>OY992896.1:16772039-16887509 GCA_963921405.1 Cepaea hortensis
CCCCCCCCCCCGATGACCACCGGGCAGACAGGCTGATGTCCAGCCATTACACTACCACAATTCTCAAAACTTCACATCGTATGTCTAAACAAGTCCAGTAGCAGAAACCTATTGTGGGTATGTAAGTATTTGGACCATCACATATTTTAGGTGTCAATACTAGGAGGAATAAGATCGTAGTCTTTCCCTCAAGTACCAAGCTGTGAGCCAGAAATGTCTCTACATTCATTCATTCAGTAGCATGTCCTTTGAAGAACCTCGCTCCCGTAACATCCTTCCAGAAAACTTCTCGGTCGTGAGCAAGATGTCCCGCGTCCAATACACCCATCTGGAGAACATCTGCCACATGCTGCACACATCATATCTTTGGCCTTCCTCTTCCTCTCTTCCCGGGCATATCCATCCATCCATCATGTGCCATGCCGGTAAGCGTGGGCGGTCATGTTCTGCCATCTCACTCGATCACCAGAGTCGGAGATCAGATCCGTGTTTCTGTCTCGACCATGCCACAAGGCCAAGCCATCCAGGTACTTGCTTCTAGGTCTTCCCCTCGGTCTGTTCCCCTCGATCTTACCAGTTGTCACCAAGTTCTCCAAATTATGTCTTCTCATAACATGCCCAAAAAATTTCCCGGGCATATAACGTTCCATTATTCTCCCCTCAAAACTTTTATGACGTTTCAAGTGAAATACTGCGCATACGCCACCGAAATATAATCTCGAGAACACTGTAATAATTTTCTGTTGTTCTTGTTATTGATTTTGAAGGATGAGTACTTTGTGTTCAAATTAATTACAATAGTACAAATAAAACTTACACTTACGCAAAATCAACACCTGCGAGATGAGATGCTTAAGAAGAACTAACAAACTTTAACTACCCGAGACCGAATAAGAAATAAAGTTATCAGGCAGACAGTGGAATCAACGCCTTGTGCCACATACACTGAAAGGCAGAAGATCAAATGGTTTGGCCATGTCGTTAGAATGCAACACTTATCAACTAGAAGCGTTGGCGCTACGTCAAAGATCTGTTATGAATGCAAGACGACGCCAGAGAAGAAATGGATTGGCGACATCAAATCACACGGAATGACACTATCCAGTGCCACCCGTCGGGCACTCGTAAGTCAACTATTCCTCCCCACGACGCTTAATAGCGAAAAGTGGAAGATGATGATGATCATGTTGATAACAAATAAATCACGGTCTTATTGTGTCTCCTATTGTGGCTTTGTATTTCATAAATGGATACCGAAACAAGGGTATTGTTTCCACACCAGATGACATATTTGATCCTTATTCACCGCTGTTTTTTATCAAACTCATTACCAAGGGTAATCGAATGAAAAGCCCCATAACTTCAATCATTCTGTCCAGTCCAGCTCCTCTTAGTCTGGGGGAAGTATCTGCATAATGTACCCGCAAATGTGTCCTGTCACTAGCACATGGTATCAACACAATAGGATTTCCCATTTTGCCATTGATCTTATCGAGTAGCACATGAACAAATAGACACGGGCATAAAAGTGACAGAGCACCGTTTTTATCCAATATGAGGTAATTCAATATAGCTAGTAATGACGACGAAGGCAAAGGAATATATTAGGATATATTGCTCGAGAATTGCTTGTGTATTGCTTGTTTTGCTTGTGATTGCTTGTGTCATGGATGCGGTGTGACTGAGATTAAGAGCGGAATATGTCAACACAAAGCTGTATTTTTAAAAAAAAATGACTAATATCTGTAGGAAAAGTCAAAATCGTTATATGCCAGGCGATAGTTTTAAATATAGTTAGCTGCATATCTTTACAGGACGTGGCAGTCAATCCAAGCATTTTCAGCTGTTTATGATTTCTTGGCTATTTTACGTTCAGTAGTTTGACATTGCTTTCTGAATGGCGGGTACTCATACCTTTGAATGGAAACCAACGCAATGCAGTCTGCTTCCAAATCTCCCGGAGCTATGATTCGAACGTAGTATGCATTCGTAAAGCCTTCGCCACAAAGACAGAAAGAGCGTGCTTAAATGTTATATAAAACTTGTTTTGCTGTATGGTAGTTAATCAGGGCAAATAAATGAACAAATTAGGAAGAGCTTGGAAGCAACGCAGAAGTGGTTTCAGTGGTGAATGCTGACTAATAACGGCTGCATGGTAGAGACTAATTAAACTAGAACATTATGTACAATAATAATAAACAAACATGCATCATTCTTTGGTCATGTAATGAGAAAAAAAGGCATTGAATAACAATGTGACGACTTGAAATTTGAGTAGAAAATAGAAGGAAAGAAAAGACGTTGAATGGACTGAGACTGTGACATAAAGGAATATCATCAGCAGATTTGATCCAGAACACGGAGAACCGCGATCTGTAGAAAGACATAAACGCCAACGCCGGTTGGCGTGGCACAAGATGATGACGAGGATGATGATGATGTGCGCGCATGTGTGTGTGTATGGAGCGATATATTTTACTGGTAATTATTTATGGAATGCAGTGAAGGGGTCTTGAAGAAAATGAAGAGCAGAGAAAGCATTTAATGCCTCATCCTGCACATCAGAAGAAGAGACAAACTGACACATATTGCAATTATATGAAAGAGTAATGGAACAAGAGACAGAGGACAGCAGTGACACGAGAATCTGGCATGTAAAGGGGTTAAATGCGAAAGAATCGACTTAATTGCTCCGGGTTTTATCCAATATGGCTCGGTCTCTTTCCGCTGAGCGGCTTGACGAAAGCCTCGCACAAAGCATGAACTCCCTAGCTCCAGCGACGACAATCCAGGAGTCTCCGGGTCAATTTTCACCCGTGAACCGAACGACATAATCGGGAATCGAACCCAAAACCTTCGGAGAGCAAGGTAAGCGGACTATCCACTTCGCTAAGGAGCGCTCCCCCTCCACCCCCTTTCGGGAATACAAATAAATAATTAAATGAGTTGATGCATAGCAAACTACTGATGGCATAATCACCCATAATAAGCATTTATGAGTAAATCAAAAACAGGACAGATCAAGGAGGAAAGAAACAGCGTTAACCAAGAGAAATGATGGACGGAGACGATGGCGCGAAGCAATAGCATTAGCAGATTTGATCCAGAACACCGAGAAGACCGAAATATGTGAAGAGACATGAACGTCTACGCCAGCTGGCAGGGCAGTTGAGGATAATGAAATAAAAACAGAAACCTGGACTTCATCAGCTTACAAGAAAACAATCAAAAGTGACGGAATGAACGTTGTGGCAAGAATTCCTCAGCACACAGATACAAAACAGAAGCTGATACAACTATTTTTGAAAAGCTACATTTTAAAATTTAAATTTGTATCGCGTGTGTCCTGGAGAGTTAATTTCTAGGGCAAAATGTCACGCAGTTGCGATCTCCTGAGTGTCGATGCTCAGAGTAATTCTGACTATTTTGTTTTCTGGGCAATAGCGACACTGACGACGAGGAAATTGTATTTCATTTCTCTTTTATATAAACGGGTTAAGAAGATAAGGAACCTATGACAGGTCTAGCAAACCGGTAGGTGACTGACTTGATCCCAGACAATACTGCTCACGAATCCTGGTGGAAATTGAAGGAAAGGCGCTAGTCACAGGCGCTGGGACTTCAATTACTTCTCCACTCGACGTCTAATGGCATAAGTGGAAACAACAACAACAAGAAGCTTTTTTGTTACTTTGTGTGTGTGTGTGTGGGGGGGGGGGGGGGGGTTGCGAGTGTGTGGGTGCGTGTGTGTAAAAGGGGATCTGCGTGATATTTACTAAATTAGCATCATCCTCATGTGTCATGCCGGTAAGCTTTGGCGGTCATGGTTTGCCATCTCATTGGATCACCAGATTCGTTTATCAACTCGGTGTTCTGTCTTGACCATACAACGTGACCAAGCCCTCCAGGTATTTACTTCTCTGCCCTCCCCTTGTTCTGTTCCCCTCAATCCTGCGAGTTGTCACCAAGTACTCCGGTTTATTTCTTCTCATAACGTGACCAGAAAATTACCACATTATACATTCGTCTAAAAATGTGAGTCTAATACAAGTACTATATTTATAAATTCCGAAGTTTTGAAAATATCGAATGGTGTGACGGTTTCTTCCATGCTCTGTAGTTTGGATGGGTTGGGCACATTAGAAAGATGAGCGATCTAAAATACTAAAGCGCACATATTTTTTGGTGAAATACAGATGGCCAAAAATGATCTCGGGGTCAGCCTCTACTACGATGCAAAGATGTATGTAAGCGGAACATGAATTACACAGACACGGATATGGAACCTTGGGAGCAAGTAACCGCTGATTGCTTTGCATGGAAGGAAAAGATCTGGAATAGAAGACAGACAAACGAGAAAATGATCGCAGATGGGTCAGACACGTAGCGTGTAAGACATCAAATAGTGCTTAATGGTGGAAATGACCGTGTGTTTATATATATCCTTTGTGGACGAATATTTATTGTGCAAATTAATCTGATCAGTCACATTCGCTATCGCCATGGGTTGTAGTTATCGTATGTCAAGACAGCCAGGTGCCAGCAGCAAGGTGATATATCCAATAGGACTCTTGACATGAACGGGGACATTTTACTATGTTCACGTATTAGTATGAATTTTATTTGCAATTTGGGTAATAAATGAAGGCTAGGCTAGAATGTGGGGCCGCGGTATCCCAGTGGTAAGTACGCGTTCGAATGTCCATGGACATAAAACCATTCCCAGGCAAGCCAGGTGGACGTAGCCTATATTGGATGTCAGTAAATATACTGGTATGCAAATGATGTTGACATGATATTAACCAAATCAGCCATCGAGGGCCTTCTATTAAATTAAAATTAAAGACCCAATTTACAGTGCCGGGTCTCCTTCGATAGACTCGGGTTCGAATCCTCGGTAAGGTGTGAGTTTTTTTTTTTTTTTTTTTTTTTTGCTTTTCTTTACATGTCGGGGGCAAAAAGAAAACCCAAACCCCAAAAACGTTCGCGGCGGCTGCACTAGCCAGATGGCCTTAATTCCTCACGCTCAAGATACCCCCCCCCCCCACCCTCTGACCTGTCCTACACCTCAAGGTACTATAGGCAGTACCGTATTTCCAGTGTCCCTTATAGAGTTCACAGTGGCTTATGCCTTATAGAGATCAAAGTGGCTTATACCTTATAGAGATCACAGTGGTGTATGCCTTATATAGAGTTCACAGTGGCGTATGCCTTATAGAGTTCAAAGTGACGTATGCCTTGTAGAGTTCACATTCGCTTATGCCTTATAGAGTTCAAAGTGGCTTATACTATATAGAGTTCACAGGGGCGTATGCCTTATTGAGGTCAAAGGGGCTTATACCTTATAGAGTTCAAAGTGGCTTATACCATATAGAGTTCAAAGTGGGGTATGCCTTATAGAGTTCACAGTGGTTTATGCCTTATAGAGTTCACAGTGACGTATGCCTTGTAGAGTTCACAGTGGCTTATCCCTTAAAGATATCAAAGTGGCTTATGCCTTATAGAGTTCAAAGTGGCTTATGCCTTATAGAGTTCAAAGTGGCTTATGCTTTATAGAGTTAAAATTGGATTATGCCTTATAGAGTTCAAAGTGGCTTATGCTTTATAGAGTTAATAGTGACTTATGCCTTATAGAGTTCAAAGTGGCATATACTTTATCGACATCAAAGTGGCTTATGCCTTACAGAAATCAAAGTGGCTTATCCTTACAAAGATCAAAGTGACTTATGCCTGATAGAGTTCAAAGTGGCTTATGTCTTATAGAGTTAAAGTGGCGTATACCGTATCGAGATCAAAGTGGCTTATGCCTTATAGAGATCAAAGTGGCTTATGCCTGATAGTGTTCAAAGTGGCTTATGCCTTATATAGATCAAAGTGGCTTATGCCTTTTAGAGATCAAAGTGGCTTATTGTCGCGGAAAAAACTTGATAGTTTCGATCGATGACAAACAAGACCCGACATTCGTCTACAAAAACAGGCAATCCTTCGATGAGCAGGGGACTGAGGAATAAAATACTTCGCGAAAACTGTCTGCACACGGTCGACATTTCTGTATGATGTGGGTTGTTCGAGAAACGTACAATGGCGCCATCCGTCTACAAGTCGGGAGACAGCCTTTGAAGTTGTAGACGGAAGGTCTGGACAGACGTCGGATGGATTCTGTGATGTGGGGAAGGATCCCCTTGCTCACAGACAGACAGGACCTTTGTTGTACGAGACAAAGATTTCCCCGATGAAAGCAAACTAGACGGCGGGGTGATTCCAGTCAGTCGAAAACAGGGAGAAAGCCAGGCTCTGGACTGATAAGCGTCTAGACATTTTGGTGACGTCACGCAAGCCCCGATATAAAACCAGTTGCGATAAACAAGTTGGAGTGAGTCGACCAAAAATTCTGAAGTGTTAAAGATCGGCGCAGTATTCCGAGTTGTGTTAATTGAAAGAGACTATAGTGTCAAAGAGTTTATATTTATCGGCGGACATAGATCCAGTCTGTGATTGCATAGTCTCAATCATCAACCAGAATAGGCCATATGGTATTCTATTAATCATATCTAACTTAGAGTATGATTAGGAATAGAGTACAGTACTGTGCGGTGATATAATGTATTATAGGTGCGGTGATAGAATGTATTATAAGTGCGGTGATAGAATGTTCTATAAGTGCGGTGCTAGAAAGTATTATAGGACCGTCGGCACTAGTAACCTATTGTGTAGCTTTAACTAGCTTGTGTAATATATCATTTAACTCAGGGAGTTAAGGACAATGTAGTGGGATAATAATTAGAGAGATTAGGGATGGTTGGGAGGGATGAAGGAAATGTGAAATGGTAGGATCTTCCAGAGGGCATCTGCTGGGTTTCTACCCGATTCCTTTAATCTTTCCTTGTGTTTCCATGTCTCAGACCCATGTGATGTGCTATTTGGCCGTATGACAGAGTTCGGTTCTCTGTTATAGATCTGAGTGCTGCTATCGGCCTACACTCATTTAATTAATGTCAGAATTGAGTTGCTCTCACCAGGGGATTCTCTATTCTACAGGTTCCACTTACAAGTCTACTTGTTGATGGTGATACGATATACTACCAAGAAGTTAGTATCAAAGTTGAAGAAAAGATGGCTCACGGATGGAAGACAGAGGTTACTGAGAGGCTTGTATACTGGGCTCATGGCCTAGTTGGTCTGCAGAAACCTGACTTCTGCTGAGAAGGACTTGATGAACATATGTGTGATTTTTCCTTGAGTGATATGCTACATCACCGTAGATTCAGAACACTATACGTAACACATATACCAATATATAACTACCTGGAACAGTAATAGGTTGTTGTTTTTATATGGGAAAAATTGTATAACCAGTGACTTATGAATAGTTATATTTTCCCATGTGACATTTAAGTTATTGGAAAGATTCTCTAATCAACAAACATTATTGAACAGTGTAAATCCACGGTGTTTGCTAGAGTGAAGACCAATATCGAACAGTGTCTATCATTGATGACCAGCGTCCTGATTGTTCGAGAGTGATCGGAGAAAGTTGTCACGTGGCCGGAGAAAAATCTTCTTGGTGAGGTTTTCTGTCCGGAATACATGGTGTTGTTGTGTGCTCAGCACAGTGATGTAACAGACTTTGCTCCTGATTCACTGGTCTGATTCTACATACACCTTAGAATATTCGACACACATTCTACACATTACACACACACACACATTTCTCACACACATACTCTTTGCTTTAATAAATTATTTGTTGTATTTATTTGTTAAAGCTAGAGTTGTTGAGTAGGTTGTGTTGGGGAAGAATGAGAGGGGGCATGATCCAGGGGTGAGTGAGAGTGAGAAAGAGGTGTCTACAGACTGAAGGAGTTTTGTGGACGGATTCTGGTGGTTTCTCTAGGACAATAATATTGGGTTAATAAAATTGTGGGTGTTGATTCCCCTCACTCTAGGGACGACACTTATGTCTGATAGAGTTCAAAGTGGCTTATGCTTTATAGAGTTCACAGTAGCTTATGCCATATAGAGATCAAAGTGGCTTATGCCTTATAGAGATCAAAGTGGCTTATGCCTTATAGAGATCAAAGTGGCTTATGCTTTATAGAGCTCACAGTAGCTTATGCCTTATAGAGATCAAAGTGGCTTATGCCTTATAGAGATCAAAGTGGCTTATGCCTTATAGAGATCAAAGTGGCTTATGCCTTATAGAGATCAAATTGGCTTATGCCTTATAGAGATCAAAGTGGCTTATGCTTTATAGAGTTCACAGTAGCTTATGCCTTATAAAGATCAAAGTGGATTATGCCTTATACAGTTCAAAGTGGCTTATGCCTTATAGAGTTCAAAGTGGCTTATGTTTTATAGAGTTCAAAGTGGCTTATGCCTTATAGAGATCAAAGTGGATCTTTAATTCTTCTTCTTCTATCCATGACCCTCCGCTGGGACACAGCCTCTCAACCAAACACGCCAGGCCGTCCTATCTGTGGCTATCTCCTGCTGCTGCCTCCGTGACCTCCCACTATTTGTAATCTCTGTCTGGTGGTCAGCATGTCACAATGGATAAGAGAGCTCGTTCTTAAACTTCCGGTGTGCTGATGCCGAGGTAGCGGGTTCAACCCCTACATAGGTCAGATGGGTTAAATGTTGACTTTTCGTCTTTAACGTGTGGAGGTAAATTACACGTACCTCAGAAGGCGGAGTGGGTTCGCCTGATGGCGAGGGACATTAGTAATAGGAGAAGCTAATCCACACGCAATAAAGTCAGTCCAGGGCACTGGAAACAGTAGCTCGTGCATGGACTACATTCGAATTCAAAACGAGGGAACGAAAACTATATCTATAACTCTCTTCTCCGTGCTTATTTTTTAATGTCTTCCACTGTTTCGTTCGCCTTGTAAGTTCCAGACAAGAGAGTGCCCAGTAATATTGTCCTCACGTTTCCCAGTATGTGCCCTAGCCAGCTACACGTCGTCTCCTCACTTCCCGAGTCACTAAAAACTGTCTTGCTGTTTCCATGAAATTTCCATTGGCGATTCTGACACACTATTTTAGTCCCATTATTCTGCGCAGCTACCAACTGAGACGAATGCTGCGAATTCCTTGGACTGCCAAAGTAACTAACAATGATTGCCTGAATGAGCCTAATGAAGCTAAAACATTACATCAAACAATAAGAAAGAGACAAACGGCTTTCTTTGATCATGAAAAGAGAAGAGAGGCATTGGAGAACATCGTGCAACTGGAAAGATAGAGGGTAACAGAGGCAGAGGCAGACCAAGAGAAAAGATGCTGAATAGATTGAGACTGTGGTATGGAGGTATATCATCAGCAGAGTTGATCCAGAAAACCAAGGACCAAGATATGTGGAGAGTCATGAACGCCAACGCCATCTGGCATGACACTTGATGATGATGATGACCAACTAATCAATCTCTGTAGTTAATTAATAATTAAATTGGGTCTGTACTTACTGCACTAATTTGTTTACACATCTGTACTTAATTAGAACTTAATATGTACTTACTGTACTTAATTATCTACTCCAGTGGTTCTCAACCGGTGGGGAATTCCCCCCCCCCCCTGAGGGGGGGGGGGGAATTTTAGGGTTTCCAGCGGGGGGGGGGGGGAATTAACATTATTTCTAGATTGCGTTAATACAAGAACCGATTACTTGATATTGTTTTTCCCTTCATACTTTACGGTTCTGTACGTATCACCCTTCTGAAATTCATTTTATAACGTAAGTAGATCCGCAAATCAAGTTTTATATAGATGTCTAGACATGTTTTAGTATGTGCTATTAAATTTAGCTTCAATTATTACGTATACTGTGTAGGGGCAGGGGAAAATTTTTAGGGAGGAAATACGAAAAGAATAACATTCTAAAAATATGGTGAGGTGGGTAATGACGTCCTAAAAATATGTTGAAGGGGGCACGGGCCAAAAAAGGTTGAGAACCACTGATCTACACATTTCCTTTTCAGTCGCTTTTTTTGGAATCCTACACGCAGATTTAACGAAACACGTATCCAGCCCACAACAACGCTTCAGATGAGTAACTTGTATATTTATACTTGCATGTAGTTTTATCGGTGTGTGTTTGTTTGTGTGCTGATGAAGGCTTTGTCCGCAGCATCCATTTGTTACATGAAGCTTACCATCTACTACTCGTCTTTTGGTGATTTATCAATTGCTAACAGCAATGCTTTCAACGATTATTATGTTCTGATTTATTAATTGCTTACATCAATGTTTTCAACGATTGCTATACTCTCTGATTGAGTAATTACTTACAGCAATACTTTCAACGATTGTTATGCCCTCTGATTTATTAATTGCTTACATCAATGCTTTCACTGATTGTTATTACCTCTGATTTATTAATTGCTTACAGTAATGCTTTCAACGATTCGTATGCCCTCTGATTTATTAATTGAACACAGAATTGTTTTTAACAATTCTAATGCCCTCTGGTTTATTAATTGTTTACATCAATGATTTTAAAGATTGTTAAGTCCTCTGAAAAGAGTTAGTTATTTTAAAATGTCATCATTCCCCTATTTCCTATAACTTCGTTTGAAGAAGACTAACAGCCTCTTCATTTGTGAAGGTTCCAAGCTTCTAAAATGCTATCATCGGTAAGATTAAATCCTGATTTGTGAACGCAGAAAGTTAACTGTTTGATAGTCAACCCATGCGGAGTCCCTGTCTGTTGTGACAGCATTAAATCATTCTGCAGACTTTTCCGGGACTACATTCCACTTTGCTAGTTACTTGATGGCACCAAACCAACTCCCTTGCTCGCTCTGATTTGATTTGTTTGCTCTTTTTAACTGAATCAACAAAGAGTAAATCAATATCTACTTTTCCAGTGTAATGTTGCAGACTGCACAAGTGGAAGTACAATTTCCGACATGTCACTAAAAGAGCTCGTTGAACCAATTCGGTACCATACTTTGGCGTGATACTCCACGGTAGATCAATGCCATGTGCTTTGTGGGGAAATCCGGTGTAATATGTTGGATACACGAGGTTGTATGGTTGGTGTCTGAGAGCGTGTGACTTGTACGGCTTTTGACAGGAGAAAATATGTATTGTTAGTCAGTGTGCTTCCTTTTATAATCCATGCCGTGTGGCTGAGATCATCACGTCTGTCCACAGCCCTCTATCCCGTGTGCTGCCAATCACATCTGATACTGATGTTCCTCCACAGTATGACGTCAAACTGTCCAGCATCTTCTCTCCTAGTCTTCCACATCCTCTCTTCCTTTCCAACGTTTCTATTGTGTCGACAAACTCCAGTTCTCCCCTTCTCATGACACGCCCAAAGAATGTGGACTGTCTTCCTCTGATGCGAGTAACCAGTTCTCTTTGTGAGCTAACTTCTTCCAAAATATGTATATTGCTCTGTCTATCCGCCAACGGTGTTCTCATCATTCTTCTATAAAACCACGATCTCCGTAGTCTCCATATAATTCTTCAATGCCTCCTAATTGTGGTTATGAGTTGTACTGGCACCTGACAGGAGATAGTTATTGTGCTTCAAATAATAAGGCATAATAATCTTTCCATTGCATAAAACCTGGGCTGAATTGTAAAGACCAAGTATTGCCTATGCAGCATGATCCCTCTCTCGGCCTGCCTAGTTTACTTCAGAGGAAAGGTAACACCAATACATCTGGAACAAGACAAACTGCAGAAGCCACTTGTCCAAGAAAGCAATGCGCTAACTGGGAGCTTCGATCCTAGACCAGTTGCCGACCAAGGCTTAGGGCCTGCTCTGCCATGACAATTAATCTTTAGGTTGCATTTCGTCGCACCAGGATAAGGAATTTATGCTCCCAATTGCGCCCGAGCCGCCTGAGGCCGTTGACACAATGTTGGATATCTGGTTTGGTAAGCGCCGCCCAACATTCGGTGCTAACAGAATGCATTTCCATTTCCCGCCATCCATGTTTGTTTGGTCCAAACCTGTTTTGTGTGTGTGTGTTTGGCACTGCATCTTTTAAATACACATGGCTTGGTGGGAGTTGGTTGAGAACATTTGGGAGATACAATTCAGAAGACGACAAGATACAAGTCTTATTTGTGTTATAATGCTTGTCACCTCCAATAGTAAGATTTGCATTGCAATCACTATCATCAGGAATAAAGTCTTTTGCAGAGCCTCGTTGCCATCTCAGCCGTCGTGGAGACGCTCGCTCTTTTGTCAGTTCACCTGCCTGTTGTCTTTTTATTTCTAAGATGTCTTGAATGCCTTGTGTCCGTCTTTGTGCTGGTCGAGACACGCGCTTCCTTCAGGAACAACACATTCTGGGTTTGCTCTTTCCAAAAGAACAGTGACAGTTACCTGGCGAAGGTAATGATAGGATGCTAGGGCTTTCGACAGCTCTTTTGGACAGACATGGTTGAGGTGAGTTGGGTGAAGAGGCGACATGACAAAACTTGCGACATTCACATAGGCGGTCTATCCTTTTCTTCAACAACCAACGAAGAGTCCCAATACTAATGGTGCCACTTGCAGTCTGATTATGTGTACATCTCTCAATTACACATCCTCCAGTGTCTGCCAAATTCTCTAGTCACTCCTTCCCGCACCATCCTCCCCAGGCCATGATGATATATTTCTTCTTCCACACTATTACATCATCGGTATGTGCCATGCCGACAAGCACGAGAGGTCATGTTTCGCCATCTCACACGATCAACAGAATCGTGTATCAGTTCCGTGTTCTTGTCTCGACCATGCCACTTGGCCAAACGATCCTGATATTTACCCCTCTGTCTTCCCCTTGTTCTTTTCACCTTAATCTTGCCAGTTGTCACCAAGTTCTCCAGTTTATTTCGTCACATAACGAGCCCAAGATATCTTAAATGTCTACATCGAATTTCTAATGGATTTAATGTGTTTCCTGTAGGATGTGATCCCAAAGAGCCCTACAACATCTATCTTATTGTGTACCAATATCAGACCCAGCCAACTACAGTCCAACTACTCACGCCCTACAACATCAACATGTCCTAGTGAAAAGATCCAACATACGCTCCTTATCTTTGATATTTTAATTGACACATGCCACTCTGCATGAAGCATGTCTGCTGTTACTCTTCCCACCATGCTCTGTAAGTCCGTTATAATCACAACATGTGTGTGTTGTTGGTCTTCCAGCCAGCTGAACACCCCACGGGCTTCCCCCAACTTCATTTATAGTCTAGAAAGCGTGGCATCAGGCAGACAACGACAGTAAGGTAACCTATTTAGTCGTCTTCAGACCGTCAATGGATCGACCAGACAAGACACGACAAGATTCAGTCTAGTCAATTAATCCTTGCATCAGCACGACCAGACCAACTTCTCTCCAAGCAAGAATTTAAAATATTTACATTTAAAAAAGAAGAGAAAGATAAATACTGAATACTCTCCCTCTCAAAGCGTGTATACCCCGCAAGATAAACACAAGTAATTGTCTTTTTCTACAAGACCCCAACTTCACTCAGTCCTAATAGCATTTAGGGACAACTTTCATGTAGCCTCAATTTCGTTTCTTCAACTGATTTTCTGACCAGCGTCCGGCTTTTGACGTCGTAAGTCGATCTGAGCAAACACCCAGGCCGCCTCCCCCATCTTCTGTCATGTTATACATATATCAAGCGCCGTGTATCTTGTTAGGTCATTTCCCCTCGGGAGACCCGTCACTTTCGTGAAGACGAAGTCTTGTCATCTCACGTTGCATGGTAATCTCTGGAGTCCTGGCGCAAGTTACGTTAAGAGATACTCGCGATTGTCTAGCAAATGTGTGTCGGGGCTAACTGTACAGCTCACTCTAACCTTAGCTGGGGCACATATAAGTACAGCTGACGTTAGTCGAGGTACATATAAGCACAACTCAGAGTGTTTATGTCTGCCTGTATGTCAGTTTGTCTGTATGCCTGCCTGTTTGTGTGCCTGATTGCCTGTCTGTCTGTGTGATTGTGTCTGTGTGCCCATGAGCCTGTCTGTCTGTATGTGCCTTTGTGACTTTGTCTGTACGTGCCTTTGTGACTGTTTGTCTGTCTTTCTAGCTATCTGTTTGCCTGTCAGTTTACCTGTCTGCTTGTATGTCTGCCAATCTGCCCACACATCGTCCCGACAGTTTGAAAGAGCAATACAGATACCTTGAAAGAAGTAAGGCCATGCAGAGAGCAGGTTACTCCTGTCAGTAGAAGACAGTTCACATACTGTTAACATGTCATGTCGAGGGGAACGCTGGTGTATGTTATGACAGTGGGGAAGGTGGAGGGGAGGGAAGATTGAGGAAGACCAAGAAAGAACATGCTGGACAATTTGACATCATGGCATTGAGGAGCATCAATATGAGAAATGATTGGCAGAGACAGAAGGATGTGGACAGACATGATCGCCAACGTCATACAGCATGGACTATAAGAAAAAGGAGCTAGATACACAGAAATAAGCTAGGAATATAAAATCGAACCTTGGAAAAAGAAATAGAGGGATTAAGTGAGCTAATTGAGGACTATTAACCCAATTGATGATATAGAGTTAAAGAAGAAGATGATGCACGAAACGTTTTCATTCAGTGAAAGTTACAACAGGCAATCAAACACACGAAACAATATAATAGCGTTGCTGAATTTATTGCTAGCCCACGTAATCTAAATGTACAAAAGATACGGAGCGTAGCATTTAATATAATAACATAAATTCAAAAGCAGTCTCCTTCGTTCATAAAATCGTTTTGCTACCTCCGTTAATCCCAATCAATACTTCTGGATGTAGTAACCTTATTAACGCACGCTCTATATTGTCACAGCTGTGCATTCAAAGGCTGTAACGACAACCTTATAAAAGGAAACTCACCACACATGACAAGAACTCCATGCAGAGTGATGTTTCTGTCAAACCCACAACAAACGTGCGATAACCGGATGTCAGAAATTAGGAAAATTCATAACAGGAAGAGGGCTAATGGAAGTGAACAGAGCAGCGCCCACTGGTGTGAGCGTCCAGGCGGGAGAAAGTCGAGGGAAGATGTTGGCAAACTACGCGTCGCAGACATAACAATTAGAAATATTGATAAATGATGTTAGCTACGTGTGGTAATTCTGTACATTAATGTTGTTGTTATTTTTGTTATTTTTGTTTTTATGATTAATTAGCATTGCTGATGCTGTTGTTGTTACTGTTGTTGTTATTAGTATTGCTGCTGTTGTTATTGTTTTGTTGTTGTTGTTGTTGTTGTTGTTGTTGTTACAGTTGTTGTTGTTGATATTAGTATTGCTGTTGTTGTTGTTGTTATTATTATTAGTATGGCTGCAAATTAAATGTTGTTTTTGTTGTTGTATTTGTTGTTATTTGTATTGTTGCTGTTGTTGTTTTTGTTGTTGTTGTTGTTGTTGTTGTTGTTAGTATTATTGTTGTTATAATTATTAGCATGGCTGCTACTTGATTGTTGTTTTTGTTGCTGTATTTGTTGTTATTATTGGTATTGCTGCTATTGTTGTTTTTGTTGTTGTTGTTATTAGTATTGCTGCTGCTGTTGTTTTAGTTTCTGCTGTTGTTGTTACAGTTGTTGTTGTTATTAGTATTGCTGTTGTTATTGTTAGTTTTGTTGTTATTGTTAGTAGCATTGCTGTTGTTGTTGTGTTTTTTTTTGTTTTTCTTTTGGTAATAGTATTGCTTCTGTTGTTTTTGTTGTTGTTGTCGTTATTAGTATTGCTGCTATTTTTGTTGGTATTATTGTTATTATATTTCTGTTGTTGTTATTATTACTATTAGTATTGCTGCTGTTATTTTTGTTATAGTTGTTGTTATTAGTATTGCTGCTGTTGTTGTTTGTTTTATTGTTGTTATCGTTAGTAGTATTGCTGCTGCTTTTGTTAATGTTGCTGTTGTTGTTGTTTTTGTTGCTGCTGTTGTTGTTTATGTTGTTGATGTTGTTATCAGTATTGCTGCTGTTGTTGCTTGTTTTGTTGTTGTTATTGTTATTAGTATTACTGCTGCTTTTGTTAATGTTGCTGTTGTTGTTGTTTTTGTTGCTGCTGTTGTTGTTTATGTTGTTGATGTTGTTATCAGTATTACTGCTGTTGTTGTTATTGTTAGTAGTTTTGCTATTGTTGTTGTTTTCTTGTGTATATTATTGTTAGTAGTATTGCTGCTGCTTTGTTGTTGTTGTTGTTGTTGTTGTTGTTGTTGTTGTTGTTGTTGTTGTTGTTGTTGTTGTTGTTGTTACTGCTTTTGTTCTTATTGCTGCGGTTGCTGTTGTAATTTTTCTTGCTGCTTATTTTTTCACAATACTGAAAACCGAAGACAGATTGCTGATAAACAGAATCGTGTCTGGGAAACTGAAATACGCTGGCCGTACTACATACCTTCGTCGCTCCGAAACAGTAGCAATGGAAAGAATAGTTTATGGAGGCAGAGTGTTCACCAGTACGGGCGTGAACACAGGACAATAAAAACACCCTCGGCTATAACAACCGCTGAAAACATGAGATATGGTGAAAGGTCAAGAATTATCCAGCCGGTGGTGACAAGAGGCACATGAATGGCACCTTGCCGTCTTGACAGACGATAGTTTGGAAAATGGAGTTATACTTCTCCATAACACAAAGCCTGGGCTGAATTTGGAGACCATGTGTTGCCCATGCAGCAAGATCCCTCTCTCGGCCTGTCTAGTGTACTCCTGAGGAAAGGTAACACAAATACGTGTGGAACAAGACAAGCTGCAGAAGCTGCAGGATCAGAAAAGCAATGCTCTAACTGTCCGCCTGTCGGAGCTTCAATCCTAGACCAGTTGCCGACCAAGGCTTAGGACCTGGTCTGCCCTGCCATGATATTTAGTCTTTAGGTTGCATTTCCTCGCACTAGGATAAGGCTTGTATACTCCCAATTGCGCTCCTCCGCCCAGAGCCGTTGGCACAATGTGGAGTATCGGGTTTGGTAAGCGCCGCCCAACATTCGACGCTAACAGAAGCAGGTAGTACCGTCTACTGCATTACGGTAGCTCAGTCATATCTGACTAAGACCTGACATCAAGAGACTTAGCCCCTAGTGATTTCCACCTTCTTGGTCCACTGAAAACCCACCTTGGCGGGAGACATTTCGCGAATGACGCCGAAGTTGAATGTGAAGTAAAAGCGTGGTTTACAAAACAGAGCACACAGTTCTATGCAGCCGGTTTGGGAGGACAGGTAAAACGATGGGATAAGTGCATCAATGAAGGTGGAAATTAATTTGAAAAATAAAGGGACAATGTATGTATAAAAATAAACTGGTTTCAGGTTGTTATCCTATTTAGTTATGTGTCTACAGCCATTTGTGACTTATTTATCGACTTACCCTCTTATAATATGAATTGCAATGCACTGTTTCATGAAGCTTGTCGCCCAATACAACGGACTTACACAAGCATGTCTTCAGGGATGCTTTCTATAGCCTTTGCCTGTCCCCAGTCTACCAGCACCGCGGCCGGTTTGTGTATTGTTGTGTGTGCGTGCGTGCGTGCGTGCGTGTATGTGTGTGTGTGTGTGTGTGTGTGTGTGTGTGTGTGTGTGTGTGTGTGTGTGTTCTCGCTTTGAACTCAAGAGTAACCCATACAAGTACTACTACTTCTGGTGTACTGGAATTGATTTTGCGTGTGGATTAGCATTCCTTGTTACCAGTAACCCTCGCCATCAGGCGAACCCACTCCAACTTCCCAGGTACTTGTAATTTACGACTCCAAGTCAATGATAAGAAGTCAACATTTTAGTCTAAGTGTCCGGGGTAGGGGTTGAACCCGATACCTCAGCATCAGCACACCGGATGTTTAAGAACGAGTGCTTTTGTAGAGTCGCCCATGCTGTGCCTCGTTTTTTTCCCGTATGATTACGAATGCTTGATCTGTCCGATGTGGGAGACTATTTCAGTAGCTGCGCTACCGTCCGTATAACTCTTGGGGGTCATTGGAACGCGTAAACCTCTCCACTACTGGAGGTAGAGACACGACAGAGGGGAGAGGGTCACGTCCAGTAAGTGGTATGCTACATGCTGATGAGGAGGAAGAGGATGATGCGAAGGAGGAGGATGATGCGGAGGATGAGGATAAGGATGATGATGGGGAGGAGGAGGAGGAGGAGGAGGAGGAGAAAGAGGATTATGATGATGCGGTTGATGAAGACGACGATAACGACGACGACGACGACGACGACGATGATGATGATGATGATGATGATGATGATGATGATGATGATGATGATGATGATGATGATGATGATGATGATGATGATGATACGAACTGCCACATTGAGTAACATGTATTGAAAAGAGCCTTTGACATCCAGACAATATGGAACAAATGTCAAAAGAGAAAGTCAACAATGTTAACGATATTAGAGTTTAACTGGTTAAGTCACATGGGATGATAAATCTTCTTTAGCGACTTCCTATATCTGCCATGGACTTATATTTTGTTAACAGGTACAGTATTTGATGGTTCATGTGCTTGGCTGATAAGCTAATTGTGCGAGGCTACCAGAATCAGAATCAGTCATAATCCTGTCCGGATGTGCGACGATATTCTTATTCACGTGCTTGGCTGGTGGGCCCGTGGTGCGAGGCTGCCATCGGAGGGTTTGTAGAGTTTCCAGCTTGGGTCAGGATGACGGACGTGTTTTCTTCTAGCTTGACTTAAGTTTAGTGATCGGCGGCTTGACAATCCGCCATCATAAAACTCGCCGTTGTTACAGAATCAGATTTCTGGCTCTAAATGTTAGCGCTACGCACAAACATGGAGAGCCACGACTTCTGCCCTATGCGCCACCTTAAGCCCAAGAGGAAAGACTAGACTAGAAACGTCGTTATTGCAAAATGTTGTCTCAATTAAAATATCAATACGGTAATGTTTTCTAAGCAACCAAATGTAATTTGATATCTAGTACATGTCTCCTACCTAGATGTAGAACAGGTCCTCAAGGTGTAGAACAGAGCCTCCAGGTGTAGAATGAGTCTCAAGGTGTAGAATAGTGCCTTAAAATGTGGAAATGGTTCTTTTATTTTTCACGCTGTTGGAGTCATATAACATCTTGCGCCTTAAACCGATTTAAATCTGAACAATTAACATTCTTTTCGTTCGCTTTGCGTACTCCACTTGCTACACGTGTATGCAATGAACAGATGTTGTTAGAAGATTACCCTTCCCTGTTATCAGTGTCCCTCGCCAACAGGCGACCCCACTTCGACTTCTGAGGTACTTGTAATTTACGTCCCAAGGTCAAGAGCGGAATGTCAACGTGTAACTTCATTTGACCGGCATGTAGAAGGAACACACTAAAATGTAAGAAATTAGAAACTTGTTAATCATCTCTGCCTCGCCGACTTCCGAAACTAATAATACAAATAATAGTTATTATTTTATTTGTCAACCAGAAATCCCGAGTTATCAATCCGAACTAGACAAAGATATATCATTCAATGGAGAATCCCTAAGGCTATTCAAATGACAAGAGAAACAAATTGTTATTTCTCATGGTATTTGAATGGCCCTAGGGGTGTCTGTGTGATTGGTGTATTTTGTGTATTCTGTAAACACAATGAAACAAACCAATCCCCTGTCTTCTCTCAATGTTTCAAATATACTCATCATCATCATCATGTGACATGCCGATAAGTGTTGGCGATCATGTTTCACCATCTCACACGATCACCAGAGTCCTGAATCACCTCTGTGTTCTTGTCTAAACATTGCCACGTAGCCAAGCCATCCAGGTATTTACTTCTCTCCCTTCCCCGTGTTCTTTTCCCCCAATCTTACCAGTTGTCACCAAGTTCTTCAAATTATTTCTTCTCATAACGTGTCAATTACTTATGAATGTCTATATGTAATTTCTCTAATCAGTTTACGGTTTTAATGTGTTTTTTTGTAGGACTTGGTCTGTGGGTTTTCTGTCTGCCCATAGTATTCTTTGCAGTTCACTTAAAAACAACATTTCCACAGCCTCTATATGTTTTTAAGCTTGTCTGCTCATTCTCCACGCTTCACATCCATACAAAAGTGCAGGTTCTATGTAGCACTTCAGCACCCTTTTTTCTTGTTCGAAATATGCTTTAAAATAGTTAGTTGCATATCCTTTACAGGACGTTTGCAGTCAACACCAGTATTTTTTGCTGTTGTTCATGTCTTAGCAAGTATACGTTCAGTAGTTCGCCATTGCTTTCTAAACGACCAGCACCCATACCATTTCGTTAAAAAAAAACCAGCTCAACACTGTGATTCGAACGCGGGTATGCGGGATCACGAACCGCGCCCGTAACTTCTTAGCCACAGAAAACGGCCGAAATATACTAGCATCGGAATAATGGTCCAACCCATATTTTAATGTTTGTTGTATCATATATGAGTGTTGCGGCAACGTAATGGCTAGACACCTCGCCTGCTGACACAATGGCCATGAATTCAAATCCACATCGGGGCGGATTTGCAAACGACCAGATCGACCCAGACGAACTTTTGTACCAGGAAATGTCTGGGGAAGACAGGCGGTGGGTGTGATACTGACCACATAACTCACCAAGAGTCGATGGGTCTATAAATGTATGTGTCTAGCACTAAATGCTCACTTAATGCTCCAGAGGCTTTACAAGGGGTCTTTTTTTTATGGCCTATCATTAAAATTGCAGTGAGAAAAAAGAGTGTTGAATTGAAATGTACAACCCATATTGTTGTAAGTGTGTAAAATATGGACAATTAACATGCAAGCTGAGAAGCATCTTTTAGCGGTGGAAATGTGGTTTTTGAGAAAAATGCAAAGAATACCATGGGTGGGCAGAATATCAAATGAGACAGTTCTTCAAGAGACGAATGAAAAACGAAGATTTATCGGAGAAATTAGACGGGGACAGTCAACATTATTTGAACATATAATGTGGAGAAATTAACTCGAAAATTTAGAGAAAACTAGTAAGTTTTATGGGAAAAGAGCAAGAGAAAGACAAAGGGGTAAATAAATATCTTGAAGGTTTGGCACTATGGCATGGTCGAAACAAGAACACAAACCTGATTCGAGACTCTGCTGACAGTATGAGATGGCGAACCATGACCGCCCACGCCAATCGGCATGGCAATTTATGATGATGATCCTTAAAAGGACCCATTCGTAGCTCTTTGGGTATAAGGTACATACGTAGCTGTAGTAAAGTACTCTTGTACACGCATTCAGAAACATTTTGTATATGATGCTAGCAATGTGCTTCTATAAAGCAATCCGCAATTGATGGGCGATGTAGTCAAAATAGTATCGGCTACCTTTACCTCGGATTCATTTCCCGGTACTCAGTTTAGGTTAATCCACACAGGAACCCAAATCAATGTTAAACAACAATACTTCTGAATCGAATTTTCGAACACAAGACAACCAACCGGACAGGCTGGCAAGCTTCACAAATACTTATTAGACGACAACTAAATATTGGGTGCGGTTCGAGTCGCGCCAGTGACTGGGGGAAGACAGGCGGTGAGTATGGAGCCGGTCGCTCAGAAAATCGTGGCGTGCTGATGAGCGTAATCTATCCTAGGAATCAACATACAGCTGAAAGATGCTGGTGTTGACCGCAATATCCTGAAACAGGATGGAAACGCGGGGAAAAAATATAGGGTGATTGTTAATGACTGTGCAGCGTTTGAAAATATTGCCGGTCCAAGTTTTGTATTCACCCTCTGTAAAGTTCATGCAACATAATAGTTAAACACAAAACTTTAACCGGCAATATTTTCAAGCACTGCACAGGCATTAAAAATACACCATGTAGTACACACATGGAACGAGTTAAAGAATTTAAATATCTAGGAAGTACGACTACAGAGCTGGGTCCGTGGCGAAGTGTTAGGACGCTGTTCGTGATCCCGCATATCGCGTTTGAAACACAGCTGTCCGCGATTTAGCAGCAGACCGCGTTGCGTTGGTGTTTACAAGCTACTGAACGTAAACTTGCCAAGAGATCACACCAGCAATAAATGCTGGTGTTGACTGCAACGTTCTGTAATGGATATGTCACTAACTTTTTTGTTAAGATTACATAAGACATACGCAGGGTCCATGGGAATATAGATGCATGAAGCCCATAAGCAGGCACTCTCCCGTTGTTTATACTTCACCTCGACACCGCAAGGTACAAGAGGAACATGATGAGATGAGATGAGATGAGACATAAGACATAAGACCACAGAAGATTGCAGAATCGACAGAAAAATCTTAGGAATTTTGGGCACAAGCACTTATCTGGCTACACTTGAACTTTCTCATTGTGAGAAAGAATTCCGAGGATTACATACTGACACGATGTGAGGCTGCAAGAGAGGTAACGTTATTCCAAATGAGAATGGTAAATGAGCAACACAGACATTTTACATACACGGCATGGGCTTTGTTTTCATATTCTGAGCCTGCGGGATAAGTACCATGTGTGTGAGTGTGAGTGTGAGTGTGTGTGTGTGTGTGTGTGTGTGTGTATGTGTGTGTGTTTGTGGATGTGAGTGAGTGTGAGTGGGTGGTTGAGTAAGTGGGTGTGCGTGCGTGCGTGCGTGTCTGTGTGTGTGTGTGTGTTTGTGTGTGTGTGTGTGTGTGTGTGTGTAAATCTTGTCTTTCTGCTTATTCTGTCTTAAAATAGGCACTTTGGTGTCATCACAGCAATGTGTATGTTGTGTTTTCCTGTTTACTGATGAAGGCTGTCGCTGCAGCATCCATGGTTTTCAATAACTAGTTTGAAAAGCTTCTCTACACTTCCCCTTTGATTCCTTTTTTTTTTTTTTTTTTTTTTGGTCTTTTGTTTATTATTTACATCCCCCACAAGAGAAACATTTGAAGCTGCTGCTAATTAGTGTGTTTCTTTTCTAAGTCTCCAATACTTCAATTCATAAAGCATTAATTACGTCGTGATTCACATTTGTGAAAAATGTCTTGAGCTAGCCTATAACAGAAGACTAAATTTCCTGATTTCTGTTTGATGGCGAATGTTGCACAGCATTCGCCAAATCCGACACCCCACATTGTTCCAACGGCTTTAGGCCGGAGGAGCCCGATTGGGAGGTAACAAGTCATACCCTCTTGCGAGGAAATGCAACCTACAGACTAAATGGTTTAGCAGGGCAGACCAGGTCCTAAGCCTAAGCCAGCAACTAGTCTAGGATGGAAGCTCTGCCAGACAGACAGTTAGGGCATTGCTTTGCTCATCCAGCAGCTTCTGCAGCTTGTCTTGTTCCAGAAGTATTGATGTTACCATTCCTCTGGAGTAAACTAGGCAGGCGGAGAGGTTCAATGGAAACACATGGTCTCAAAATTCAGCCCCGGCTTTGTTCTACACTGTCGGTTATCAAGACGGCGATCTGCCTGTCAATACGGCAGGGGGCCTGTCAAGACGGCATGGTGTCAGCCAAAACTGTCAATGCTGCCAATACTATCCTGGAGGTTTAGGACCGGGAGGGCTGGCGCCTGATGAATTAAGGCCGCCTGGCTCGGGCAGCCGCCGCGAACTGAGCAGGTTAGGGTTTTCATTTTATCCCCGACAGAAAAAGAAAAAAAATCCATCACCTTACTAAGGATGCGAACTCGATGCTGCTGAATTGTCAGACACCCTTCTGTGATTTACAACAACAATAGCAACAACAACAACAACAACAACAACAACAACAACAACAACAACAACAACAACAACAACAACGTCAATTTAAGCACCCTCGTGCACCTTACTATCATCAGTTGGCGTGACCTCTGCAGGATTTTGTCTATATTTGGGACTTCAGAAATATCGCTGTATCGTAAATATTCTGTCCTCTCTCTGCTGCTGTTATCTTCAAATTTTCTATCACATCTTGAATCTATCTTCATTGCGATCATCATTACCTCCGCTTCTCCGTTACACTTTCACCCGCTTCTCCGGTACACTTCTCTCGGTTTCTCCGGTACACTTTCCCCCGCTTCCTCCGTATTAATCATTTCCAGATCTTTAAGTTTACAAAAACAAATATTCATGCCTAAAATATGTCATGTCCCTCAAATATATCTCTATTAATAGTTAATATCCTTCAATACTGATTTCTTGTTCGATTGTTCTCTTTGTTCATTTTCTAGATTGTTCTCTTTGTTAATTTTTAGTTTGTTTGTTAAATAGATATATAAAACTCATCTGCAGCACTTGTATTTATAAAGGAGCATATCGCTATTCATGGTTCTAGGCTTATATGTTAAGTGCCTCAGTATCACACCGGAATATTGCCATATAAAATATGCATGCTCTTGGTGTTTTATGAATTATTCAAAGGCATTTAATTGTGTAAACATCTTAAATTTGTGGAAGTCATGGAGGAAAATGGGCTGTCCATCACATGTAGTACAACTAATAAAAATGCACTATCTAGACCACGGGTCACCAAACTACGGCCCGCCGACGGCACTCGAAAATGCTTGATATAAAGTATGGAACTCGAGGCGTTATGATACAATTTAAATGTAGATATTATGGTTAGAATAATAGGTGATCTCCACACAAAATCAGTATTAACATCTAGAGAAATTAACAGCGCATTAAAAATGATAATTGTCAAATGCTACGTATATTCAACACTACTGTATGGCGCGGAAGCTTGGACATTGAACAAGCAACTAGAAAGTCGCATGGAGGCGCTGGAGGTGTGGATATACAGACGAATATGTCATATTTCGTGGAAACAAAAACAATAAAATGCAGAGGTTCTAGAAAAACTGGGAATGAAGAGAGAGTTGATGAAAGAAATAAAGAGGAGACAAGTGAAATATTTCGGCCACATTAAAAGACATGATACTCTTATAAAACCATACTGGAGGGCAAGGTTGAGGGCAAGCGAGCAAGAGGTATACAACGATACAAGTGGGAAGATAACATCAAGAAATGGACGACCATCAGCCTGATATAATGTACAGTCAAGGCGAGAGACAGTGTTTGAGATCCATTGTAGCCAACCTTCATTGTGGAGACGGAACCTGATTGATTGATATACACCTACGGAGACCTCCTGGCTACTATGTGTCTTAAATTTACAATTTTCAGTTATAAATTATTGTATCTAGATGTTCTTATTTATTGTAACGTTTACTTATTTCGCACCATCCCAAGTCCTTACTCGGCTCGTTGTAGCACCGCCTACGCTATGACATTTCCATGGTTTCCATAGCAACACACACACAAATACACATCCACACACACACACACCCACACACACACACACACACACACACACATACACACACACATCTTTCCATTCCCGAGGTGCGTCCCGCTGTCAACACAATTACAATGTTCCAGAAATACTTTCTTATTTTTGCCAGTCATCCACTTTATGGGTATGTAATAAGGATTTCTATGTTTGACAGTGACAGGTAAGTGAACTGCAAGTGTGAATAGAGGCAATAAAGCAGCAAACATAGGATAAAAATGCCATAGAATCTTTGTGTTATTGCGAAAATATTATACCCAGATCAGAAGAATTCCCGGGTCAAGGTGTTAATCGAGTTGGTCGCTACGCCAGTGCCAATTTGGACTTTCAGGTAACGGAAGAGTTGGCAACCGTTTGCAGCATGCATGGACCAACAACAGGAAAAGACATTTTAATGGAAGTGCAAAAAGTATAACCTTCAGTGGAATCAGCATTGGTGGAGGATTAACATGGCTGGAATGAGGAAGAGTCTGATGGTACAGATCAGGACTCAGTTGGAAAATTTGCAAATTCTGTGCGCCCTGTTCACACACTGCACCATACATCATTAGCAAGCACTGTGTGGGAAAAGACTTAGACATTTCTTATGTACTGAAATCAGTCGTTTCTGCTGTGAACTTCATTCGGAGATATGCACTCAATCACCGTCATTTAAAGGCGTTTCTTGAAGAAATTGATTCTGACTTCTGTGACTTGCCTTATCACTCACCAGTGAGTGTGGCTCAGCTTTGGTCAAGTCCTTTTTCGTTTTTACAATCTCCGAAACGAAATAGATGTTTTTCTCACTGAAAAAAATAGAGCTGATCCACAGTTGCCAGATTCTACTTGGCTGTCAAAGTTGTAATTTTTGGTCGACAACACATCAAACATGAATGATCTGAATTTGAAACTTCAGGGATAGGATAATCTCGTCTATGGTCTCTACAGAATCATCAAAAGGATTTCGGAGAAAGCTGTCATTGTTTGTAATACAACAGGAAGGAGAAAACGTTTCTCATTTTCACTGTTTCAAAGAGTTTTGCGCTTCAATCGCCGAAGATGTCAAACTCGATTTTCCGAAAGAAAATTATTCGTGACTTAAAGAAGCATTTGTTTGGAGAGATTTTCAGATCTTGACAGAATTGAAAGTGACATTCTTCTGTTCCAGAATCTGTTTGATTGTAAACTTGATGATGTGCCAGTTGAACTACAGTTGAAGCTCACTGATTTGCAAGCTAATGAGGTGTTAAAAGAGAAGCACACAGAAGGAAAACTTGTTGAATATTACCGCTGCTTAGCTGATGTTGATTTTCCGAAAATGAAACAATTTGCCGCTGGTATGGCATCAGTGCCGGTCTCCCTAGTCTAGGAGTTACACGGATTTCTCCGTAATCCCGTATACTCTCGTAAGTAACGTGATGTGAGCGAGAATTGGTAGCGGTTCTCTCCGCGTCGGTAACTTAAGGGTATGTGAGCCGGTCGCTCAGAAAGCAATGGCAAACTACTGAGCGTAATCTCAATAAATCAACAATTACCTGAAACATGCTGATGTTGACAGCGATGTCCTGTAAACAATAAATGGTATCAGTGTTCGGAACAACTTATGTCTGTGAGCAAACATTTTCAAAAATGAAATATGTGAAATCAATACATCGAACGAGATTGACTGATGAACATTTGAAAGCAATTCTCTAGATTGGATGCTGCAATTTCAAATCAAACATGGATGAAATCTTGAAAGCCAAATATCAGCTTCATTAACTTCACTAACCTTTTCTGCTGCTTAGTTTGTGAGATTCGGATATGTGCACACTAGGTCTGATGTAACTATCTTTGTTGCTAACGTTGCCTTCTTTGATAACGTTTTGTAGTAAATAAATATGTTGGTTGTCTTTGTTTTTTGTGTGCATTGCACGCCATTACCCATGATTAACTTAGTTATTCGTCTTTTTTCCCAGAGCGTTCATTCTGGCTTGCAAGTATTGTTAACGTTAATTGCATATCCTTTACAGGACGTTTGCAGTCAACACCAGCATTTTTTGCTGTTGTTGATGTCTTGGCAAGTTCAATAGTTTGTCATTGCTTTCTGAACGACCCACCCCCATACCATAGCGTAAAAAACCAGCTCAAATGCGGTCTACTGCCAAATTGCGCGCACCTGTGTTTCGAAGGCGGGTATACGGGATTACGAACCGCGTCCGTAAGATCTTCGCCACGGAGACGGTCGCAAGTATTGTACACAATAAGTATGCGGCCCGAGCTTGTCATTTTGTCAGTTATCCGGCCCGCCGAGAAAAAAAGTTTGGTGACCCCTGGTCTAGCTGAATGGTATCCTTACAGTAGGTATCTTTAGTGGTACCAGATATATTTCTAACTTAGCCTCTTGTGTCCCCATCGTTCTGATCTTCAGTGCTAAATCTCTGCAGGAAAGCTTCCCCTTTATCTTTGTCCATTGTCAAAGGCGAAACGCTGTCTCTGTATATTGTACCCACTGTGGCAGAACGATCTTTCCTTTCTATCTGTTTATCCAATTTGCAGAAATTTCCTTGTGTTTTATCTCCTCTAATCTCATTCATATGCCGGTCTCTCTGGCTGTGGGGTTACAACACTTTCTCTCTGTAATCCCGTTTATCACGCAGAGTCTCGTAGCGGAGCGAGAACTGAGGTGGTTCGACCCCCGCTCGTGACTTGCGGATACTGAGCCGGCCGCTCAGAAAGCAATGGCAAACTACTGAGCGTAATCTTGCCAAGAGATCAACAGACAGCTGAAAGATGCTGCTGTTGACAGCTAAGTCCTGTAAAAGGATACGCAAAAAAAAACATTAAACAATCTCATTCATAAAGTGTTCCTTTTTCGCTCTTATGGACTCTGTTGCACAGCGCTTGTATTCCTCCACCTTGGCTTTCTTTTCTTGCGAAGCTTTCTCCATTTCCTCTTGTGAGCTTTGAGGTGTCCGCCGCACTTTCTGTACCTGTTTAAATGCCACTCTCTTGGATTTCCATGCACGTTCTACCTCAGAGGTCGACCAAGGAGGCTGCACATAAGTAGGTTTGCTAGTGACACTGCATGCCCTCTATCTGAGACGACCCATAAGGGTGTATTCCCCCTCATATTTAAAGGGCTGAGGTGCTCTAATAGCGTTGGTCTTGTTGGACTTAGAAATCAATAGTGAACAGGGTAGATGGTCACTCCCATGTTCACACAGAATAGTCCATTTAACATTCAATACTGCCGACTGGGTAACAAATGCCAGGTCAATAGTCGTGTCCACATAACCAGGTCTCATCCTCATTTTAGTTGGCCTCCCATCGTTTATGCAGACTATTTCTCAATCCACCATGGTTTCTGCAAGGGCATTTCCCTGTCGGTTTTCCACGGTATTGTCCCACTCTCTTTTTCGTACATTAATGTCGTCACATCGTACATTGAGCAGCCTACTGCCTGGGATGTCCTCCAGCTCCATAAACTTGTCCCGTCGTTCCTTTGTAACAAAAGAATCAACCGCGGCATATACATTTATTAAGTTTCAGCTCAGGCCCATAAAGGTCTTGTGGTGCTCACTGAACAATAGGATTGTTAAAGCTCTCCCAAGCCTCTCGATAAATGGTAGAAATATGATTAGAGAAAGCAGACTGCAGTACCTGGGAATCACATTTGATAGAAGCCTGTCCTATAGGGACCAACTCAACTCACCTCCCACATAATTTCCAGATAATTCTAAATAATGTTGATACTTACCCAGGTGTAGTGATACCACCCAGGTGTCATGATGAGGTGTCATGATTAGGCTGGATCGGCCCCGGAATTGTCCTGGTCGATAAACCTACTATTGGGACTGAAACTGGACCGCTGTCTTGCTAGGCAAGCGTACTAACAATGATGTGATTTGTTGTGTTGTGACCATTCATTTCATTCAGTGGGGTTAAAAGTGTGGAGCCCCGTGAGTTCTAAGATGGCTGATAAGGTCAATTTTGGCTCGAAATGTTGTTTGACAATGTGGACAAAGAATGCTTGACGTTTCTAGCGAAGATTTCCTACAGTGGTTTTTCTGGCCTGCCTTTTCTTCACAGCTCTTGCAATCCTGGTTGCCTCACACGTGACTGTACCCTTATGTAATGATGCACGCTACGAATTTCGGTCTCTGGCTGCAGTCTCCCAGATGTCATGATGAATTCCAAAAGCATTCAGTGAGATTTTCAGTGTCTTTAAAGCGTTTCCTCTGGCCGCCTTGGGAGCGTTTACCACAACGCAACACGCCGTAAAAAATTCGTTTAGGGAGCCTGTGATCTGGCATGCGAGTCAAGTAACCAGCCCAGCGAATCTGATTTTTCATAAGTAGAGTGTGGATACTAGGCATGGACGCTCTTTCTAGGACTACAGTGTCTGGAATCTTGTCTTGCCATTTAATATTCAGTAGCTTCCTTAGGCAGACTGTGTGGAAGTGGTTTAATTTCCTAGCGTGTCGCTGATAAACAGTCCAGGTTCCACAAGCATATAGCAGTGTGGATAATACAACTGCTTTGTAGACTTTTAGCTTTGTTTGCAGGCTTATTCCAATTCTGTCCCATGCATTCTTGTACAGTCTGCCAAAGGCCGCGCTTTCCTTGGAGATTCTTGCATTCACTTCATCATCTATTGTGACACCTTGTGACACAGTGCTGCCAAGATAGGTGAATTTGTCCACAACACTTAGACTATGACCATTCACAATGATATTCGGCACATTGTGAATAATCCCTGGAGCTGGCTGTTTCATAACTACAGCCTTCCTTAAGTTGATATTGAGCCCAAAGTTGGCACAGGCATATGAGAAAGCTGAAATATTGTGTTGCATGTCTGCCTCTGAGTTGGCATATAGAGCGCGATCATCAGCAAACAGGAGCTATCTGACGGTGTCGCTGTTAGTTTTGGTTTTAGCTTTCAGCCTTCTGAGATTGAATAACTTTTCATCCATGCGGTAGTTGATGTCTATTCCAATGTTGTTGGTCTCGACGGCATTCGTCAAAATAGCTGAAAACCTGAGACTGAACATTGTTGGTGCCAGGACACAGCCTTGCTTCACCCCATTGGTGACAGGAAAGAGCTCAGACAGTTGTGATTTATTCCAAGGGAGGCAACCTTCTCTTTTATAGATGTTTGGTTCTATAGAGCCTAAATATTTCATTTTCAAAGCATCATTTTATGGATAGAAATACTTTGATTTCTTAATGTCTGCGATCAGAATCTAGATAAAACTATGTAAATGTAAGTAAAACTTATAGAATGCTGCACATCTGCTTGTAACGTATTTTACAAATATTAACGAGCTGACATCAAGATCCCTGTAGTTAAAATTGTAATGTTTGACGTGTCATATTGATTCGGCCATGCAGGTTTGAATTTCTCTTGAAGGGGAAGTGGTATGGCCGCCATGGCCTGCCAATCCCTATAATGTTCTGAATATATTGTATGAGTATCAGTCTGTCTGTCTGTCTGTCTGTCCACCTGCCTGCTCTATCTAGCTATCTAGATATCTATCTATCAGATTGCTACTGGTACTATTGGGGTTGGAACTCCTCGCTGGTTTCTGAGGATGGGGACGGAGCGCTTATGCCGCGAATGCTGTGATGTCGGTTCCTAAATCAGTCAATCAATCAATCAATCAATCAATCAATCAATCAATCAATCAATCAATCTATCTATCTATCTATCTATCTATCTATCTATCTATCTATCTATCTGTCTGTCTGTCTGTCTGTCTGTCTGTCTGTCTGTCTGTCTATCTGTCGTAGAAAAGTGACTCAAGGTGTAGAACAGTGACTCAAGGTATAGAACAGAAACTCAAGGTATAGAACACGGCCTCAAGGTGTAGAACAGTGACTCATGGTGTAGAACAGTGACTCAAGGTGTAGAACAGTGACTCAAGGTGTAGAACAGTGACTAAATGTATAGAACAGTGACTCAAGGTATAGAACAGTGACTCAAGGTATAAAACAGTGACTCAAAGTGTAGAACAGTGACTCAAGGTGTAGAACAGTGACTCAAGGTGTAGTACAGTGACTCAAGGTATAGAACAGTGTCTCAAGGTATAGAACAGTGACTCAAGGTGTAGAACAGTTACTCAAGGTGTAGAACAGTGACTCAAGGTATAGAACGGTGACTCAAGGTGTAGAACAGTGACTCAAGGTGTAGAACAGTGACTCAGGGTATAGAACAGTGACTCAATGTGTAGAACAGTGACTCAATGTGTAGAACAGTGACTCAAGGTATAGAACAGTGACTCATGGTGTAGAACATTGACTCAAGGTATAGAACAGTGACTCAAGGTGTAGAACAGTGACTCAAGGTGTAGAACAGTGACTAGAGGTGTAGAACAGTGACTCAAGGTACAGAACAGTGTCTAAAGGTATAGAACAGTGACTCAAGGTATAGAACAGTGACTCAAGGTAAAGAACAGTGACTCAAGGTATAGAAAAGTTACTCAAGGTATAGATCAGTGACTCAAGGTATAGAACAGTGACACAAGGTATAAAACAGTTACTCAAGGTATAGATTAGTGACTCAAGGTATGGAACAGTGACTCAAGGTATAGAACAGTGACTCAAGGTGTAGAACAGTGACTCAAGGTTTAGAACAGTGACTCAAGGTGTAGAACAGTGACTCATGTTATAGAATAGTGACTCAAGGTGTTGAACAGTGACTCAAGGTGTAGAACAGTGACTCAAGGTATATAAAAGTGACTCAAGGTGTAGAACAGTGACTCAAGGTATAGAACAGTGACTCAAAGTATAGAACAGTGACTCAAGGTGTAGAACAGTGACTCAAGGTATAGAACAGTGACTCAATGTGTCGAACAGTGACTCAATGTGTAGAACAGTGACTAAAGGTATAGAACAGGGACTCAAGGTGTAGAACATTGACTAAAGGTATAGAACAGTGACTCAAGGTGTAGAACAGTGACTCAAGGTGTAGAACAGTGACTAGAGGTGTAGAACAGTGACTCAAGGTACAGAACAGTGACTAAAGGTATAGAACAGTGACTCAAGGTATAGAACAGTGACTCAAGGTATAGAACAGTGACTCAAGGTATAGAAAAGTTACTCAAGGTATAGATCAGTGACTCAAGGTATAGAACAGTGACACAAGGTATAAAACAGTGACTCAAGGTATAGAAAAGTTACTCAAGGTATAGATCAGTGACTCAAGGTATAGAACAGTGACACAAGGTATAAAACAGTGACTCAAGGTATAGATTAGTGACTCAAGGTATGGAACAGTGACTCAAGGTATAGAACAGTGACTCAAGGTGTAGAACAGTGACTCAAGGTGTAGAACAGTGACTCAAGGTGTAGAACAGTGACTCACGTTATAGAACAGTGACTCAAGGTGTTGAACAGTGACTCAAGGTGTAGAACAGTGACTCAAGGTATATAAAAGTGACTCAAGGTGTAGAACAGTGACTCAAGGTATAGAAAAGTGACTCAAAGTATAGAACAGTGACTCAAGGTGTCGAATGAGCCTCGGGGTTTAGAACAGTGACTCATGGTATAGAACAGTGACTCAAGGTATAGAACAGTGACTCAAGGTGTAGAACAGTGACTCAAGGTGTAGAACAGTGACTCAAGGTGTAGAACAGTGACTCAATGTATAGAACAGTGACTCAAGGTGTAGAACAGTGACTCAAGGTATAGAACAGTTACTCAAGGTATAGAACAGTGACTCAAGGTATAGAACAGTGACTCAAGTTATAGAACAGTGACTCAAAGTTTAGAACAGTGACTCAAGGTGTAGAACAGTGACTCAAGGTGTAGAACAGTGACTCAAGGTGTAGAAGAATGACTCAAGGTATAGAACAGTGACTCAAGGTGTAGAACAGTGACTCAAGGTTTAGAACAGTGACTCAAGGTGTAGAACAGTGACTCATGTTATAGAATAGTGACTCAAGGTGTTGAACAGTGACTCAAGGTGTAGAACAGTGACTCAAGGTATATAAAAGTGACTCAAGGTGTAGAACAGTGACTCAAGGTATAGAACAGTGACTCAAAGTATAGAACAGTGACTCAAGGTGTAGAACAGTGACTCAAGGTATAGAACAGTGACTCAATGTGTAGAACAGTGACTCAATGTGTAGAACAGTGACTAAAGGTATAGAACAGGGACTCAAGGTGTAGAACATTGACTAAAGGTATAGAACAGTGACTCAAGGTGTAGAACAGTGACTCAAGGTGTAGAACAGTGACTAGAGGTGTAGAACAGTGACTCAAGGTACAGAACAGTGACTAAAGGTATAGAACAGTGACTCAAGGTATAGAACAGTGACTCAAGGTATAGAACAGTGACTCAAGGTATAGAAAAGTTACTCAAGGTATAGATCAGTGACTCAAGGTATAGAACAGTGACACAAGGTATAAAACAGTGACTCAAGGTATAGAAAAGTTACTCAAGGTATAGATCAGTGACTCAAGGTATAGAACAGTGACACAAGGTATAAAACAGTGACTCAAGGTATAGATTAGTGACTCAAGGTATGGAACAGTGACTCAAGGTATAGAACAGTGACTCAAGGTGTAGAACAGTGACTCAAGGTGTAGAACAGTGACTCAAGGTGTAGAACAGTGACTCACGTTATAGAACAGTGACTCAAGGTGTTGAACAGTGACTCAAGGTGTAGAACAGTGACTCAAGGTATATAAAAGTGACTCAAGGTGTAGAACAGTGACTCAAGGTATAGAAAAGTGACTCAAAGTATAGAACAGTGACTCAAGGTGTCGAATGAGCAGTGACTCAAAGTATAGAACAGTGACTCAAGGTGTAGAACAGTGACTCAAGGTATAGAACAGTGACTCAATGTGTAGAACAGTGACTCAATGTGTAGAACAGTGACTAAAGGTATAGAACAGTGACTCAAGGTATAGAACAGTGACTCAAGGTATAGAACAGTGATTCAAGGTGTAGAACAGTGATTCAATGTATAGAACAGTGATTCAAGGTATAGAACAGTGACTCAAGGTGTAGAATGAGCCTAGGGGTGTAGAACAGTGACTCAAGGTATAGAACAGTGACTCAAGGTATAGAATAGTGACTCAAGGTGTAGAACAGTGACTCAAGGTATAGAACAGTGACTCAAGGTGTAGAACAGTGACTCAAGGTATAGAACAGTGACTCATGGTATAGAACATTGACTCAACGTATAGAACAGTGTCTCAACGTATAGAACAGTGACTCAATGTGTAGAACAGTGCCTCAAGGTATAGAACTGTGACTCATGGTGTAGAACAGTGACTCAAGGTATAGAACAGTGACTCAAGGTATAGAACAGTGACTCAAGGTATAGAACAGTGACTCAAGGTGTAGAACAGTGGCTCAAGGTGTAGAATAGTGACGCAAGGTATAGAACAGTGACTCAAGGTATAGAACAGTGACTCAAGGTGTAGAACAGTGACTCATGGTATAGAACAGTGACTCAAGGTGTAGAACAGTGACTCAAGGTATAGAACAGTGACTCAGGGTGTAGAACAGTGACTCAAGGTATAGAACAGTGACTCAAGGTATAGAACAGTGACTCAAGGTATAGAACAGTGACTCAAGGTGTAGAACAGAGCCTCAAAGTGTAGAATGAGCCTCGGGGTTTAGAACAGAGCCTCAAGTTGTAGAGCAGTGCCTCAAGGTTCTTTTATTTTGCACGCATGGAAAGGGTTCTTTTATTTTGCACGCTGTTAGAGTCATAGAATATTTTGCGCCTTAAACCGATTTGACTCTAAAAAATTAACATTATTTGCGTTCGCTTTGAACGCAAGCTTACTCCACATACTACACGTGTATGCAATGGACAGGTGGTGTTAGACGTTTACCCTTCCCTGTTATCAGTGTCCTCGCCAACAGGCGACCCCACTTCGACTTCTGAGGTACTTGTAATTTACGTCACAAGGTCAAGAACGAAATGTCAACGTGTAGCTTCATTTGACCGGCATGTAGAAGCAACACACTAAAATGTAAGAAAACTGTGAACTTGTTAATCATCTCAGCCTCGCCGACTTCCGAAACTAATAATACAAATACTAGTTATTATTTTATTTGTCAACCAGAAATCCCGAGTTATCAATCCGAACTAGACAAAGATATATCATTCAATGGAGAATCCCTAAGGCTATTCAAATGACAGGAGAAACAAATTGTTATTTCTCATGGTATTTTGAATGGCCCTAGGGGTGTCTGTGTGATTGGTGTATTTTGTGTATTCTGTAAACACAATGAAACCACCCAATCACCTGTATTCTCTCAATGTTTCAAATATACTCATCATCATCATGTGACATGCCGATAAGTGTTGGCGATCATGTTTCACCATCTCACACGATCACCAGAGTCGTGGATCACCTCTGTGTTCTTGTCTAAGCATTGCCACGTAGCCAAGCCATCCAGGTATTTACTTCTCTCCCTTCCCCGTGTTCTTTTCCCACAATCTTACCAGTTGTCACCAAGTTCTTCAATTTATTTCTTCTCATAACGTGTCAATTACTTATGACTGTCTATAGCTAATTTCTCTAATCAGTTTACGGTTTTAATGTATTTTTTGTAGGACTTGGTCTTTGGTTTTTCTGTCTGCCCATAGTATTCTTTGCATTTCACTTAAAAACAACATTTCCACAGCCTCTATATGTTTTTAAGCTTGTCTGCTCATTCTCCACGCTTCACATCCATACAAAAGTGCAGGTTCTATGTAGCACTTCAGCACCCTTTTTTCTTGTTCGAAATATGCTTTAAAATAGTTAGTTGCATATCCTTTACAGGACGTTTGCAGTCAACACCAGTATTTTGTGCTGTTGTTCATGTCTTAGCAAGTATACGTTCAGGAGTTTGCCATTGCTTTCTAAACGACCAGCACCCATACCATTTCGTTAAAAAAAAAAACCAGCGCAACACTGTGATTCGAACGCGGGTATGCGGGATCACGAACCGCGCCCGTAACTTCTTAGCCACAGAAAACGACCGAAATATACTAGCATCGGAATAATGGTCCAACCCATGTTTTAATGTTTGTTGTATCATATACTAGCTGACCTGGCCCGGCTTCGCCCAGACCCTGGCGGGGAGCATCTCATTTAATTCGTATAAGTAGTCATATAAGTTCTCGTTCCCGTTACCGACTATCTGTCTGTCTGTCTGTCTGTCTGTCTGTCTGTCTGTCTGTCTGTCTGTCTGTCTGTCTGACCCAGCCCGTCTTCGCCCAGACCCTGATGGGGAGCATGTCATTTAATTCATATAAGTAGTCATATAAGTTCCCGTTCCCGACTGTCTGTCTGTCTGTCTATCTATCTATCTGTCTGTCTGTCTGACCCAGCCCAGCCCATGGTGGAGAGCATCTCATTTAAATCATATAAGTAGTCATATAAGATCCCGTTCCCGACTATCTGTCTGACTGTCTGTCTGTCTTGGGTAAATGGATGAGGGAGGAGGAAGAGGGAGGTGGAGGAGGGAGGAGGAGGTCGGAGACAGGAGGAGTAGGGAGGAATAGGAGGGAGGAGGAGGGATTAGGAGGAGGAGGGGGAGGAGGAGGGAGGAGGAGGGAGGAGAAGGAGGGAGGATGAGGGAGGAGGAGGGAGCAGGAGGAGGAGAGGGAGGAGGAGAAAGAGGGAGGAGGAGGAATGTGAAGGGAGGAGGAGATAGAGGGAGGAGGAGGAGGGAGAAGGAGGGGGAGGAGGAGGAGGGAAGAGGAGGTAGAGGGAGGAGGAGGAGGAGGGATGAGGAGGGAGGAGGAGAGAAAAAGAGGAGGGAGGAGGAGGAGGGAGGAGGAGGAGGAGGGAGGAGGAGAGGGCGAAGGAGGGAGATAGAGGAGAAGGGAGGAGGAGGGAGGAGGAGGGAGGAGGAGGAGGGAGGAGGTAGAGGGAGGAGGAGGAGGGAGGAGGAGGAAGGAGGAGGGGGAGGAGGGAGGAGGAGGAGGGAGGAAGAGGGAGAAGGAAGAGGGAGGAGGGAGAGGGAGGAGGAAGAGGAGGAGGGTGGAGGGAGGAGGTAGAGGGAGGAGGTAGAGGGAGGAGGAAGAGGAGGGAGAGGGAGGAAGAGGGAGGAGGAGGAAGCGGGAGGAGGAGGATGGAGGAGGGAGAGGGAGGAGGAGGAAGGAGGAGGAGGGGAGAGGAGGAGGGAGGAGGCAGAGGGAGAAGGAGGAAGGAGGAGGAGGAAGGAGGGAGAGGAAGGAGGGAGGAGGAGGAGGGAGGAGGTAGAGGGAGGAGGAGAAGGGAGGAGGAAAGAGGTAGGGGGAGGAGGAGGTAGAGGGAGGAGGAGGAGGAAGGAAGAGGGAGGAGGGAGAGGGAGGAGGAAGAGGAGGAGGGTGGAGGGAGGAGGTAGAGGGAGGAGGAGGGAGGAGGTAGAGGGAGGAGGAAGAGGAGGGAGAATGAGGAGGAGGAAGCGGGATGAGGAGGACGGAGGAGGGAGAGGGAGGAGGAGGAGGGAGGAGGAGGGGAGAGGAGGAGGGAGGAGGCAGAGGGAGAAGAAGGAATGAGGAGGAGGAAGGAGGGAGAGGAAGGAGGGAGAATGAGGAGGGGAGGAAGGAAAGGGAGGTGGAAGAGGAGGAGGAGGGAGGAGGAAAGAGGTATGGGGAGGAGGAGGTAGAGGGAGGAGGAGGAAGAAGGGAGAAGGAGGAGGGAGGATGATGAGGGAGAAGGAGGCAGGAGGAGGAGCAGGGAGGCAGGAGGAGGAGGCAGGAGGAGGAGGAGGGAGGCAGGAGGAGGAGGGAGGAGGGAGGAGGAGGGAGGAGGAGGGAGGGGAGGAGGAGGGAAGATGAGGGAGGAGGGGGAGTAGGCGGAGGGAGTAGGAGGGAGGAGGATGGAGGAGGAGGGGGAGGAAGAGGGAGAAGGAAGAGGGAGGAGGGAGAGGGAGGAGGAAGATGAGGAGGGTGGAGTGAGGAGGAGGGAGAGGGAGGAAGAGGGATGAGGAGGAAGCGGGAGGAAGAGGATGGAGGAGGGAGAGGGAGGAGGAGGAGGAGGGAGGAGGAGGAGGGAGGAGGCAGAGGGAGAAGAAGGAAGGAGGAGGAGGAAGGAGGGAGAGGAAGGAGGGAGAATGAGGAGGGATGATGATTGCCGTGTGACGATTCTGTGTAGTCACGTCATTTCTTCCCTTTCCCTAGCGTTTTGGTTCGGGGATTCTTATTTTGGGAGGGGGAGGAGGGATGAGGAGGAAGAATGAAAAACGAAATAATATTGGGTAAGCAGCCGATTTCACACTAAAAAAATACGACAGTTGGCTGCTCTGGAATGAAAGGAAGAGGTGTAGAAAATTTCATCTCAATCGGATGGGCCGTTCGCGAGCGCATAAAGGACATACGGACAGACAGACAGACAGACAGACAGACAGACAGACGGACGGAGATCGTCTTTTATCTTATATATAAAAGGCGATCTCCGTCCGTCTGTCTGTCTGTATGTCCCTATGTCCTTTATGCGCTCGCGAACGGCCCATCCGATTGAGATGAAATTTTCTACACGCCTTCCTTTCATTCCAGCGCAGCCCACTGTCATATTTTTTTAGTGTGAAATCGGCTGCTTACCCAATATTATTTCGTTTTTCATTTTTCATTATAATTTCATATATCTCAGGGGACCTAACTCTGTAAAAGTTATTTCAAGGGGCATAACTTTTCTGTATACCTTATAGTCATATTGTGGCATCGTTTTCAAAGATTTATAAACTCTTTGTCCATAGTTATGTACCGGCATATGAGTTATAATAAATAATGATACAATCTTTAAGGCATTTTCAAAGTTTTCATAAAAATAATGCACAATGCATAACATTGTAACTCATCTTCTTATGCTTAAGAAGTTACTGTAGTCATGCAGGTGATTAGAAAGAGTTTTCATTAAAAATAATGGATGGTGTGTGGAAGGACATTCTTTTAAGTTACTATTTTTGTTGTATGAATTTAATGAGACGCTACCCGCCAGGAGCTGGGCGAAGCCACGCCGGGTCAGATAGATAGACAGACCCACCTTTTCGCTGCAGTTGTCTACTCCTCCTTTTCCTTCTTCTGCTGATGCTGCTGCCGCCGCTCCATTTACCCAAGTTAATTGTTGGGGAAGATGTAAAGATCTTTCAAGTGCTCTTTCTAATGCTTTTTGTAAGTTGGTCTTCGTTTATCTAAGGTTGTTCTAACTGCAACCAATAAATGATTAGACAGACAGGCAGACAGACAGACAGACAGAGAGGGAGGGACGGACAGACAGACAGACAGACAGACAGACAGACAGACAGACAGACAGACAGACAGTCGGGAACGGGAACTTATATGACTACTTATATGAATTAAATGAGATGCTCGCCATCAGGGGCTGGGCGAAGCCTGGCCGGATCAGACAGACAGACACACAGACAGACAGACATATAGACAGACAGACAGACAGATAGATAGTCGGGAACGGGAACGGGAGCTTATATGACTACTTATATGAATTAAATGAGATGCTCCACACCAGGAGTTGGGCGATGCCGGGCCGGGTCAGACAGATAGACAGACAGAAAGACAGACAGAAAGACATACATACATACATACATACATACAGACAGACAGACAGACAGACAGACAGACAGACAGACAGACAGACAGACAGACAGACAGACAGACAGACAGACAGACAGACAGTCGGTAACGGGAACGAGAACTTATATGACTACTTATATGAATTAAATGAGATGCTCCCCACCAGGGACTGGGCGAAGCCGGGCCGGGTCAGCTAGTATATAAGATAAGTGTTGCGGCAACGTAAAGGCTAGACATCTCGCCTGCTGACACAGTGGCCATGAATTCAAATCCACATCGGGGCGGATTTGCAAACGACCAGATCGACCCAGACGAACTTGGGTACCTGGTGTCAAAGACTCAGTTATATAGGAATGAAGACCACCCTGAATGAGTGGTCTACCTCAAGTAGAATAGAGGTAACCCAGTGCCCCTACATGAGGGCAGGGTAGGTGTAGGTGGTAAATAGAAAGGGGAACTATCAAACAGTTCTCTCATGAGACACGGAGGTGTCAACCAGAGAGTAAGCACTCTGGTCACGGCGTAATCACGCCAGCGTGACAGATACAGAGAACTAGACTCAAGAGAGACCACTACTCCAAGCGTGCTGAATGATGCAGCACGCAGAAGCCGAAGTACGCACAAGGTCACTCCGCGTACCGTGTAATCAGCACGCGGAGAATTCCTCAGACGGGAGACAGACTTCGTAGTGAGCGCATCGCTTAGCGTCGATGCTTATTTCGTTAGCCGAGTAGATAGATTAGCAATAGGGTTAGGAAACGACTAGTGATAGGCAATTCTGTGCATTTATTCTTGTGTGATTTGTTAGCGACTGTTTGTTGTACATTGATGTGATGCAAAGAGCCAGTGGCAATAAAATGTGTAATCAATTCCTCTCGTACGACTAACAAGTCTTTTTGTGTGGTGCGAGAGAAGTTATCCCGGAATGCCTGTGACATCGGTTGATGACACCTGGAAATGTCTGGGGAAGACAGGCGGTGGGTGTGATACTGACCACACAACTCACCAAGAGTCGATGGGTCTATAAATGTATGTGTCTAGCACCATATGCTCACTTAATGCTCCAGAGGCTTTACAAGGGGTCTTTTTTTTATGGCTTATCATTAAAATTGCAGTGAGAAAAAAAGAGTGTTGAATTGAAATGTACAACGCATATTGTAGTAAGTGTGTAAAATATGGAAAATTAACATGCAAGCTGAGAAGCATCTATTAGCGGTGGAAATGTGGTTTTTGAGAAAAATGCAAAGAATACCATGGGTGGGCAGAATATCAAATGAGACAGTTCTTCAAGAGACAAATGAAAAACGGGGATTTATCGGAGAAATTAGACGGGGACAGTCAACATTATTTGAACATATAATGTGGAGAAATTAACTCGAAAATTTAGAGAAAACTAGTAAGTTTTATGGGAAAAGAGCAAGAGAAAGACAAAGGGGTAAATAAATATCTTGAAGGTTTGGCACTATGGCATGGTCGAAACGAGAACACAGACCTGATTCGAGACTCTGCTGACAGTATCAGATGGCGAACCATGACCGCCCACGCCAATCGGCATGGCAATTTATGATGATGATCCTTAAAAGGACCCATTCGTAGCTCTTTGGGTATAAGGTACATACGTAGCTGTAGTAAAGTACTCTTGTACACGCATTCAGAAACATTTTGTATATGATGCTAGAAATGTGCTTTTATAAAGCAATCCGCAATTGATGGGCGATGTAGTAAAATTAGTATCGGATACCTTTACTTCGGATTCATTTCCCGGGACTCAGTTTAGGTTAATCCACACAGGAACCCAAATAAATGTTAAACAACAATAATTCTGAATCGAATTTTCGAACAAAAGAACAACCAACCGGACAGGCTGGCAAGCTTGACAAATACTTATTAGACAACAACTAAATATAGGTTGCGGTTCGAGTCGCGCCTGTGACTTATGAGAGTATGGAGCCGGTCGCTCAGAAAGTCGTAGCGTGCTGATGAGCGTAATCTAGCCTAGGAATCAACATAAAGCTGAAAGATGTTGATTTTTTCCCCCCGCGTTTCCATCCTGTTTCAGGATATTGCGGTCAACACCAGCATCTTTCAGCTGTATGTTGATTCCTAGGTTAGATTACGCTCATCAGCACGCCACGACTTTCTGAGCGACCGGCTCCATACTCTCGTAAGTCACTAGCGTGACTCGAACCACTTCTAATTCTCGTCCGCTCACGTCGACCACGAGAGTATTCGGGATTAACGGAGAAAGCTGCTAACCACTCGGCCAGGCAGCCGAAGAAATATGTTGATGTTGACCGTAATATCATGAAACAGGATGGAAACGCGGGGACAAAAAAATATAGGGTGTATTTGTAATGACTGTGCAGCGTTTGAAAATTTTGTCGGTCCAAGTTTTGTATTCACCCTCTGTAAAGTTCATGCAACATTATAGTTAAACACAAAACTTTGACCGGCAATATTTTCAAACACTGCACAGGCATTAAAAATACACCATGTAGTACACACCTGAAACGAGTTAAAGAATTTAAATATCTAGGAAGTAAGATTACAGAGCTCGCTCCGTGGTGAAGGTTTTAGGACGCAGTTCGTGATCCCGCATATCCGCGTTCGAAACACAGCTGTCCGCGATTTAGCAGCAGACCGCGTTGTGTTGGTTTTTACAAGCTACTGAACGTAAACTTGCCAAGAGATCACAACAGCAAGAAATGCTGGTGTTGACTGCAACGTTCTGTAATCGATATGCCACTAACGTTTTTGTTAAGATTACATACGACATACGCAGGGAATAACAGAGTCCATGGGAATATCGATACATGAAACCCATAAGCGGGCACTCTCCCGCTGTTTATACTTCACCTCGACAGCGCAAGGTACAAGAGGAACATGATGAGATGAGATGAGATGAGATGAGACATAAGACATAAGACCACAGAAGATGGCAGAATCGACAGAAAAATCTGGGGAATTTTGGGCACAAGCACTTATCTGGCTACACTTGAACTTTCTCATTGTGAGAAAGAATACCGAGGATTACATACTGACACGATGTGAGGCTGCAAGAGAGGTAACGTCATTCCAAATGAGAATGGTAAATGAGCAACACAGACATTTTACATACACGGCATGGGCTGAAGCTTTGTTTTCATATTCTGAGCCTGCGGGATAAGTACCATGTGTGTGAGTGTGAGTGTGTGTGTGTGTGTGTGTGTGTTTGTGGATGTGAGTGAGTGTGAGTGGGTGGTTGAGTAAGTGGGTGTGCGTGCGTGCGTGCGTGTGTGTGTGTATGTGTGTGTGTGTAAATCTTGTCTTTCTGCTTATTCTGTCTTAAAATAGGCACTTTGGTGTCATCACAGCGGTGAGTATGTTGTGTTTTCCTGTTTACTGATGAAGGCTGTCGCTGCAGCATCCATGGTTTTCAATAACTAGTTTGAAAAGCTTCTCTACACTTCCCCTTTGATTCCTTTCTTTTTTTTTTTTTTTGGTCTTTTGTTTATTATTTACATCCCCCACAAGAGAAACATTTGAAGCTGCTGCTAATTAGTGTGTTTCTTTTCTAAGTCTCCAATACTTCAATTCATAAAGCATTAATTACATCGTGATTCACAGTTGTGAAAAATGTCTTGAGCTACCCTATAAGAGAAGACTAAATTTCCTGATTTCTGTTTGACGGCGAATGTTGCACAGCATTCGTCAAATCCGACACCCCAACATTGTTCCAACGGCTTTAGGCCGGAGGAGCCCGATTGGGAGGTTACAAGTCATACCCTCGTGCGAGGAAATGCAACCTACATACTAAATGGTTTTGCAGGGCAGACCAGGTCCTAAGCCTAAGCCAGCAACTAGTCTAGGATGGAAGTTCTGCCAGACAGACAGTTAGAGCATTGCTTTGCTCATCCAGCAGCTTCTGCAGCTTGTCTTGTTCCAGAAGTATTGGTGTTACCTTTCCTCTGGAGTAAACTAGGCAGGCGGAGAGAGGGATCATGGTTCAATGGAAATACATGGTCTCAAAATTCAGTCCAAGCTTTGTTCTACACTGTCGGTTATTAAGACGGCGATCTGCCTGTCAATACGGCAGGGGGCCTGTCAAGACGGCGTGGTGTCAGCCAAAACTGTCAATGCTGCCAATACTATCCCGGAGGTTTAGGACAGGGAGGGCTGACGCCTGATGAATTAAAGCCGCCTGGCTCGGGCAGCCGCCGCGAACTGAGCAGGTTAGGGTTTTCCTTTTATCCCCGACAGAAAAAAAAAACATCCATCACCTTACTAAGGATGCGAACTCGATCCTGCTGAATTGTCAGACACCATTCTGTGATTTACAACAACAATAGCAAAAACAACAACAACAACGACAGCAACAACAACAACAACAACGTCAATTTAAGCACCCTCGTGCAACTTACTATCATCAGTTGGCGTGACCTCTGCAGGATTATGTCTATATTTGGGACTTCAGAAATATCGCTGTATCGTGAATATTCTGTCCTCTCTCTCTCTCTCTCTCTCTCTCTCTCTCTCTCTCTCTCTCTCTCTCTCTCTCTCTCTCTCTCTCTCTCTCTCTCTCTCTCTCTCTCTCTCTCTCTCTCTCTCTCTCTGCTGCTGTTATCTTCAAATTTGCTATCACATCTTGAATCTATCTTCATTGCGATCATCATTACCTCCGCTTCTCCGTTACACTTTCACCCGCTTCTCCGGTACACTTCTCTCGGTTTCTCCGGTACACTTTCCCCCGCTTCCTCTGTATTAATTTTTTTTCCAGATCTTTAAGTTTACAAAAACAAATGTTCATGCCTAAAATATGTCATGTTTCTCAAATATATCTCTATTAATAGTCAATATCCTTCAATTCTGATTTCTTGTTCGATTGGTCTCTTTGTTCATTTTCTAGATTGTTCTCTTTGTTAATTTTTAGTTTGTTTGTAAAATAGATATATAAAACTCATCTGCAGCACTTGTATTTATAAAGGAGTCTATCGCTATTCTTGGTTCTAGGCTTATATGTTAAGTGCCTCAGTATCACACCGGAATATTGTCATATAAAATATGCATGCTCTTGGTGTTTTATGAATTATTCAAAGGCATTTAATTGTGTAAAACATCTTAAATTTAAGGAAGTCATGGGGGAAAATGGGCTGTCCATCACATGTAGTACAACTAATAAAAATGCTCTATCTAGACCACGGGTCACCAAACTACGGCCCGCGGGCCGGATCGGCCCGGGACGTCATTTCATCCGGCCCGCCGACGGCACTCGAAAATGCGTGATATAACGTATGGAACTCGAGGCGTTATGATACAATTTAAATGTAGATATTATGTTTAGAATAATAGGTGATCTCCACACAAAATCAGTATTAACATCTAGAGAAATTAACAGCGCATTAAATATGATAATTGTCAAATGCTACGTATATTCAACACTACTGTATGGCGCGGAAGCTTGGACATTGAACAAGCAACTAGAAAGTCGCATGGAGGCGCTGGAGGTGTGGATATACAGACGAATATGTCATATTTCGTGGAAATAAAAACAATAAAATGCAGAGGTTCTAGAAAAACTGGGAATGAAGAGAGAGTTGATGAAAGAAATAAAGAGGAGACAAGTGAAATATTTCGGCCACGTTAAAAGACATGATACTCTTATAAAAACCATACTGGAGGGCAAGGTTGAGGGCAAGCGAGCAAGAGGTATACAACGATACAAGTGGGAAGATAACATCAAGAAATGGACGACCATCAGCCTGATATAATGTACAGTCAAGGCGAGAGACAGTGTTTGAGATCCATTGTAGCCAACCTTCATTGTGGAGACGGAACCTGATTGATTGATATACACCTACGGAGACCTCCTGGCTACTATGTGTCTTAAATTTACAATTTTCAATTATAAATTATTGTATCTAGATGTTCTTATTTATTGTAACGTTTACTTATTTCGCACCATCCCTAGTCCTTACTCGGCTCGTTGTAGCGCCGCCTACGCTATGACATTTCCATGGTTTCCATAGCAACACACACACAAATACACATCCACACACACACACACACACCCACACACACACACACACACACACACACACACACATACACACACACATCTTTCCATTCCCCAGGTGCGTCCCGCTGTCAACACAATTACAATGTTCCAGAAATACTTTCTTATTTTTGCCAGTCATCCACTTTATGGGTATGTAATAAGGATTTCTATGTTTGACAGTGACAGGTAAGTGAACTGCAAGTGTGAATAGAGGCAATAAAGCAGCAAACATAGGATAAAAATGCCATAGAATCTTTGTGTTATTACGAAAATATTATACCCAGATCAGAAGAATTCCCGGGTCAAGGTGTTAATCGAGTTGGTCGCTACGCCAGTGCCAATTTGGACTTTCAGGTAACGGAAGAGTTGGCAACCGTTTGCAGCATGCATGGACCAACAACAGGAAAAGACATTTTAATGGAAGTGCAAAAAGTATAACCTTCAGTGGAATCAGCATTGGTGGAGGATTAACATGGCTGGAATGAGGAAGAGTCTGATGGTACAGATCAGGACTCAGTTGGAAAATTTGCAAATTCTGTGCGCCCTGTTCACACACTGCACCATACATCATTAGCAAGCACTGTGTGGGAAAAGACTTAGACATTTCTTATGTACTGAAATCAGTCGTTTCTGCTGTGAACTTCATTCGGAGATATGCACTCAATCACCGTCAGTTAAAGGCGTTTCTTGAAGAAATTGATTCTGACTTCTGTGACTTGCCTTATCACTCATCAGTGAGTGTGGCTCAGCTTTGGTCAAGTCCTTTTTCGTTTTTACAATCTCCGAAACGAAATAGATGTTTTCCTCACTGAAAAGAATAGAGCTGATCCACAGTTGCCAGATTCTACTTGGCTGTCAAAGTTGTAATTTTTGGTCGACAACACATCAAACATGAATGATCTGAATTTGAAACTTCAGGGATAGGATAATCTCGTCTATGGTCTCTACAGAATCATCAAAAGTAATTCGGAGAAAGCTGTCATTGTTTGTAATACAACAGGAAGGAGAAAACGTTTCTCATTTTCACTGTTTCAAAGAGTTTTTCGCTTCAATCGCCGAAGATGTCAAACTCGATTTTCCGAAAGAAAATTATTCGTGACTTGAAGAAGCATTTGTTTGGAGAGATTTTCAGATCTTGACAGAATTGAAAGTGACATTCTTCTGTTCCAGAATTTGTTTGATTGTAAACTTGATGATGTGCCAGTTGAACTACAGTTGAAGCTCACTGATTTGCAAGCAAATGACGTGTTAAAAGAGAAGCACACAGAAGGAAAACTTGTTGAATATTACCGCTGCTTAGCTGATGTTGATTTTCCGAAACTGAAACAATTTGCAGCTGGTATGGCATCAGTGCCGGTCTCCCTAGTCTAGGAGTTACACGGATTTCTCCGTAATCCCGTATACTCTCGTAAGTAACGTGATGTGAGCGAGAATTGGTAGCGGTTCTCTCCGCGTCGGTAACTTAAGGGTATGTGAGCCGGTCGCTCAGAAAGCAATGGCAAACTACTGAGCGTAATCTTGCCAATAAATCAACAATTACCTGAAACATGCTGATGTTGACAGCGATGTCCTGTAAACAATAAATGGTATCAGTGTTCGGAACAACTTATGTCTGTGAGCAAACATTTTCAAAAATGAAATATGTGAAATCAATACATCGAACGAGATTGACTGATGAACATTTGAAAGCAATTCTCTAGATTGGATGCTGCAATTTCAAATCAAACATGGATGAAATCTTGAAAGCCAAATATCAGCTTCATTAACTTCACTAACCTTTTCTGCTGCTTAGTTTGTGAGATTCGGATATGTGCACACTAGGTCTGATGTAACTATCTTTGTTGCTAACGTTGCCTTCTTTGATAACGTTTTGTAGTAAATAAATATGTTGGTTGTCTTTGTTTTTTGTGTGCATTGCACGCCATTACCCATGATTAACTTAGTTATTCGTCTTTTTTCCCAGAGCGTTCATTCTGGCTTGCAAGTATTGTTAACGTTAATTGCATATCCTTTACAGGACGTTTGCAGTCAACACCAGCATTTTTTGCTGTTGTTGATGTCTTGGCAAGTTCAATAGTTTGTCATTGCTTTCTGAACGACCCACCCCCATACCATAGCGTAAAAAACCAGCTCAAATGCGGTCTACTGCCAAATTGCGCGCACCTGTGTTTCGAAGGCGGGTATACGGGATTACGAACCGCGTCCGTAAGATCTTCGCCACGGAGACGGTCGCAAGTATTGTACACAATAAGTATGCGGCCCGAGCTTGTCATTTTGTCAGTTATCCGGCCCGCCGAGAAAAAAAGTTTGGTGACCCCTGGTCTAGCTGAATGGTATCCTTACAGTAGGTATCTTTAGTGGTACCAGATATATTTCTAACTTAGCCTCTTGTGTCCCCATCGTTCCGATCTTCAGTGCTAAATCTCTGCAGGAAAGCTTCCCCTTTATCTGTGTCCATTGTCAAAGGCGAACCGCTATCTCTGTATATTGTACCCACTGTGGCAGGACGATCTTTCCTTTCTATCTGTTTATCCAATTTGCAGAAATTTCCTTGTGTTTTATCTCCTCTAATCTCATTCATATGCCGGTCTCTCTGGCTGTGGGGTTACAACACTTTCTCTCTGTAATCCCGTTTATCACGCAGAGTCTCGTAGCGGAGCGAGAACTGAGGTGGTTCGACCCCCGCTCGTGACTTGCGGATACTGAGCCGGCCGCTCAGAAAGCAATGGCAAACTACTGAGCGTAATCTTGCCAAGAGATCAACAGACAGCTGAAAGATGCTGCTGTTGACAGCTAAGTCCTGTAAAAGGATACGCAAAAAAAAACATTAAACAATCTCATTCATAAAGTGTTCCTTTTTCGCTCTTATGGACTCTGTTGCACAGCGCTTGTATTCCTCCACCTTGGCTTTCTTTTCTTGCGAAGCTTTCTCCATTTCCTCTTGTGAGCTTTGAGGTGTCCGCCGCACTTTCTGTACCTGTTTAAATGCCACTCTCTTGGATTTCCATGCACGTTCTACCTCAGAGGTCGACCAAGGAGGCTGCACATAAGTAGGTTTGCTAGTGACACTGCATGCCCTCTATCTGAGACGACCCATAAGGGTGTATTCCCCCTCATATTTAAAGGGCTGAGGTGCTCTAATAGCGTTGGTCTTGTTGGACTTAGAAATCAATAGTGAACAGGGTAGATGGTCACTCCCATGTTCACACAGGATAGTCCATTTAATATTCAATACTGCCGAATGGGTAACAAATGCCAGGTCAATAGTCGTGTCCACATAACCAGGTCTCATCCTCATTTTAGTTGGCCTCCCATCGTTTATGCAGACTATTTCTCAATCCACCATGGTTTCTGCAAGGGCATTTCCCTGTCGGTTTTCCACGGTATTGTCCCACTCTCTTTTTCGTACATTAATGTCGTCACATCGTACATTGAGCAGCCTACTGCCTGGGATGTCCTCCAGCTCCATAAGCTTGTCCCGTCGTTCCTTTGTAACAAAATAATCAACCGCGGCATATACATTTATTAAGTTTCAGCTCAGGCCTATAAAGGACTTGTGGTGCTCACTGAACAATAGGATTGTTAAAGCTCTCCCAAGCCTCTCGATAAATGGTAGAAATATGATTAGAGAAAGCAGACTGCAGTACCTGGGAATCACATTTGATAGAAGCCTGTCCTATAGGGACCAACTCAACTCACCTCCCACATAATTTCCAGATAATTCTAAATAACGTTGATACTAACCCAGGTGTAGTGATACCACCCAGGTGTCATGATGAGGTGTCATGATTAGGCTGGATCGGCGCCAGAATTGTCCTGGTCGATAAACCTACTATTGGGACTGAAACTGGACCGCTGTCTTGCTTCATTTCATTCATTCATTCGACAGGGTCGACTTCATTGCACCGGGTTTTATCCCATATGGCTCGGTCTCTTTCCGCAGCGCGGAAAGCGTCGCACAAAGCACGAACTCCGTAGCTTTTAGCGACGACCCACAGGAGTCTCCGAAACATTTAGCTCGTAAACCGAAGGGTGCGGCCCGGAATCGAACCCACAACCTTCGGAGCACGAGCCAAACGGCTTGCCCACTTCGCCACAGCTTGCTAGGCAAGCGTACTAACAATGATGTGATTTGCTGTGTTGTGACCATTCATTTCATTCAGTGGGGTTAAAAGTGTGGAGCCGTGAGTTCTAAGGTGGCTGATAAGGTCAATTTTGGCTCGAAATGTTGTTTGACAATGTGGACAAAGAATGCTTGACGTTTCTAGCGAAGATTTCCTACAGTGGTTTTTCTGACCTGCCTTTCCTTCACAGCTCTTTGTCATATATTTTTGAAGGGAGTGGGAGATCACTGTAGTGCATGCCCCATCTCTAACAAATGAAGTAGAGCCCCATCCTCTTCTATCTTCAATAACCCCAGAATATGAACCTTGAGTTATATGCAGGCCTAGTTCTATTAAGTATGTCTAGGAGATATAGATTATGGCCCTGGTGAGAATGGTAATTACTAACTGGGAATCTGCCCCTTCTCCAATGATTCTGATAGCTCTGGAGCCCCCTTATTGGTTATCAAATCTGAGGAAAGTCTGGAGAATTTTCTCAGCTTGATTTAGATGAAGAAAACATGGATGTTGAGCAGTTGATAGATCTAGAGTCTTCTATCCCCAGTTTATTAAGTCATTATGAGTTAATGTATTTTTAAACAATCAAACACATAATCAATCACATTAGATTCTGACAACATGATGTACAAAGAAGTTGTTGACACAGATAGGTTTGAACTGATAAATTAACAGAAGGTCAATTCATGTTAACCATTTATTGACTGGGCCTGAGCCTTCTGGCCAGTACATACATTTCCATTGTGGGTTACACAGGATATATTAGAAAAGTTGTACATTGGACCATTGTCCCAGAACATCAATCAAGCATCAATATATGAGATGTCAACAAGTGTGAAACATAGTAAACATTTTGATGTTGTACATATTAAGTGTGATGGTGTTGAATCAACAATTAAATATCAGTTTGCCTGAAATTGGGTGTGGTGTGTACCAAGGAAAAGGTAACCTGGTGACTGGAAGATTAGGTAAGCCAGGGTCCATTGACTGATGGATCCACTTCAGGTCTGCCCGTATAGCTCCACTGAAGGCCTCCCCATGCTCTGCTCATGCCAAGTCATCCTCCATCTCACTTGTGGTTCATCTCTTTCTCTCGGCTTCCCTCTCTCAGGTCTGATTTAGGTGGTTAGTTTGCTGATGTGTTGGTATGTAGCCACCAAGATCACTGATGAATATTCGCATAAATATATACATTCCTACCAATACAATAATAAGAAGTAGGTCGGAAGAAATCTAAATTCCTGAAGTAGGAACTAGTTCCCCTCCCCTCCTTTTCTCTCTAAGCTAGTGTTGGGTTAATTTGGGGGTGGTCAGAGTTTATCACACGGTGTACGCCTTGTATCAACTGGTTCCTGCTGTATGTAAGTTCTCATTTGACCTGGGGTCAGTGAACGTGTACAGTAAGACATTGACAAGAGTGAGAATATGTCAAGATGCATGTAAATAAATGACATACATTTATAACATTTCTGCCACTAAATGGTGTTTATCGCGTGTATAAATAATTCTCTGTGTTTTTCCAATTAACTTCTTCTTCTTCTTGTGTCTAATAACTCTCTCCCATTATCTGTTGTTGTTGTGATGTTGAGTGTTGGGTTGTGTGGTGATGAGTGGTGTTGAGTTTTAAGTTATGTTGAGTAATGAGTTAAGTTCACTGCGCGTGATGGTGTTCCGCGAAGCACAACTTTCTCATGTATTGCAGTTCATAAGTGCTCTTATCTAATTAAAATTTGACATAAATATAAATATTTATTCCGTCAAACCCTATTGATTCAATAGATGAAGGAGAAAGGAAAGATTGATTTCTCTTTCAGCTTTCTAGATTGTAAATAGGCATAGATAAGTCTGTTTTAGAACAAGGCACTTGTTCTAGTACACGAACTGTCATTTCAGCTGTAGATAGTGATAGTATCTTTTATCAGTGTTTCTGGTGAAATGCACAAGATTGCTTTAGAATCATCACTCCTCACAGTTGTTTAGAATAGAATGTAATAGTATAATGCACTTCTTAAAGTTAATAATTATCTCTAAGAATATCAGAGATTGCAGTTTCATCTAAGAGAATATTAGAGAGTCATTTTGCCGGGAATGGCTCTGCGTCGTTAGAATCTACAGTCGAGCATTTTTACATTTCAGAGGTTTTAATTAATAATAATACATTTCAATTGACATTACAAACACTGGATACCGTTCTTTTGACACTTGATACATCGGGTTATCAGTTTAATCTAAGGTCTAACAAGCTCACCTAGGATCCAGACATTTTGCTTTCCCTATTGAAAATTTTGGTCACACAATCTTCTCACATCTGTTCAGGAGGCGGGTTTCAGAAAAGAGTGTGGGCTTATTAACATTTCTGATTAAATGGTAACATATGCTAATTATGCTTTGGCGCGAAAGCGGGTCACATGTCCCTTTTCGTCCAATGGTCTTCCGAGCTTTGTCTGATGCAATCTTTCTAAGAATCCACGTCATTAGTCACTTGTTTAGTTCCAGTTTCGATGTTAAGTTTTAAGTCCTAGTCTCCATTTGCGATTGTGAAGTCAATTTCTTTTAATGTTGTTTCCTCTTTTTGCGGCAGGTGTTGGTAAATGAATAATGTTGGTTGCGTTATGCCACATGGCCCCACTCCAGATTGTTCTATGGTATGGAACTATGTTTCCAACATTTTCAGTTATCAAGCTGTTCCCATTTTTCCTCCCCTGTATTCTCTCTCGATAGTACTGCAATTTCTCTCTGCTGCATTTAATTTCCTGCGGTGAGCAGCTGTTGTATTTCTTCCTCTAAAGTCTTTTTGCTTTGCATAAGGAACTGGGTGAGTCTTGACTCGCACAGGCACTGTGTCATTCAACTTCATGTCAAATTCCTCCAAATCAGTTCTTCCTGGCTTATCAGTAAGTACTTCTGTATATTTTGCCATAAGTTCCCTAATCTGCTTTTGCTGATCCTTTGTTAAGTTGGGATTGATTTCCACATCCTTAAAGGTCTCTTTGGCTTGCAGTTGGCACTCGACTCCCATTGTTGATCCTTCTTCGACTTCAGTAGCCACACTCATGGCCATCAGATGTGCAGGTTCGGTGGTTGAGGGTCTTTCATGATATTTCTTCAAGAGGTTTATGTGAAATACTTTCATCTTGCCTTTGACTGAAATTCTGTAGTTGGTACGTGAGATCTTCTCCGTCACTACATAAGGTCCTCTCCATCCTATTTGCAGCTTATTCTGACTGGTTGGAAGCAGCAACATCACCTTCTCTCCTACCTCTAACTCTCTATCCTTTGCCTTGCTGTTGAAGTTACGAGCAATTCTTCGTCTGGCTTGACGTAGATTGACATTCGCTTGTTTCCAACTGTGTTGTAAACGATTTTTCAACTCGGCAACATATGTAGATGCAGTCACGACTGTATCATCTGTAGTATTATCAGTCCATGTTCGCAGTAACGCCTCAAGGGGTCCTTTGATCCGTCGTCCAAACAACAGTGTGGCTGGAGCAAAACCTGTTGAGTGATGGGGTACTTCCCTGTAAGCGAATAAAGCTGCGGGTAAATACAAGTCCCAATCCTCTGTCTTCTCCTGGGCAATGTTGCGCAGGATACTAATCAATGTCCCGTTCCACCTTTCCACAAGTCCATTTGACTGAGGGTGATATGGTGAACTGAAGATATGGCGTGCATGAAAAAGTCTGAAGGTCTCTTCCATGAGCTTACCACGAAACTGTGAACCGTTGTCCGTCAAGATCCTTTGTGGGGATCCTAGACGTGTGAATATTCCTAATAATGCATCAGCGACGTGTTTGGAGTCACAGCTGGGCATAGGAACTGCTTCGGCCCACATGGTTATTGTGACCACAAGCGTTAATATGAATCGGTTTCGCCTCTTCGTTGCTGAGAGAGGTCCGATTATGTCTACTGCCACTTTCTCAAATGGAATTCCAGTGATTGGCGATTCACCCAACATTGCCGGTGGTGTCCGGTGTTTTGGTGATACTTTCTGACACTGTGGGCATGATTTTACAAACCGTTGTATGTCTGAATTCATCCCTGGCCAAAAGTAGTGAGTGGTAATCCGCTGTGTAGTAGCGTTGATACCCATGTGCCCACTGAATGGTAGACTATGACCCATCTCTAAGATCTGAGTCCTGTATTGAGTTGGTACAACAAGTTGATTAAACTCTTGTCCAGCTCGTCCTGCTTTTCTGTAAAGAAGTGCTGACTTCATGAACAGATCACCTTTACGTAGAGGTAAATGTGATTTTGGCAGTTTTCTGAAGCAGGGTTCCAAGGTGCTGTCGGCTTCTTGTGCCCTCTTCAGTTCCTCCGTTCGAGGGATTGGCGTAGTTATTTCTGGAGTTTTTGTTGCCTGGGATCGAGTGGTCATGGTCGCCATCGCCACAGGTTGAACAGGTTCTCCTAGAACGATAAATCTACAGCCGAGGATTACAGGATATATAGGATCGTCCAAGACTGCTGCCTTGATTGTCCCAGTGACATACCGCGAGGCTATGTTCACTTTTGCCACTGGAAGAGACATATTTGTTGAACTCTTCAGTGGTCCCTGTAATTCCACTATTTCCTCTGTCACCTGTTCAGGGTGAACTAAGGATGATGAAACAACACAGTCATATGATAATCCAGTGTCATATAAACAGGTCGTTTTGAATCCATTTAGCAAGATGGATTCTACAACCGGAATACGAGATGATGTGTCTTGATGAGGTGTCTGTTTGGACGTTTCACCAGTGCTCACTTTTTTCTCTTTTCGGTTGGCCAAACATGCCGCTGTGTGTGGAGGTGGCTTCTTCCTGCAATTCTGAAATGTGTGCCCTCTAATTTTGCAATGGGTACAGAATGGTTTGTCCTCCTTCGGCGCTGTTTGGACTGAGTTTTGAGTGTTTTTCTGGGATTTCCCCTTTTTCCCGGTGGCTACAGTGTTTTCACCCTCTTTTGGCTGTGGAGTTTTGTTTTGAGAGGGGGTGTTGTTCGAACGTCCCTTTCCTCCCATCTCCTTCTGAGATTTCTCAAATCTCTCTGCCAGGATGATTATAGTTTCCAGGCGGTCAGCCCCGTTTTGGGTTAAGAATGCCTTCATTTCGTTCTGCATTTTCCCCTTGATCTGATCAATGATAATCATTTCACGGAGTCTTTCATAATTTTCCTCAAATCCCCCCAAGCAAGTCCATCTTTGTATGTATGACTTCAGTCTTTCGACTAGTTGCGCGTAACTCTCACCCGGTTCCTTCCTTGCGGCTTTGAACCTGAGTTTATAAGATTCGGCGTCCACTTCGAATCGGCTCAAGAGTGCCGTCTTAAGTGTTGTGTAGTTCTGTTGTTCCTCTCTAGTGAGTCTTGAGAACACATCATACGCCGTGGATCTTAAGGCCTGCGCTAACTTCGTCGCCCATCTACTTTCTTCAAGCCCACAGCTGACAGCCATTGCCTCGAAGCGTGATAAAAATCCTTCGATGTGGTCAGTCTGTTCATTAAAGGGTTCCAGAGGAAATGACATAGCTCCTGAATTAAGTTGAGAGACGTGAGGTGGTTCTGTCACTGGCGATCCTGATGAGGTTGAGGGTATAGGACCACTCCCTTTCTCTATTCTCCGGATCTCCACTTCAATCTCCATTCTCCTCAACTCCAGTTGGTGTTGACGCTCTCTCTCCTTATCTTCCATTTCAGCCTGTAGTCGTTTCTCTTTCTCCTCCAATTCTGCCTGAAGTCGTTTTTCCCTCTCAGCCAATTCAGCCTGAAGCTGTTTTTCTTTGAGAGCCAATTCCGCTTGCAGTCTTTCTCTTTTGTCGAATGCATCTGAAACATAGTTAGCCAGCTCAAGGCCATCTAACCCGCATTCTCTACCTGTTTCTGTTATTGGGGCTCTAAACTTTGCAGTTTCCGCCATGTCTATGGTTTTATTGCTTTGTTCTGCCAAAAATATAATTGCAGTTAGTCTGATCCGCGTAAGCTTGTCAGTCCCTGATCTGCAAATATTCAACAGAGCATATGCAATATTAAAAACACCCTATGTTATGTCTGTCTGTTAATGCTGGAAAAGCCAAAGGCAGCAGGCACTGAAGTAACTAGATTTAATTCCTAGTAAAGAAAAGAATCTGAAATTAGACAGAGTTTTCCCAACGGATAAGATTTTCCGGTGGTTGATGAAATGCTGTTAAGTTCAGACTCCACAGGAAAAGAACACCTTCTCTGGAAGAGAAGTAGTGTTGGTAGAGTAGATACACACTATATATTTCACCTGGAGCACCTCTCTCTGAAGTATAAGCCTATTTGAACATGGCCCCCTTCTCCAGGAGTAACAATCAGTCACCTACTCTTATTTATCTGTAAATGTCCTTCATATCATGTGGCTGTCAATCAATATAAGAAAATGACAATGTTCAAAATCCAAAGATAATTGTGTTAATGTTTTATGTAATTGTTTAAAGGTTACTATATGGGAACCATCCAGGACGTAGGCCTCAATATGTGATATATTTTTGAAGGGAGTGGGAGATCACTGTAGTGCATGCCCCATCTCTAACAAAAGAAGTAGAGCCCCATCCTCTTCTATCTTCAATAATCCCAGAATATGAACCTTGAGTTATCTGCAGGCCTCGTTCTATTAAGTATGTCTAGGAGATATAGATTATGGCCCTGGTGAGAATGGTAATTACTAACTGGGAATCTGCCCCTTCTCCAATGATTCTGATAGCTCTGGAGCCCCCTTATTGGTTATCAAATCTGAGGAAAGTCTGGAGAATTTTTTTCAGCTGATTTAGATGAAGAAAACATGGATGTTGAGCAGTTGATAGATCTAGAGTCTTCTATCCCCAGTTTATTAAGTCATTATGAGTTAATGTATTTTTAAACAATCAAACACATAATCAATCACACTAGATTCTGACAACATGATGTACAAAGAAGTTGTTGACACAGATAGGTTTGAACTGATAAATTAACAGAAGGTCAATTCATGTTAATCATTTATTGACTGGGCCTGAGACTTCTGGCCAGTACATACATTTCCATTGTGGGTTACACAGGATATATTATAAAAGTTGTACATGGGACCATTGTCCCAGAACATCAATCAAGCATCAATATATGAGATGTCAACAAGTGTGAAACATAGTAAACATTTTGATGTTGTACATATTAAGTGTGATGGTGTTGAATCAACAATTAAATATCAGTTTTCCTGAAATTGGGTGTGGTGTGTACCAAGGAAAAGGTAACCTGGTGACTGGAAGATTAGGTAAGCCAGGGTCCATTGACTGATGGATCCACTTCAGGTCTGCCCGTATAGCTCCACTGAAGGCCTCCCCATGCTCTGCTCATGCCAAGTCATCCTCCATCTCATTTGTGGTTCATCTCTTTCTCTCGGCTTCCCTCTCTCAGGTCTGATTTAGGTGGTTAGTTTGCTGATGTGTTGGTATGTAGCCACCAAGATCACTGATGAATATTCGCATAAATATATACATTCCTACCAATACAATAATAAGAAGTAGGTCGGAAGAAATCTAAATTCCTGAAGTAGGAACTAGTTCCCCTCCCCTCCTTTTCTCTCTAAGCTAGTGTTGGGTTAATTTGGGGGTGGTCAGAGTTTATCACACGGTGTACGCCTTGTATCAACTGGTTCCTGCTGTATGTAAGTTCTCATTTGACCTGGGGTCAGTGAACGTGTACAGTAAGACATTGACAAGAGTGAGAATATGTCAAGATGCATGTAAATAAATGACATACATTTATAACATTTCTGCCACTAAATGGTGTTTATCGCGTGTATAAATAATTCTCTGTGTTTTCCCAATTAACTTCTTCTTCTTCTTGTGTCTAATAACTCTCTCCCATTATCTGTTGTTGTTGTGATGTTGAGTGTTGGGTTGTGTGGTGATGAGTGGTGTTGAGTTTTAAGTTATGTTGAGTAATGAGTTAAGTTCACTGCGCGTGATGGTGTTCCGCGAAGCACAACTTTCTCATGTATTGCAGTGCATAAGTGCTCTTATCTAATTAAAATTTGACATAAATATAAATATTTATTCCGTCAAACCCTATTGATTCAATAGATGAAGGAGAAAGGAAAGATTGATTTCTCTTTCAGCTTTCTAGATTGTAAATAGGCATAGATAAGTCTGTTTTAGAACAAGGCACTTGTTCTAGTACACGAACTGTCATTTCAGCTGTAGATAGTGATAGCATCTTTTATCAGTGTTTCTGGTGAAATGCACAAGATTGCTTTAGAATCATCACTCCTCACAATTGTTTAGAATAGAATGTAGTAGTATAATGCACTTCTTAAATTTAATAATTATCTCTAAGAATATCAGAGTTTGCAGTTTCATCTAAGAGAATATTAGAGAGTCATTTTGCCGGGAATGGCTCTGCGTCGTTAGAATCTACAGTCGAGCATTTTTACATTTCAGAGGTTTTAATTAATAATAATACATTTCAATTGACATTACAAACACTGGATACCGTTCTTTTGACACTTGATACATCGGGTTATCAGTTTAATCTAAGGTCTAACAAGCTCACCTAGGATCCAGACATTTTGCTTTCCCTATTGAAAATTTTGGTCACACAATCTTCTCACATCTGTTCAGGAGGCGGGTTTCAGAAAAGAGTGTGGGCTTATTAACATTTCTGATGAAATGGTAACATATGCTAATTATGCTTTGGCGCGAAAGCGGGTCACATGTCCCTTTTCGTCCAATGGTCTTCCGAGCTTTGTCTAATGCAATCTTTCTAAGAATCCACGTCATTTGTCACTTGTTTAGTTCCAGTTTCGATGTTAAGTTTTAAGTCCTAGTCTCCATTTGCGGTTGTGAAGTCAATTTCTTTTAATGTTGTTTCCTCTTTTTGCGGCAGGTGTTGGTAAATGAATAATGTTGGTTGCGTTATGCCACACTCTTGCAGTCCTGGTTGCCTCACACGTGACTGCACCCTTACGTAATGATGCACGCTACGAATTTTGGTCTCTGGCTGCAGTCTCCCAGGTGTCATGATGAATTCCAAAAGCATTCAGTGAGTTTTTCAGTGTCTTTAAAGCGTTTCCTCTGGCAGCCTTGGGAGCGTTTATCACAACGCAACACGCCGTAAAAATTCGTTTAGGGAGCCTGTGATCTGGCATGCGAGTCAAGTGACCAGCCCAGCGAATCTGATTCTTCATAAGTAGAGTGTGGATACTGGGCATGAACGCTCTTTCTAGGACTTCAGTGTCTGGGATCTTGTCTTGCCATCTAATCTTCAGTAGCTTCCTAAGGCAGACTGTGTGGAAGTAGTTTAATTTCCTAGCGTGTCGCTGATAAACAGTCCAGGTTCCACAAGCATATAGAAGTGTGGATAATACAACTGCTTTGTAGACTTTTAGCTTTGTTTGCAGGCTTATACCAGTTCTGTCCCATACATTCTTGTACAGTCTGCCAAAGGCCGCAATGGCCTTGGAGATTCTTGCATTCACTTCATCATCTATTGTGACACCTTGTGACACAGTGCTGCCAAGATAGGTGAATTTGTCCACAATACTTAGACTATGACCATTCACATTGATATTCGGCACAGTGTGATTAATCCCTGGAGCTGGCTGTTACATAACTACAGCCTTCCCTAAGTTGATATTGAGCCCAAAGTTGGCACAGGCATGTGAGAAAGCTGAAATATTGTGTTGCATGTCTGCCTCTGAGTTGGCACATAGAGCGCAATCATCAGCAAACAGGAGCTATCTGACGGTGTCGCTGTTAGTTTTGGTTTTAGCTTTCAGCCTTCTGAGATTTGAATAACTTTTCATCCATGCGGTAGTTGATGTCTATTCCAATGTTGTTGGTCTCGACGGCATTCGTCAAAATAGCTGAAAAAGTGAGGCTGAACAGTGATGGTGCCAGGACACATCCTTGCTTCACCCCATTGGTGACATGAAAGGGCTCAGACAGTTGTGATTTATTCCAAGGGAGGCAACCTTCTCTTTTATAGATGTTTGCTTCTATAGATCCTAAATATTTCATTTTCAAAGCATCATTTTATGGATAGAAATACTTTGATTTCTTAATATCTGCGATCAGAATCTAGATAAAACTATTTAAATGTAAGTAAAACTTATAGAATGCTGCACATCTGCTTGTAACGTATTGTACAAATATTAACGAGCTGACATCAAGATCCCTGTAGTTGAAATTGTAATGTTTGACGTATCATATTGAGCAGGTGGTGGAAATTTGAATTTCTCTTGAAGGGGAAGTGGTAAGGCCGCCATGGCCTGCCAATCCCTATAATGTTCTGAATATATTGTATGAGTATCAGTCTGTCTGTCTGTCTGTCTACCTGCCTGCTCTATCTAGCTATCTAGATATCTTCTATCAGATTGCTACTGGTACTATTGGGGTTGGAACTCCTCGCTGGCTTCTGAGGATGGGGACGGAGCGCTTATGCCCCGAATTTTGTGATGTCGGTTCCTAAATCAGTCAATCAATCAATCAATCAATCAATCAATCTATCTATCTATCTATCTCTCTGTCTGTCTGTCTGTCTGTCTGTCTGTCTATCTGTCGTAGAAAAGTGACTCAAGGTGTAGAACAGTGACTCAAGGTATAGAACAGTGACTCAAGGTATAGAACACGGCCTCAAGGTGTAGAACAGTGACTCAAGGTGTAGAACAGTGACTCAAGGTGTAGAACAGTGACTCAAGGTGTAGAACTGTGACTAAATGTGTAGAACAGTGACTCAAGGTATAGATCAGTGACTCAAGGTATAGAACAGTGACACAAGGTATAAAACAGTGACTCAAGGTATAGATTAGTGACTCAAGGTATGGAACAGTGACTCAAGGTATAGAACAGTGACTCAAGGTGTAGAACAGTGATTCAAGGTTTAGAACAGTGACTCAAGGTGTAGAACAGTGACTCATATTATAGAACAGTGACTCGAGGTGTTGAACAGTGACTCAAGGTATAGAACAGTGACTCAATGTGTCGAATGAGCCTCGGGGTTTAGAACAGTGACTCATGGTATAGAACAGTGACTCAAGGTATAGAACAGTGACTCAAGGTGTAGAACATTGACTCAAGGTATAGAACAGTGACTCAAGGTGTAGAATAGTGACTCAAGGTGTAGAACAGTGACTAGAGGTGTAGAACAGTGACTCAAGGTACAGAACAGTGACTCAAGGTGTAAAACAGTGACTCAAGGTGTAGAACAGTGATTCAAGGTGTAGAACAGTGACTCAATGTATAGAACAGTGACTCAAGGTGTAGAACAGTGACTCAAGGTATAGAACAGTTACTCAAGGTATAGAACAGTGACTCAAGGTATAGAACAGTGACTCAAGTTATAGAACAGTGACTCAAAGTGTAGAACAGTGACTCAAGGTGTAGAACAGTGACTCAAGGTGTAGAACAGTGACTCAAGGTGTAGAAGAATGACTCAAGGTGTAGAACAGTGACTCAAGGTGTAGAACAGTGACTCAAGGTATAGAACAGTGACTCAAGGTATAGAACAGTGATTCAAGGTGTAGAACAGTGACTCAATGTATAGAACAGTGACTCAAGGTATAGAACAGTGACTCAAGGTGTAGAATGAGCCTAGGGGTGTAGAACAGTGACTCAAGGTATAGAACAGTGACTCAAGGTATAGAATAGTGACTCAAGGTGTAGAACAGTGACTCAAGGTATAGAACAGTGACTCAAGGTGTAGAACAGTGACTCAAGGTATAGAACAGTGACTCGTGGTATAGAACATTGACTCAAGGTATAGAACAGTGACTCATCGTATAGAACAGTGACTCAAGGTGTAGAACAGTGACTCAAGGTATAGAACAGTGACTCATGGTGTAGAACAGTGACTCAAGGTATAGAACAGTGACTCAAGGTATAGAACAGTGACTCAAGGTATAGACCAGTGTCTCAAGGTGTAGAACAGTGGCTCAAGGTGTAGAACTGTGACTCAAGGTGTAGAACAGTGACTCAAGGTATAGAACAGTGACTCAAGGTGTAGAACAGTGACTCAAGGTATAGAACAGTGACTCAAGGTATAGAACAGTGACTCAAGGTATAGAACAGTGACTCAAGGTATAGAACAGTGACTCAAGGTGTAGAACAGAGCCTCAAAGTGTAGAATGAGCCTCGGGGTTTAGAACAGAGCTTCAAGTTGTAGAGCAGTGCCTCAAGGTTCTTTTATTTTGCACGCATGGAAAGGGTTCTTTTATTTTGTACGCTGTTAGAGTCATAGAATATTTTGCGCCTTAAACCGATTTGACTCTGAAAAATTAATTTTCGTTCGCTTTGAACGCCAGCTTACTCCACATACTACACGTGTATGCAATGGAGTATGTGTGTTTGGTCAGTCGTGAGGGTCTGTTCAAGGCACTAAAGAAGATTGGCTGCCCACCAACTCTTCTGTCCATTGTGGAATCGTTCCACACAGGCATGAAGGGTATAATCAAATTTGATGGTGCAACTTCTGAAGAATTTGAAATCAAGAGTGGAGTTAAGCAAGGTTGTGTACTAGCTCCCACCCTCTTTGGAATATACTTTTCACTTCTACTGAAATATGCATTTCGTGATCAGGATGGTGGTATATACATTCACTCACGCTCAGATGGCGGCCTCTACAATGCTCAGAGATTGAAGGCTAAGACCAAAATTAGGAGGGTACTGATCAGAGAGTTGCTTTTTGCAGATGATGCTGCAGTTACGACCCACTCTGAGGAAGAATTGCAATGTCTACTATCTGCATTCTCCAATGCTTGTTCTGAATTTGGTTTAACAATTAGCAAAAAGAAGACACAGATTATGTCACAAGGTGCACATGGGGTACCATCAATCTTTATTGACGACGCCGAACTAGAGATAGTAGACCATTTTACATATCTAGGATCGGTGGTAAATAGCAAATTATCCCTAGATCAGGAAATCAACATCCGGATTGGTAAGGCAGCAACAACAATGAACAGGTTAAGAAAAAGAGTCTGGGAGAACAGGAAGCTTACTGCCAAAACAAAAGTCCTTGTCTATCAAGCCTGTGTCCTTAGTACTCTTCTCTATGGCAGTGAAACCTGGACAACTTACTCACACCAAGAGAACAATTTAAACAGCTTTCATATGCGGTGTCTGCGAAGAATTCTTGGTATTAAGTGGCAAGACAAAATCACAAATACTGAAGTATTGGAAAGATCAGGTTGTGTGACAGTTTATTCCATGCTCAGTCTTCGTAGACTTAGATGGATAGGACATCTTAGGCGGATGGATGATGGTAGAATACCAAAGGATATCTTTTTTGGTGAATTACAGATGGGTAAGAGATCTCAGGGTCGGCCTCTACTACGATACAAAGATGTGTGTAAGCGGGACATGATTGATACAGGCATTGATAATGCACATTGGGAGCAAGAGGCCGCTGAACGTGTTGCATGGAGGGCAAATATCAGAAATGGAATAAAGTCAAAGGAGAAAATTATTGCAGAAAAGTCACACACCAAGCGTTTGAGACGTAAGATGGTGCATGATGGTGGAAATGACCATGTGTTCACATGCACCCACTGTGAACGGACATTTACAGCGCAAATTGGCCTTATCAGTCACACTCGCTACCGCCATAGTTAAAAGTTATTATGCCTTTTTAAAGCACAAACTATCGTCTGTCAAGACGGCAAGGTGCCAATGTATGCAATGGACAGGTGGTGTTAGACGTTTACCCTTCCCTGTTATCAGTGTCCTCGCCAACAGGCGACCCCACTTCGACTTCTGAGGTACTTGTAATTTACGTCACAAGGTCAAGAACGAAATGTCAACGTGTAGCTTCATTTGACCGGCATGTAGAAGCAACACACTAAAATGTAAGAAAACTGTGAACTTGTTAATCATCACCATCATGTGACATGCCGATAAGTGTTGGCGATCATGTTTCACCATCTCACACGATCACCAGAGTCGTGGATCACCTCTGTGTTCTTGTCTAAGCATTGCCACGTAGCCAAGCCATCCAGGTATTTACTTCTCTCCCTTCCCCGTGTTCTTTTCCCACAATCTTACCAGTTGTCACCAAGTTCTTCAATTTATTTCTTCTCATAACGTGTCAATTACTTATGACTGTCTATATCTAATTTCTCTAATCAGTTTACGGTTTTAATGTATTTTTTGTAGGACTTGGTCTTTGGTTTTTCTGTCTGCCCATAGTATTCTTTGCATTTCACTTAAAAACAACATTTCCACAGCCTCTATATGTTTTTAAGCTTGTCTGCTCATTCTCCACGCTTCACATCCATACAAAAGTGCAGGTTCTATGTAGCACTTCAGCACCCTTTTTTCTTGTTCGAAATATGCTTTAAAATAGTTAGTTGCATATCCTTTACAGGACGTTTGCAGTCAACACCAGTATTTTTTGCTGTTGTTCATGTCTTAGCAAGTATACGTTCAGGAGTTTGCCATTGCTTTCTAAACGACCAGCACCCATACCATTTCGTTAAAAAAAAAAAACCAGTGCAACACTGTGATTCGAACGCGGGTGTGCGGGATCACGAACCGCGCCCGTAACTTCTTAGCCACAGAAAACGACCGAAATATACTAACATCGGAATAATGGTCCAACCCCATGTTTTAATGTTTGTTGTATCATATATGAGTGTTGCGGCAACGTAATGGCTAGACATCTCGCCTGCTGACACAGTGGCCATGAATTCAAATCCACATCGGGGCGGATTTGCAAACGACCAGATCGACCCAGACGAACTTGGATACCTGGAAATGTCTGGGGAAGACAGGCGGTGGGTGTGATACTGACCACACAACTCACCAAGAGTCGATGGGTCTATAAATGTATGTGTCTAGCACCATATGCTCACTTAATGCTCCAGAGGCTTTACAAGGGGTCTTTTTTTATGGCTTATCATTAAAATTGCAGTGAGAAAAAAAGAGTGTTGAATTGAAATGTACAACGCATATTGTAGTAAGTGTGTAAAATATGGAAAATTAACATGCAAGCTGAGAAGCATCTATTAGCGGTGGAAATGTGGTTTTTGAGAAAAATGCAAAGAATACCATGGGTGGGCAGAATATCAAATGAGACAGTTCTTCAAGAGACGAATGAAAAACGAAGATTTATCGGAGAAATTAGACGGGGACAGTCAACATTATTTGAACATATAATGTGGAGAAATTAACTCGAAAATTTAGAGAAAACTAGTAAGTTTTATGGGAAAAGAGCAAGAGAAAGACAAAGGGGTAAATAAATATCTTGAAGGTTTGGCACTATGGCATGGTCGAAACGAGAACACAGACCTGATTCGAGACTCTGCTGACAGTATAAGATACCGAACAATTACCGCCCACGCCAATCGGCATGGCAGTTGATGATGATGATCCTTACAAGGACCCATTCGTAGCTCTTTGGGTATAAGGTACATACGTAGCTGTAGTAAAGTACTCTTGTACACGCATTCAGAAACATTTTGTATATGATGCTAGAAATGTGCTTTTATAAAGCAATCCGCAATTGATGGGCGATGTAGTAAAATTAGTATCGGATACCTTTACTTCGGATTCATTTCCCGGTACTCAGTTTAGGTTAATCCACACAGGAACCCAAATAAATGTTAAACAACAATAATTCTGAATCGAATTTTCGAACAAAAGAACAACCAACCGGACAGGCTGGCAAGCTTGACAAATACTTATTAGACAACAACTAATTATAGAGTGCGGTTCGAGTCGCGCCTGTGACTTATGAGAGTATGGAGCCGGTCGCTCAGAAAGTCGTAGCGTGCTGATGAGCGTAATCTAGCCTAGGAATCAACATACAGCTGAAAGATGTTGATTTTTTTTCCCGCGTTTCCATCCTGTTTCAGGATATTGCGGTCAACACCAGCATCTTTCAGCTGTATGTTGATTCCTAGGTTAGATTACGCTCATCAGCACGCCACGACTTTCTGAGCGACCGGCTCCATACTCTCGTAAGTCACTAGCGTGACTCGAACCACTTCTAATTCTCGTCCGCTCACGTCGACCACGAGAGTATTCGGGATTAACGGAGAAAGCTGCTAACCCCTCCGCCAGGCAGCCGAAGAAAGATGTTGATGTTGACCGTAATATCATGAAACAGGATGGAAACGCGGGGACAAAAAAATATAGGGTGTATTTGTAATGACTGTGCAGCGTTTGAAAATTGTGTCGGTCCAAGTTTTGTATTCACCCTCTGTAAAGTTCATGCAACATTATAGTTAAACACAAAACTTTGACCGGCAATATTTTCAAACACTGCACAGGCATTAAAAATACACCATGTAGTACACACCTGAAACGAGTTAAAGAATTTAAATATCTAGGAAGTAAGATTACAGAGCTGGCTCCGTGGTGAAGGTTTTAGGACGCAGTTCGTGATCCCGCATATCCGCGTTCGAAACACAGCTGTCCGCGATTTAGCAGCAGACCGCGTTGCGTTGGTTTTTACAAGCTACTGAACGTAAACTTGCCAAGAGATCACAACAGCAAGAAATGCTGGTGTTGACTGCAACGTTCTGTAATCGATATGCCACTAACGTTTTTGTTAAGATTACATAAGGCAGGGAATAACAGAGTCCATGGGAATATCGATACATGAAACCCATAAGCGGGCACTCTCCCGCTGTTTATACTTCACCTCGACAGCGCAAGGTACATGAGGAACATGATGAGATGAGATAAGATGAGATGAGACATAAGACATAAGACCACAGAAGATGGCAGAATCGACAGAAAAATCTGGGGAATTTTGGGCACAAGCACTTATCTGGCTACACTTGAACTTTCTCATTGTGAGAAAGAATACCGAGGATTACATACTGACACGATGTGAGGCTGCAAGAGAGGTAACGTCATTCCAAATGAGAATGGTAAATGAGCAACACAGACATTTTACATACACGGCATGGGCTGAAGCTTTGTTTTCATATTCTGAGCCTGCAGGATAAGTACCATGTGTGTGAGTGTGAGTGTGTGTGTGTGTGTGTGTGTGTGTGTGTGTGTGTGTTTGTGGATGTGAGTGAGTGTGAGTGGATGGTTGAGTAAGTGGGTGTGCGTGCGTGCGTGCGTGTGTGTGTGTGTATGTGTGTGTGTGTAAATCTTGTCTTTCTGCTTATTCTGTCTTAAAATAGGCACTTTGGTGTCATCACAGCGGTGAGTATGTTGTGTTTTCCTGTTTACTGATGAAGGCTGTCGCTGCAGCATCCATGGTTTTCAATAACTAGTTTGAAAAGCTTCTCTACACTTCCCCTTTGATTCCTTTTTTTTTTTTTTTTTTTTTTTTGGTCTTTTGTTTATTATTTACATCCCCCACAAGAGAAACATTTGAAGCTGCTGCTAATTAGTGTGTTTCTTTTCTAAGTCTCCAATATTTCAATTCATAAAGCATTAATTACAAGTGTAACTATTATACAAGACAATCTAACAAGTGTAACTATTATACAAGACAATCTACACTTGTTAGATTGTCTTGTATAATAGTTACACTTGTTAGATTGTCTTGTATAATAGTTACACTTGTTAGATTGTCTGGTATAATAGTTACACTTGTTAGATTGTCTGGTATAATAGTTACACTTGTTAGATTGTCTGGTATAATAGTTACACTTGTTAGATTGTCTGGTATAATAGTTACACTTGTTAGATTGTCTTGTATAATAGTTACACTTGTTAGATTGTCTTGTATAATAGTTACACTTGTTAGATTGTCTGGTATAATAGTTACACTTGTTAGATTGTCTGGTATAATAGTTACACTTGTTAGATTGTCTGGTATAATAGTTACACTTGTTAGATTGTCTGGCTGGTAGAGGGGTAGGGGTATACCCTATCAAAAGAGAAGTAAGGTGCCTCCTTCCCTCCGCTAGCCTACGGGACACCCTTGGGCAAGGTGGAGTACCCGTTTAGCCCCCCCCCCCCCCAACAGGGTAACGTGAAGCCATGGGAGCAGGTGGTGGATTGGACTTGGGAGCAGCCGACAGATAGTTGTTGGTTATGGTTTCAAGTCAGTGACGGTGGGCAGAGGATCTCTCAGTAGAGACAATGGCTACGGTCATCCGATCAGTATGGTCACTGCCAGGAAGGAAGAATGGTAGACTTCCCTCCTTATTGATTCCCGGGCAGAGGAGGCTCGTCAGCCTTGGTTGGTATCTCTTCTAAGAGAGGGAACTCTAAATCTTAAACCTCCGCTGCCTTGCGGGTATACCCATATGGGAAAGGCTTCGGGAGTAAACCCTGAGGACAAATCCGGAGATGGAGTCCCTAAGGCAGTTCCATGTTGTAAACAACATAGTTCTGGCAACTCCTGCGACGGCACCGATGCCAAGTTGCATTGGCTACTGCCTTTCCCTTGGTCAACATCGGCGACGTGGAGAGGGGGAACCTGCTACTGGGCAACAGCTGGTTCTCCGATTTCCATTGCCCAGGCTTGTGCCCTGAAGAGGTCACTTCAGCACCGCGTAAAGCGGTGACACAACACGGGAAGTAGCATTTGCCGGTTATAAGTCTTAATGCTCGATTGGCGTAGAGCAAGGCGCCAGGGGCTACTTCCGACGGTGGGAGAGATCATCGTATCTCACTAGACAGCTACCGCCCGCCTAAGCTGGGCAGCCCCCAGTCAATAAGGTGTTGTCTCGCCACGGTTCATCTGCTCCTGAGGGTGTGTGGAGCTTAGGGGGAAATCCTGACACATGGACCGCAATCTATACACCTAACAGCAAGAAAAAAACAAAACAACCGGCCCTAAGGCTGGGAACATGGAACGTAAGAACCATGACCCCTGGCATCTCAGACGATCTAAATGAGATTGTGGATGCCCGCAAAACTGCAGTGATAAACAACGAACTGCTAAGACTGGGGATAGACATTGTCGCCCTGCAAGAGACCAGACTCCAAGAAACTGGAAGCATCAAGGAGAGGGACTTCACTTTCTACTGGCATGGCAAGCCGTGCGGAGAGACCAGGGAGCATGGAGTTGGCTTCGCTATCAGAAACAAGCTGCTCAATTCCATCATACCACCAAGTGATGGCACTGAAAGAATATTGAAGCTCCAACTCCAGACAGAGGCAGGCCCAGTTAGTATTATAAGCGTTTACGCCCCAACACTAACTGCAGCATCAGAATCTAAAGACAAGTTCTATGACGACCTTAGCAAAGAAGTCAGTGAAACACCAGAGAAACAACATCTTTTTATCCTGGGGGATTTCAATGCCAGGGTTGGCTCCGACCACGAATCTTGGCCTTCATGTCTAGGACAGTTTGGCGTTGGGAAGATCAATGACAATGGACAACGTCTCTTGGAATTCTGCAGCCACCATAATCTGTGCGTGACCAACACCTTCTTTGACACGAAACCTCAACACAAGGTGTCATGGAGGCACCCCAGATCAAAGAACTGGCACCAACTCGACCTGGTGCTCACTAAACGCAGCAACCTCCGCAATGTATTGATGACTCGCAGCTATCATGGTGCTGACTGCGACACCGACCATTCACTCGTCTCCAGCAAGGTGAAGATAAAGCCCAAGAGAATCTACAGAAGCCGAACAGAAGGAAGACCACGCATTGACACCAGTGGCACCCAAAATAAAGAGTAGGTCAACAAATTCATGCAGGCTCTAGCGGATACTCTGGCCGGCCCCACAGACGGAGATTCCACCGAGAGATGGAGTCATTTTCGCGACACCATCTACAATACAGCACTATCAACATTTGGCAAGAAGCAAACTAAGTCAACCGACTGGTTTGAAGCACACTCTGAAGAGATGCTCCCAGTCCCGGAGATAAAGAGACATGCATTCTTGATGTATAAAACATCACCTTCAGAGAAAACACTGCAGGCATTGCGAACGGCCAGAAATAGAGTACAACAGATGGCAAGAAGATGTGCGAACAGGTACTGGCTACAGCTCTCTGCTCAAATTCAAACTTGTGCAGACACTGGAAATATAAGAGGAATGTATGAGGGCATCAAGCAAGCTGTCGGTCCATCAAAAAATAAGATGGCCCCTTTACGATCAACTGAGGGGGTAATCATAAAAGATCGAGCGAAACAAATGGATCGCTGGGTAGAACACTACTCAGAGCTATACTCAGTGGATAACACTGTCAGCGAAGAAGCTCTGGAAGCCATCGATCAACAGTCCGCCATGCATGCCTTGGATAACGAACCTTGCCTCACAGAAATCAGCGAAGCACTAGACTCTCTCAAATCCGGCAAGGCACCTGGAAAAGATAGTATTCCACCTGAAATTTTAAAATGTAGCAAAGAAACAATCATCCCAGAACTGTATGCAATATTACAGCTCTGCTGGAGAGAAAAATCAATACCACAAGATATGAAAGACGCAAACATCGTTACCCTTTATAAAAACAAAGGCGACAGAAGCGACTGCAACAACTATCGCGGCATTTCCCTTCTCAGCATTACAGGCAAGATTTTTGCCAGAGTAATCCTTAAAAGATTACACATTCTTGCTGAAAGAATCTACCCCGAATCGCAGTGCGGATTTAGACCCAACAGGTCCACCATCGATATGATTTTCTCACTCCGGCAGCTCCAAGAGAAGTGCAGAGAACAGAGGAAGCCATTATATATAGCCTTCATCGACCTCACAAAGGCATTTGACCTCGTGAGCAGAAGCGGCCTTTTTAAGGTCCTTGAAAAGGTTGGATGTCCACCCACCCTTCTTAGTCTCGTGAAATCATTCCACGAAAACATGCAGGGGACCATTTTATTTGACGGCTCAACATCCCAGTCATTCAGCATCACCAGCGGAGTAAAGCAGGGATGCGTGCTTGCTCCTACACTCTTTGGTATCTTCTTTGCTGTTCTCTTAAGGCAAGCATTTGGGACTGCCACTGAAGGCATATACCTCCACACAAGATCTGATGGCAAACTTTTTAACCCATCAAGACTCAAGGCAAAGACCAAAATAAGACCAAGATGCGTAAGAGAACTACTTTTTGCAGATGATGCAGCACTGACTACTCATACAACAGAAGATCTCCAAAGGCTCATAGATCGTTTTGCAGCTGCCTGCAAAGACTTTGGGCTCACCATTAGCCTAAATAAAACACAGGTGATGGAACAAGACGCTGATGCGCCTCCGTCAATCAAAATTGCTAATTACGAATTGAAAGTCGTCCACGATTTTGTGTATCTGGGATCGACAATATCAGATAATCTTTCATTAGAGACAGAAATCGACAGACGCATTGGAAAGGCAGCCACAACATTTTCCAGGCTAGCTAAAAGAGTTTGGGAGAATAATAGACTAACAGAGCGTACAAAAGCTCAAGTATATAAAGCTTGTGTTGTTAGCACACTACTCTACGGGTCTGAATCCTGGACCCTGTACTCAAGACAGGAAAGGAAGTTGAATTCCTTCCACATAAGATGTCTGAGACGTATCCTGGGCATAACATGGAAAGACCACATAACAAACAAACAGGTGCTTGAAAGAGCAGATATTACCACAGTGCACACCCTCCTCAAGCAGAGACGCCTCCGGTGGTTGGGCCACGTATCTCGAATGGAGGACGAACGTATTCCCAAAGATCTCCTTTACGGAGAACTAGCCACAGGAAAGAGGCCAACCGGAAGACCCCAAATGCGATATAGGGATGTGTGTAAACAAGATATGAAAACCATTGAAATAGATCCAGACACGTGGGAGAGAGTTGCAACAGACAGATGCTCCTGGAGAAGAGATGTACGAAACGGACTGGTGCTCTTTGAGCGCAATCAGATCCAAAAAACTGAGGAGAGACGGCACAGGCTCAAAGAGCAGTCACTTACTGCGGGACTTGCCTCGTCTCACAGATGCGGAAACTGTGACAGAGATTGACATTCTCGAATTGGACTATACAGTCACCAGCGGTGCTGCCAGGCACCTCCCAAGCGGCACAACTCTATAGTCCTTCAGGACTGAAAGAGGCCTACTACTAATTACATCGTGATTCACAGTTGTGAAAAATGTCTTGAGCTACCCTATAAGAGAAGACTAAATTTCCTGATTTCTGTTTGACGGCGAATGTTGCACAGCATTCGCCAAATCCGACACCCCACATTGTTCCAACGGCTTTAGGCCGGAGGAGCCCGATTGGGAGGTTACAAGTCATACCCTCGTGCGAGGAAATGCAACCTACAGACTAAATGGTTTTGCAGGGCAGACCAGGTCCTAAGCCTAAGCCAGCAACTAGTCTAGGATAGAAGTTCTGCCAGACAGACAGTTAGAGCATTGCTTTGCTCATCCAGCAGCTTCTGCAGCTTGTCTTGTTCCAGAAGTATTGGTGTTACCTTTCCTCTGGAGTAAACTAGGCAGGCGGAGAGAGGGATCATGGTTCAATGGAAATACATGGTCTCAAAATTCAGTCCAAGCTTTGTTCTACACTGTCGGTTATTAAGACGGCGATCTGCCTGTCAATACGGCAGGGGGCCTGTCAAGACGGCATGGTGTCAGCCAAAACTGTCAAGGCTGCCAATACTATCCTGGAGGTTTAGGACAGGGAGGGCTGACGCCTGATGAATTAAGGCCGCCTGGCTCGGGCAGCCGCCGCGAACTGAGTAGGTTAGGGTTTTCCTTTTATCCCCGACAGAAAAAAAACATCCATCACCTTACTAAGGATGAGAACTCGATGCTGCTGAATTGTCAGACACCCTTCTGTGATTTACAACAACAATAGCAACAACAACAACAACAACAACAACAACAACAACAACAACAACAACAACAACAACAACAACAACAACAACAACGTCAATTTAAGCACCCTCGTGCAACTTACTATCATCAGTTGGCGTGACCTCTGCAGGATTTTGTCTATATTTGGGACTTCAGAAATATCGCTGTATCGTGAATATTCTGTCCTCTCTCTGCTGCTGTTATCTTCAAATTTGCTATCACATCTTGAATCTATCTTCATTGCGATCACCATTACCTCCGTTTCTCCGTTACACTTTCACCCGCTTCTCCGGTAAACTTCTCTCGGTTTCTCCGGCACACTTTCCCCCGCTTCCTCCGTATTAACCTTTTCCAGATCTTTAAGTTTACAAAAACAAATGTTCTTGCCTAAAATATGTCATGTCCCTCAAATATATCTCTATTAATAGTCAATATCCTTCAATACTGATTTCTTGTTCGATTGTTCTCTTTGTTCATTTTCTAGATTGTTCTCTTTGTTAATTTTTAGTTTGTTTGTTAAATAGATATATAAAACTCATCTGCAGCACTTGTATTTATAAAGGAGCATATCGCTATTCTTGTTTCTAGGCTTATATGTTAAGTGCCTCAGTATCACACCGGAATATTGCCATATAAAATATGCATGCTCTTGGTGTTTTATGAATTATTCAAAGGCATTTAATTGTGTAAAACATCTTAAATTTGATTTGATTTGATTCATTCATTGCCTTTTTAAGCTTTACTGCAGTTCACCTCATTCTTGTTTACTATTGTCCGCTCCCTTGAAGTGCTACTATATATTTCACGTTTCGTCTTCGTTGTCGGTAAGATTGTTGTCGATTTTTAACATTTAAGTTTAATAGTTTAATATTGTGTTGGTTTGTATTTGTTTGTCCTGTGCTGACGAAGACTTTGGCCGAAACGTCCAATTTGTCTCTTGTAGTCGTGTTTTAGTAAAGCTCACAATCTACTTCTCGTTAATTTTTGGTGATTCATTCATTGCCATCTTAAATTTGAGGAAGTCATGGGGGAAAATTGGCTGTCCATCACATGTAGTACAACTAAAAAAAATGCTCTTATCTAGACCACGGGTCATCAAACTACGGCCCGCGGGCCGAATCGGCCAGCGACGTCATTTCATCCGGCCCGCCGACGGCACTCGAAAATGCGTGATATAACGTATGGAACTCGAGGCGTTATGATACAATTTAAATGTAGATATTATGTTTAGAATAATAGGTGATCTCCACACAAAATCAGTATTAACATGTAGAGAAATTAACAGCGCATTAAAAATGATAATTGTCAAATGCTACGTATATTCAACACTACTGTATGGCGCGGAAGCTTGGACATTGAACAAGCAACTAGAAAGTCGCATGGAGGCGCTGGAGGTGTGGATATACAGACGGATATGTCATATTTCGTGGAAACAAAAACAATAAAATGCAGAGGTTCTAGAAAAACTGGGAATGAAGAGAGAGTTGATGAAAGAAATAAAGAGGAGACAAGTGAAATATTTCGGCCACGTTAAAAGACATGATACTCTTATAAAAACCATACTGGAGGGCAAGGTTGAGGGCAAGCGAGCAAGAGGTATACAACGATACAAGTGGGAAGATAACATCAAGAAATTGACGACCATCAGCCTGATATAATGTACAGTCAAGGCGAGACAGTGTTTGAGATCCATTGTAGCCAACCTTCATTGTGGAGACGGAACCTGATTGATTGATATACACCTACGGAGTCCTCCTGGCTACTATGTGTCTTAAATTTACAATTTTCAGTTATACATTATTGTATCTAGATGTTCTTATTTATAGTAACGTTTACTTATTTCGCACCATCCCAAGTCCTTACTCGGCTCGTTGTAGCGCCGCTTACGCTATGACATTTCCATGTTTTCCATAGCAACACACACACAAATACACATGCACACATACACACACACACACACACACACACACACATACACACACACACATACACACACACATCTTTTTATTCCCCAGGTGCGTCCCGCTGTCAACACAATTACAATGTTCCAGAAATACTTTCTTATTTTTGCCAGTCATCCACTTTATGGGTATGTATTCAGGATTTCTATGTTTGACAGTGACAGGTAAGTGAACTGCAAGTGTGAATAGAGGCAATAAAGTAGCATACATAGGATAAAAATCCCATAGAATCCTTGTGTTATTGCGAAAATATTATCCCCAGATCAGAAGAATTCCCCGGTCAAGGTGTTAATCGAGTTGGTCGCTAGGCCAGTGCCAATTTGGACTTTCAGGTAACGGAAGAGTTGGCATCCGTTTGCAGCATGCATGGACCAACAACAGGAAAAGACATTTTAATGGAAGTGCAAAAAGTATAACCTTAAGTGGAATCAGCATTGATGGAAGAAAAAATATGGCTGGAATGAGGAAGAGTCTGATGGTACAGATCAGGACTCAGTTGGAAAATTTGCAAATTCTGTGCGCCCTGTTCACACACTGCATCATACATCATTAGCAAGCACTGTGTGGGGAAAGACTTAGATATTTCTTATGTACTGAAATCAGGCGTTTCTGCTGTGAACTTCATTCGGAGATATGCACTCAATCACCGTCAGTTAAAGGCGTTTCTTGAAGAAATTGATTCTGACTTCTGTGACTTGCCTTATCAATCATCAGTGAATGAGGCTCAGCTTTGGTCAAGTCCTTTTTCGTTTTTACAAGCTCCGAAACGAAATAGATGTTTTCCTCACTGAAAACAATAGAGCTGATCCATAGTTGCCAGATTCTACTTGGCTGTCAAAGTTGTAATTTTTGGTCGACATCACATCAAACATGAATGATCTGAATTTGAAACTTCAGGGAAAGGATAATCTCGTCTATGGTCTCTACAGAATCATCAAAAGGATTTCGGAGAAAGCTTTCATTGTTTGTAATACAACAGGAAGGAGAAAACGTTTCTCATTTTCACTGTTTTAAAGAGTTTTGCGCTACAATCGCCGAAGATGTCTAACTCGATTTTCCGAAAGAAAATTATTCGTGACTTGAAGAAGCATTTGTTTGGAGAGATTTTCAGATCTTGACAGAATTGAAAGTGACACTCTTCTGTTCCATAATCTGTTTGATTGTAAACTTGATGATGTGCCAGTTGAACTACAGTTGAAACTCACTGATTTGCAAGCAAATGACTTGTTAAAAGAGAAGCACACAGAAGGAAAACTTGTTGAATTTTACCGCTGCTTAGCTGATGTTGAGTTTCCGAAACTGAAACAATTTGCCGCTGGTATGGCATCAGTGCCGGTCTCCCTAGCCTAGGAGTTACACGGATTTTTCCGTAATCCCGTATACTCTCGTAAGTAACGTGATGTGAGCGAGAATTGGTAGCGGTTCTCTCCGCGTCGGTAACTTAAGGGTATGTGAGCCGGTCGTTCAGAAAGCAATGGCAAACTACTGAGCGTAATCTTGCCAAGAAATCAACAATTACCTGAGAGATACTGATGTTGACAGCGATGTCCTGTAAAGGATATGAAACAATAAATGGAATCAGTGTTCGGAACAACTTATGTCTGTGAGCAAACATTTTCAAAAATGAAATATGTGGAATCAATACATCGAACGAGATTGACTGATGAACATTTGAAAGCAATTCTCTAGATTGGATGCTGCAATTTCAAACCAAACATGGATGAAATCTTGAAAGCCAAATAAGAGCTTCACAAACCTCACTAACCTTTTCTGCTGCTTAGTTTGTGAGATTCGGATATGTGCACACTAGGTCTGATGTATCTATCTTTGTTGCTAACGTTGCCTTCTTTGATAACGTTATGTAGTAAATAAATATGTTGGTTGTCTTTTTTTTGTGTGCATTGCACGCCATTCACCCATGATTAACTTAGTTATTCGTCTTTTTTCCCCCCGAGCGTTCATTCTGGCTTGCAGAGTATTGTCAACGTTAATTGCATATCCTTTACAGGACGCTTGCAGTCAACACCAGCATTTTTTGCTGTTGTTGATGTCTTGGCAAGTTCAATAGTTTGTCATTGCTTTCTGAACGACCCACCCCCATACCATAGCGTTAAAAACCAGCGCAAATGCGGTCTACTGCCAAATTGCGCGCACCTGTGTTTCGAAGGCGGGTATACGGGATTACGAACCGCGTCCGTAAGATCTTCGCCACGGAGACGGCCGCAAGTATTGTACACAATAATCTCTGCCGGAAAGCTTCCCCTTTATCTTTGTCCATTGTCAAATGCGAAACGCTGTCTCTGTATATTGTACCCACTGTGGCAGGACGATCTTTCATTTTTATCTGTTTATCCAATTTGCAGAAATTTCCTTGTGTTTTATCTCCTCTAATCTCATTAATAAAGTGTTCCTTTTTCGCTCTTATGGGCTCTGTTGCACAGCGCTTGTATTCCTCCACCTTGGCTTTCTTTTCTTGCGAAGCTTTCTCCATTTCCTCTTGTGAACTTTGAGGTGTCCGCCGCACTTTCTGTAACAGTTTAACTGCCGCTCCCTTGGATTTCCATGCACGTTCTACCTCGGAGGTCCACCAAGGAGGCTGCACATAAGTAGGTCTGCTAGTGACACTGCATGCCCTCTATCTGAGACGACACATAAGTAGGTTTGCTAGTGACACTGCATGCCCTCTATCTGAGACGACCCATAAGTAGGTCTGCTAGTGACACTGCATACCCTTTATCTGAGACGACCCATAAGTAGGTTTGCTAGTGACACTGCATGCCCTTTATCTGAGACAACCTATAAGTAGGTTTGCTAGTGACACTGCATGCCCTTTATCTGAGACAACCTATAAGTAGGTTTGCTAGAGACACTGCATGCCCTCTATCTGAGACAACCTATAAGTAGGTTTACAAGTGAAACTGCATGCCCTCTATCTGAGACGACCCATAAGTAGGTTTGCTAGTGACACTGCATACCCTTTATCTGAGACCACCCATAAGTAGGTTTGCTAGTGACACTGCATGCCCTCTATCTGAGACGACCCATAAGTAGGTTTACTAGTGACACTGCATGCCCTTTATCTGAGACAACCTATAAGTAGGTTTGCTAGTGACACTGCATGCCCTCTATCTGAGACAACCTATAAGTAGGTTTACTAGTGACACTGCATGCCCTCTATCTGAGACGACCCATAAGTAGGTTTGCTAGTGACACTGCATGCCCTCTATCTGAGACGACCCATAAGTAGGTTTGCTAGTGACACTGCATACCCTTTATCTGAGACCACCCATAAGTAGGTTTGCTAGTGACACTGAATGCCCTCTATCTGAGACGACCCATAAGTAGGTTTACTAGTGACACTGCATGCCCTCTATCTGAGACCACCCATAAGTAGGTTTGCTAGTGACACTGCATGCCCTTTATCTGAGACAACCTATAAGTAGGTTTGCTAGTGACACTGCATGCCCTCTATCTGAGACAACCTATAAGTAGGTTTACTAGTGACACTGCATGCCCTCTATCTGAGACGACCCATAAGTAGGTTTGCTAGTGACACTGCATACCCTTTATCTGAGACGACCCATAAGTAGGTTTGCTAGTGACACTGCATGCCCTCTATCTGAGACCACCCATAAGTAGGTTTGCTAGTGACACTGCATGCCCTCTATCTGAGACCACCCATAAGTAGGTTTGCTAGTGACACTGCATGCCCTCTATCTGAGACCACCCATAAGTAAGTTTGCTAGTGACACTGCATGCCCTCTATCTGAGACGACCCATAAGTAGGTTTGCTAGTGACACTGCATGCCCTCTATCTGAGACCACCCATAAGTAGGTTTGCTAGTGACACTGCATGCCCTCTATCTGAGACCACCCATAAGTAGGTTTGCTAGTGACACTGCATGCCCTCTATCTGAGACCACCCATAAGTAGGTTTGCTAGTGACACTGCATGCCCTCTATCTGAGACGACCCATAAGTAGGTTTGCTAGTGACACTGCATGCCCTCTATCTGAGACGACCCATAAGTAGGTCTGCTATTGACACTGCATGCCCTTTATCTGAGACGACCCATAAGTAGGTTTGCTAGTGACACTGCATGCCCTCTATCTGAGACGACCCATAAGTAGGTTTGCTAGTGACACTGCATGCCCTCTATCTGAGACGACCCATAAGTAGGTTTGCTAGTGACACTGCATGCCCTCTATCTGAGGCGACCCATAAGTAGGTTTGCTAGTGACACTGCATGCCCTCTATCTGAGACCACACATAAGTAGGTCTGCTAGTGACACTGCATGCCCTCTATCTGAGACGACCCATAAGTAGGTTTGCTAGTGACACTGCATGCCCTCTATCTGAGACGACCCATAAGTAGGTCTGCTATTGACACTGCATGCCCTCTATCTGAGACCACCCATAAGTAGGTTTGCTAGTGACACTGCATGCCCTCTATCTGAGACGACCCATAAGTAGGTTTGCTAGTGACACTGCATGCCCTCTATCTGAGACGATCCATAAGTAGGTCTTCTATTGACACTGCATGCCTTCTATCTGAGACCACCCATAAGTAGGTCTGCTATTGACACTGCATGCCCTTTATCTGAGACGACCCATAAGTAGGTTTGCTAGTGACACTGCATGCCCTCTATCTGAGACCACCGATAAGTAGGTTTACTAGTGACACTGCATGCCCTCTATCTGAGACAACCTATAAGTAGGTTTGCTAGTGACACTGCATGCCCTCTATCTGAGACCACCCATAAGTAGGTTTACTAGTGACACTGCATGCCCTCTATCTGAGACGACCCATAAGTAGGTTTGCTAGTGACACTGCATGCCCTCTATCTGAGACCACCCATAAGTAGGTTTACTAGTGACACTGCATGCTCTCTATCTGAGACCACCCATAAGTAGGTTTGCTAGTGACACTGCATGCCCTCTATCTGAGACGACCCATAAGTAGGTTTACTAGTGACACTGCATGCCCTCTATCTGAGACGACCCATAAGTAGGTTTACTAGTGACATTGCATGCCCTCTATCTGAGACGACCCATAAGTAGGTTTGCTAGTGACACTGCATGCTCTCTATCTGAGACGACCCATAAGTAGGTTTGCTAGTGACACTGCATGCCCTCTATCTGAGACGACCCATAAGTAGGTTTGCTAGTGACACTGCATGCCCTCTATCTGAGACAACCTATAAGTAGGTTTGCTAGTGACACTGCATGCCCTCTATCTGAGACAACCTATAAGTAGGTTTGCTAGTGACACTGCATGCCCTCTATCTGAGACAACCTATAAGTAGGTTTGCTAGTGACACTGCATGCCCTCTATCTGAGACAACCTATAATTTGGTTTACTAGTGACACTGCATGCTCTCTATCTGAGACGACCCATAAGTAGGTTTGCTAGTGACACTGCATGCCCTCTATCTGAGACGACCCATAAGTAGGTTTGCTAGTGACACTGCATGCCCTCTATCTGAGACAACCTATAAGTAGGTTTGCTAGTGACACTGCATGCCCTCTATCTGAGACAACCTATAAGTAGGTTTGCTAGTGACACTGCATGCCCTCTATCTGAGACAACCTATAAGTAGGTTTGCTAGTGACACTGCATGCCCTCTATCTGAGACCACCCATAAGTAGGTTTACTAGTGACACTGCATGCCCTCTATCTGAGACGACCCATAAGTAGCTTTGCTAGTGACACTGCATGCCCTCTATCTGAGACCACCCATAAGTAGGTTTACTAGTGACACTGCATGCCCTCTATCTGAGACAACCTATAAGTAGGTTTGCTAGTGACACTGCATGCCCTCTATCTGAGACCACCCATAAGTAGGTTTACTAGTGACACTGCATGCTCTCTATCTGAGACGACCCATAAGTAGGTTTACTAGTGACACTGCATGCTCTCTATCTGAGACCACCCATAAGTAGGTTTGCTAGTGACACTGCATGCCCTCTATCTGAGACGACCCATAAGTAGGTTTACTAGTGACACTGCATGCCCTCTATCTGAGACGACCCATAAGTAGGTTTACTAGTGACACTGCATGCCCTCTATCTGAGACGACCCATAAGTAGGTTTGCTAGTGACACTGCATGCCCTCTATCTGAGACGACCCATAAGTAGGTTTGCTAGTGACACTGCATGCCCTCTATCTGAGACCACCCATAAGTAGGTTTGCTAGTGACACTGCATGCTCTCTATCTGAGACGACCCATAAGTAGGTTTGCTAGTGACACTGCATGAACTCTATCTGAGACGACCCATAAGTAGGTTTGCTAGTGACACTGCATGCCCTCTATCTGAGACGACCCATAAGTAGGTTTGCTAGTGACACTGCATGCCCTCTATCTGAGACGACCCATAAGGGTGTATTCAGTCTCATATTTAAAGGGCTGAGGTGCTCTTACAGCGTTAGTCTTGTTGGACTTAGAAATCAATAGTGAACAGGTTAGATGGTCACTCCCATGATCACACAGGATAGTCCATTTAATATTCAATACTTCCGAATGGGTAACAAATGCCAGGTCTATAGTCGTGTCCACGTAACCAGGTCTCATCCTCATTTTAGTTGGCCTCCCATCGTTTATGCAGACTATTTCTGAATCCACCATGGTTTCTGCAAGGGCATTTCCCTGTCGGTTTTCCCCGGCATTGTCCCACTCTGTTTCGTACATTAAAGTCGTCACATCGTACATTGAGCAGCCTACTGCCTGGGATGTCCTCCAGCTCCATAAGCTTGTTCTGTCGTTCCTTTGTAACAAAAGAATGTCAAAGACTGAAATATGAGGCCAGAGGTCTGCCTCAAGATAGAACACCACCGGGAAGAGTGGTCAACCTCAGATAGATTAGAGGGGACACAGTGCCCTGTATAAGGGCAGGGTAGGTGATAGAAAGGGGGACTATTAACTAGTCCTCTCATGAGACACGGAGGCGTCGACCAGATAGTTAGCACTACTGGTCACGACAGAATCACGCCTACATGATAGACACGATTGCCACTCAACAGAAGACAGCTAATGTAAGCGTGCCAGGGGCAACGGCACGCAAAAAGCCGAAGGACACCTCAAGGTCCTTCCGCGTGCTGTGTAGCCACGCGAGTAAGAAAGTCAGACTGGGGACTGACTTTGTAGCGAGCACCTCGTTTTAGTGTTGATAGGAGTTTTGTGTAACCAAATAGATAGAGATAGCATTAGGGTTTAGGAAACTAGTGATAGGCAATTCTGTGGCTTTGTGTGTGGTTTGATAGCGACTGTTATGTACTTGTAAAGAGCCAACGGCAATAAAATGTATCATTTATTTCCTCTCACACGACTTGCAAGTTTCTTGTGTGGTGTGGGAGAAGTAATCTGATGATGCCTTACACATGGGTTGTTGACAGGCGAAGATTAATGTGGTGTCAGAAGTGGGATTTGGACGAAAGAGCCAAGCTAATACACTCATCCACGGCTCTAGACTAAGTTTACAAATAGTGAAATAGTGAATTTAATTTGTGTCAGTGACGGTTGACGTGTGCAGAACTAGGACAAGTTGCTAACGAAACTGTGCCTATCGTGACGAAATAATGCTTATTTGTGTTTAGTAAAATATTATATACTTAAATCATGTGTTTCTTCAAAGTTGTAAGTATTGATATTATTATTTTCTGTTATTTATTCATGTAATTATTTATTTATTTATGAATAACTATCAAAAATGATTCTTGGCGGAGCGATACACAGCCAGCAACAATATCGATTTTTGCAAGCTAAAAATAGCGCTGCGCCTCTGACGTGTTACGATTGACAAGCAGTTGTTCTGCGCCATTGGCATTCAGCATCTGAATGTTTACAAATCGGTAAGCTGCTGCCCGCCTGAATCAGTGCTTTATATTACCTATTATTTGGTGATTTGAGTTAGTAATTGAATATATTTGTTTATTTAAACAATATTAATATATTTTCATTTATTCCAAAGCAGTTAATGAATTTTTTTTTCGTACTTTTTCTTGTGTTTACCGTCACGATGGCACTACTTTCGGCCATGCAAATTAGACTTGGTCTGCATAACACTTGCATAGATTAAACTAGGTTAGTGACGAAAGGCATAAACAGTTAGAACGAAGACAGGACATTGACAATTTAATATTAAATAAACTATATTCTGTTTTGTTCGTGGGCATGTCATTGTGATTTTATCAAATTGTCGAATAATATGTCGTTTGCTATTTGTTAATTGTTGCTGCTCTGTAAACCAGGATGAACAACAGCTGATTAGAAGATTGGTGTGTATGCCGAAGTGCCAAACAGGTGACCTAGATAGAAAACTCGTGGCGATACCGAAGCGCCAAACAAGGTGACCTGTGTTACCGGAGTGTGTTTCTTGTTCTCGGGAACATTAAGTTGAGTATACTCAATATATTTGGCATGCAATGTGATTAATAGTGCATCTCTTTTTCAGCTCGTGATGCATTAGCATACTTTTGTGCTCTGTTTTTTGCAGGACTAAATTTTTCAGGTTATACACAAAGAGTACAATTTGCAGTGCTCATATATTAAGAAACATAACATATCAAAGAAAAATAAGTGAATAAAGAGTTCAGTGTAGGTCAACGCTAGCTATTTACCTAACATCATGGCTACTTTAGCTGACTTCGTAAAAGCAGGCAAAGAAATGCAATACACAGGTAAAGAGCTAGAAGAATATGCTGATAAGAAATTTAAAGAAGCAAAGGATGCAGAAAGAGATGAACGCGCACAAGAAAGACAACATCAAAAAGAAATAGCACAACTAGCTGAGATAACAAAATAAAAACAGCTAGAAGATGACAAACAGATTAAGCAAAAAGAATTAGAAATGAAGCAACAACAGTTACAACATGATAATGAAATTAAACAAAAGGAATTGGAATTAAAGCAAAAGCAATTAGATCAGGAGAGAGAATTAAAGCAGAAAGAGATAGATGAAATGGCAAGAGTTAAGGAAAAACAAATACAAGTAGAATCAGAGACACAATTAAAGATGAAAGGTATGGATGTAGACTCACACGCAGAGATCTCTGCCACTAAACTAAAAAGTCAACAAGAAGAAAATAAGTTCAATACATACAAAAATATTATCAAACCATATTGTAAAGAAGATTCCATATCAGCCTGGACAGAAAATGTCGAGTATCAGTTTAAATATCACCAAGTTCCAATAGACATGTGGGCTATGATTTATATGAAGAACCTAAGTGGTGAGCCCCTTAAAGTGATAGAAGCTATACCAACTGATCATAGATCTAACTATCAGTACATCCATGATAGGATAATGCAACACTTTTTACTTGATGCCCCTGGGTATCAGGTTCAGTTCTCAAATTTAAAACCTAAACCTAGTGAGACTTTCATTGATTACGTCTCAAATGTTCAGAGTGTACTAAATAGGTGGCTTAAAGCAGCTAACATAGGAAAAGACTTTGATAGACTTAAAAATTTAATAGCCATGGATAAAGTCATATCCACTATACCATCTCCTTTTGCTAAATTTCTACAGCAGTCAGACATTGAGAACATAGAGCAGTTCGAAAAGAAAGGGTCTGCATATTTTTCTTCTAACAGAGATATATTTTTAAGGCCTCAAATGACTCTGAAGTAGTTTCCTTTGTGAAAGACCAACCGAAAAATTATCAAAGTAAGAGAAAACCCTTTCAGAAAATCGACAAGAAAGATAGGAATGTGTCAAAATGTATTTACTGTCAACTGTTGCATGACACTTATTCTATGTGTGACAAATCGCCAAATTATCCGGCGCATCTTGAAAATGTTATTAAGAAGCAACAAAACAAAAGATCTGCATACAGGCGTGCAATCAAATGCTTCTTTTGTTCCAGCTACGGCCATTATTCAAATAAGTGTCTGGGCCGCCAACGTATGAAAGCCAACAATGCTATTTTGATTGATACATCTTCTGATAGTGGTAGTGAGACTGAGTGTGAGGTTGAAAATGATTTACCTTTCAAGCAATCTGAAGATGTGTGTTGTGTGAACGATGTATTAAGCTTTGACAATTGTGTCCAATGTCACCAATTTCACGCAGACGGAAAATTAGAATGTGGGCATTTTGTAACATCCTCCGTAGAGAATGCAAATGCAGTTATAGCCTCCAGAGGCAATCTATTGTTTCACTCTGCGATAGTCAATGATAAGCCATGCCGATGTTTGCTTGACAGTGGGAGCTCTATTATTTGTGTGAAAAAGGAACTTGTTAATCCAAAGGATTATACTGGTGACTCTGTAAAATGCCGGACTTTTTCTGGTAATATAGAAACCTATCCCCTGGCAAGAGCCCACATAAACACCCCGTTCCTTTCTGGTACCTTTACTTGTGCAATACTAGACAACCCTTGTGCTGAGTTAATTCTTGGGTGTCTGCCCCAGCTATGGCACTGTACAGATGAAGAAATATCTGTCTGGGAGGAGAAGAATGGTTTCACTCCAGTAAACAGTGCAGATATCCTCGGACATCACAGTCCTAACAAAGGTGCTAGACCCATAACACTTGAAACTGGTCAATACATAATGGTGCTACTACCAGACAAGCATAATAAAAGGTTAACTTCATGGCAAGGGCCTTTCAAAGTGATACAACAACTTTCAGATGTTGACTATGAAATATCAATAAACGGACACTTAAAGATATTCCATGTCAACATGCTGAAACCTTACTTTTCACGACAACAGACAGAAGTAGAGACAGACGAACAAAGTGCACCCACATCTAGTGATCAGACGACAGACATACACAACGCAACTACACTAGTTAGCGAGACTGGCATATCCGACGATATCCATACATCTAGCGAGAATATAGAATACGCACTTAGCACCACCACCGAACTGAATCAGGTAGACGACGACGGAATGGAACTACCCGTTCCTATTGTGGACAAGACTGCCACATTAGATAGCATACAGATAGAACAGGGACTAACAGACAGTCAACGACGACAATTAGTAGAATTAGTGACGGAATACAAAGACATATTTTCTGACATTCCAGATAGGAAGGACAGAATCGAACACTCCATTCTTCTTTCGGACTCTAAGCCTATTAAATGCAGGCCGTACTCAATCCCACTTAGCTATAGGGAAAATCTAAATAAGGAAATTCTTAATTTAGAAGCTAGTGGGATCATCCAGAAATCCACTTCTGAGTACTCTTTTCCAATCGTCCTAGTTAAGAAAAAAGACTCCACAATTCGTCTGTGTGTGGACTATCGAAAACTCCTCAACTTCACTAAGATCGACGCAGAGCCAATTCCTTCCTGCGAAGATCTTATTCTTGACATGTCCACCTCCAAAATCTTTTCTAAACTAGATCTTACTAAGGGATATTGGCAGGTCCCTATGCAGTCTCAATCCATCCATCTTACTGCTTTTTCAACACCTTTAGGTCTTTACGAGTGGCGTTTTCTTCCTTTCGGACTTCGAAATGCTCCTGCCACGTTCGTACGCTTAACTAGAGATCTACTGCATGGAGTGACGAATACAGTGACGTATATAGATGATATATGTGTCCATACTGATGACTGGACAACACACTTACTGAAACTAAGACATGTCTTTGACAGGTTGCGAATCTTCGGGCTCACTGTCAAACCGAGCAAAGTTGAATTGGGCCTAAAAGAAATTGACTTTTTTGGTCATGTCATTTCTCAAGGTCAACTAAAGACTGACAATAGAATTATTACCAAAATTATGAACCTGACCATGCCTACCACAAAAAAGCAGGTCAGAAGCCTTTTGGGACTAGTAAATTACTATAGCAAATTCATACCAAATTTAGCGGAAATTACAAGTGTATTTTCCAATGTTTTAAAAGCATCTGTAAAATTAGATGTCAAAGATGCATTATTAATTTCTGCATTGTCAAAATTGAAAATCTTGTTTAGTAATGTACCAATCCTCCGCTTGCCTAATCCTAGGCTCGTTTATTATCTTAGGACAGATGCCAGCAGAATCTCCATCGCTGCAGTATTAGGCCAATTTTATGATGGCATCTTCCACCCGATTTGCTACGTGAGCCGTAAGATCACACCAGCTGAGTCCAGATATTCCATATCAGAGTTGGAAGCCCTAAGCGTCATCTATGCGTTGAGGAAGCTCCATCAATTTCTGGCGGGTGTTCACTTCATTGTCCAGACTGACAACTCCCCAATCACGGTCATACAGAGTGGTGTGCATCGGAATGACCGTATATACAGGTGGTCGCTAATACTACAAAATTACACCTTTAGTATAGAGCATATTAAGGGTAAGGACAACATCTGGCTGATACCCTTAGTCGACCATCTGAGGTAGAAATACCAGAGATTCCACATAAGAGTGTAGAGTAATAGATGTTAACTTAGTACAGTAAAATATTCTATGTGAAATATGTTACAAATACATAGACATTATGTGCTGAACTAGGTACTAAGAACATTGAATTACTATGTGTCCGTAGACATCAAAATAAGAACTTTGCTCTGAGAACAAATATATCACCTTGTGAACGAGGACAGCTCATTACTTGCTAAGCTCCATATGTGTTCCAGTGAATCATTTGTGTTAAGCAGAGAAAAACAGTGTCAGAACATTACATAAATACAGACACGAAAACTGTGGTCTACGACACAAGCGAAATCTACAGGTGCAATACCCATAAGACACAAGTGTGACTGTGTAATGTATTTAATATACCCAGGACAATTGTATAGATAGTATGCCAATGAAAGCATTTTCTGAACATTAAGGGCAACGACTTACCTGAGGTATTTAAATACCATGTATATAAATACTCATTGTGATATGTATTATAACGTTTTAATATAGTAACAAATTATAGGTAGATTAGATCATCTTAATTTATATTTAGATTTAGACAAGATAACAGTTTTCATTTTTTTTTTAGTTTAGATAGATTATTAATTTACCCACTTATTTAGCTTAAAAGTAGATTAGGATAGTAATTTAAACATAACAACAACTAAGTAGAAACTAGAATAATAAATTTAGATAGTAATAGTACCATTTACTTTATTACATTTCACTTTGTTTCATTTCATTTCAGTTCATTCCATCTTAATGATCCAATCCATTTAACAAACGTTATCATTTAGTAGTATGATTAGTTTACACCGTAAAAGATTATACAATTAAACATACATCATTCACATCATTTAGATTAAGAATATCAATCATATAGTTTTTTCATTTAAAAACATTAGTTATAATTGTGTTATATTTCACATCACCCATATTAGAAAGGTACGTAACTTATTACATTTCACATTACCCATTTCATAAAGGTACATAACTCATCTCACATCAATTCCAGTTTAAATAGTTAGATTACATCCCTTAAATTAGATAATATTAGGAGTAATGTAAGCTTGTTTTAGGATTCATGTGACAGATAGATTAAAGTAGGTAACACATTAAATACATATTGATAGAACTAGTATTAGTATGTCAGTATTTAGAGTATCATTTTAATAGAATATAGTGGTTAATAATACCAGGGTACAAACCATCAACCCTTTTCCTTACATGTAAATATATTGTAAATACTTGACTTGTGCAACAATTGACGCACAGTCATGAAGCTCAACTCTGTCAAACTGGGCCAAACTTGTACAGTGTCACTCTAAGGTTTTAGATAACTATGAAGGTAAAAGATGTGTGACAGAAATGAGGGTAAAAGATGTGTGACAGAAGTGAGGGTAGAAGAAGTGTGACAGAAGTGTGAAAGTGAGAGCGAATGTAGAATTATACAAGAGAGAGTGAGATCGGTCAGCGGATTTTTCTGCCGCTCAACGCGACTTTTTATTTTTTGTCTGCGTCAAATGTTGGTTTCGATGTTGAAAATGGAATGTCGTGAATGTGTTGTGTGTAGTTTAGTGTAGATCTTACAGAAAGTATTTTAAGTCCCATAAGACGGAGATGTAGTCACTAATTAGTGTGATACACTTCTTTGTGGCCTCATTCAACCGAATTATGGCACTTGAAAACTAACTTACATACACATGATAGTTAGATACACATGTTAGAAGTTAGATTATATTATTAATTACATCCAAACACGCAAACAACCAGAAAAACAAACATATAAATTGCATACATATTTTATAGATCAAAGGGAGATAACTTCGGGTCAGGGGACATAATAGACAACGAAACACTAACTTAACAGTGAAATATAACTTTACACGCGGAAGCGAGATAGGTAAAGCCTGTCGGACACAGCTTGTGTAATGGTTGTTTAATATTATATGGGGGACATGAAGCAATTCATGTGTTGACCCTAAGAAAGTCAACTTTGTATGGGTAGTGAGTTAATTTACTATTTGAGGGCAGGTCTTATAAGACAACGGTCCGGTTCAGACATACCTCTAATTAATATGATATTGCGATTGAGAAGAGGGCTCACGCCAACCAGACAAGTTTGTGGCGATTGCCAGTAGCCAAGTAAAGTGATACTACATTGTGACAATAGTCAGTAGAAGTCTATTGGGTAGCCCAAAGCCAGGTTATCTACAGTCTTTGACAAAAATTAGTTACACTAATTTTTTAGACACCTCTTGCGTCACAACCAATGAATGAAAGTTGATGACGCAACACAGGAGGGGAGGGTGTGTGTCAAAGACTGAAATATGAGGCCAGAGGTCTGCCTCAAGATAGAACACCACCGGGAAGAGTGGTCAACCTCAGATAGATTAGAGGGAACACAGTGCCCTGTATAAGGGCAGGGTAGGTGATAGAAAGGGGGACTATTAACTAGTCCTCTCATGAGACACGGAGGCGTCGACCAGATAGTTAGCACTACTGGTCACGACAGAATCACGCCTACGTGATAGCCACGATTGCCACTCAACAGAAGACAGCTAATGTAAGCGTGCCAGGGGCAACGGCACGCAAAAAGCCGAAGGACACCTCAAGGTCCTTCCGCGTGCTGTGTAGCCACGGGAGTAAGAAAGTCAGACTGGGGACTGACTTTGTAGCGAGCACCTCGTTTTAGTGTTGATAGGAGTTTTGTGTAACCAAATAGATAGAGATAGCATTAGGGTTTAGGAAACTAGTGATAGGCAATTCTGTGGCTTTGTGTGTGGTTTGATAGCGACTGTTATGTACTTGTAAAGAGCCAACGGCAATAAAATGTATCATTTATTTCCTCTCACACGACTTGCAAGTTTCTTGTGTGGTGTGGGAGAAGTAATCTGATGATGCCTTACACATGGGTTGTTGACAAGATTCAACCGCGGCATATACATTTATTAAGTTTCAGCTCAGGCCCATAAAGGTCTTGTGGTGCTCATTGAACAATAGGATTGTTAAAGCTCTCCCAAGCCTCTCGATAAATGGTAGAAATGTGATTAGAGAAAGCAGACTGCAGTACCTGGGAATCACATTTGATAGAAGCCTGTCCTATAGGGACCAACTCAACTCACCTCCCACATAATTTCCAGATAATTCTAAGTAACGTTGATACTTACCCAGGTGTAGTGATACCACCCAGGTGTCAAGATGAGGTGTCATGATTAGGCTGGATCGGCCCCAGAATTGTCCTGGTCGATAAACCTACTATTGGGACTGAAACTGGACCGCTGTCTTGCTAGGCAAGCGTACTAACAATGATGTGATTTGCTGTGTTGTGACCATTCATTTCATTCAGTGGGGTTAAAAGTGTGGAGCCGTGAGTTCTAAGATGGCTGATAAGGTCAATTTTGGCTCGAAATGTTGTTTGACAATGTGGACAAAGAATGCTTGACGTTTCTAGCGAAGATTTCCTACAGTGGTTTTTCTGGCCTGCCTTTTCTTCACAGCTCTTGCAGTCCTGGTTGCCTCACACGTGACTGCACCCTTACGTAATGATGCACGCTACGAATTTTGGTCTCTGGCTGCAGTCTCCCAGGTGTCATGATGAATTCCAAAAGCATTCAGTGAGATTTTCAGTGTCTTTAAAGCGTTTCCTCTGGCCGCCTTGGAAGCGTTTATCACAACGCAACACGCCGTAAAAAATTCGTTGAGGGAGCCTGTGATCTGGCATGCGAGTGAAGTGACCAGCCCAGCGAATCTGATTCTTCATAAGTAGAATGTGGATACTGGGCATGAACGCTCTTTCTAGGACTTCAGTGTCTGGGATCTTGTCTTGCCATCTAATCTGCAGAAGCTTCCTAAGCAGACTGTGTGGAAATAGTTTAATTTCCTAGCGTGTCTCTCATAAACAGTCCAGGTTTCACAAGCATATATCAGTGTGGATAATACAACTGCTTTGTAGACTTTTAGCTTTGTTTGCAGGCTTACTCCAATTATGTCCCATACATTCTTGTACAGTCTGCCAAAGGCCGCAATGGCCTTGGAGATTCTTGCATTCACTTCATCATCTATTGTGACACCTTGTGACACAGTGCTGCCAAGATAGGTGAATTTGTCCACAACACTTAGACTATGACCATTCACATTGATATTCGGCACAGTGTGAATAATCCCTCGAGCTGGCTGTTTCATAACTACAGCCTTCTTTAAGTTGATATTGAGCCCAAAGTTGGCACAGGCATATGAGAAAGCTGAAATATTGCGTTGCATGTCTGCCTCTGAGTTGGCATATAGAGCGCAATCATCAGCAAACAGGAGCTATCTGACGGTGTCGCTGTTAGTTTTGGTTTTAGCTTTCAGCCTTCTGAGATTGAATAACTTTTCATCAATGTGGTAGTTGATGTCTATTCCAATGTTGTTGGTCTCGGCGGCATTCGTCAAAATAGCTGAAAACGTGAGGCTGAACAGTGTTGGTGCCAGGACACATCCTTGCTTCACCCCATTGGTGACAGGAAAGGGCTCAGACAGTTGTGATTTATTCCAAGGGAGGCAACCTTCTCTTTTATATATGTTTGGTTCTATAGAGCCTAAATATTTCATTTTCAAAGCATCATTTTATGGATAGAAATACTTTGATTTCTTAATATCTGCGATCAGAATCTAGATAAAAGTATTTAAATGTAAGTAAAACTTATAAAATGCTGCACATCTGTTTGTAACGTATTGTACAAATATTAACGAGCTGACATCAAGATCCCTGTACTTGAAATAGTAATGTTTGACGTGTCATATTGATCGGGCCATGCAGGTTTGAATTTCTCTTGAAGGGGAAGTGGTATGGCCGCCATGGCCTGCCAATCCCTATAATGTTATGAATATATTGTATGAGTATCAGTCTGTCCTGCCTGCTCTATCTAGCTATCTAGATATCTATCTATCAGATTGCTACTGGTACTATTGGGGTTGGAACTCCTCGCTGGCTTCTGAGGATGGGGACGGAGCGCTTATGCCCCGAATGCTGTGATGTCGGTTCCTAAATCAGTCATTCAATCAATCAATCAATCAATCAATCAATCAATCTATCTATCTATCTATCTATCTATCTATTTATCTATCTGTCTGTCTGTCTGTCTGTCTGTCTGTCTGTCGTAGAAAAGTGACTCAAGGTGTAGAACAGTGACTCAGGGTATAGAACAGTGACTCAAGGTATAGAACACGGCCTCAAGGTGTAGAACAGTGACTCAAGGTGTAGAACAGTGACTCAAGATGTAGAACAGTGACTCAATGTTTAGAACAGTGACTAAATGTGTAGAACAGTGACTCAAGGTATAGAACAGTGACTCAAGGTATAGAACAGTGACTCAAGGTATAGAAAAGTGACTCAAGGTATAAAATAGTGTCTCAAGGTGTAGAACAGTGACTCAAGGTGTAGAACAATGACTTAAGGTGTAGAACAGTGACTCAAGGTATAGAACAGTGACTCAAGGTATAGAACAGTGACACAAGGTGTAGAACAGTGACTCAAGGTGTAGAACAGTGACTCAAGGTATAGAACGGTGACTCAAGGTGTAGAACAGTGACTCAAGGTATAGAACAGTGACTCGAGGTGTAGAACAGTGACTCAAGGTATAGAACAGTGACTCAATGTGTAGAACAGTGACTCAAGGTGTAGAACAGTGACTCAATGTATAGAACAGTGACTCAAGGTGTAGAACAGTGACTCAAGGTATAGAACTGTGACTCAAGGTGTAGAACAGTGACTCAAGGTGTAGAACTGTGACTAGAGGTGTACAACAGTGACTAAAGGTACAGAACAGTGACTCAAGGTATAGAACAGTAACTCAAGGTATAGAAAAGTTACTCAAGGTATAGATAAGTGACTCAAGGTATAGAACAGTGACTCAAGGTGTAGAACAGTGACTTAAGGTATAGAACAGTGACTCAAGGTTTAGAATGAGCCTAGGGGTATAGAACAGTGACTCAAGGTATAGAACAGTGACTCAAGGTGTAGAACAGTGACTCAAGGTGTAGAACAGTGACTCAAGGTGTAGAACAGTGACTCAATGTATAGAACAGTGACTCAAGGTGTAGAACAGTGACTCAAGGTATAGAACAGTTACTCAAGGTATAGAAAAGTGACTTAAGGTATAGAACAGTGACTCAAGTTATAGAACAGTGACTCAAAGTGTAGAACAGTGACTCGAGGTGTAGAACAGTGACTCAATGTGTAGAACACTGACTCAAGGTGTAGAAGAGTGACTCAAGGTGTAGAACAGTGACTCAAGGTGTAGAACAGTGACTCAAGATGTAGAACAGTGACTCAAGGTATAGAACGGTGACTCAAGGTGTAGAACAGTGACTCAAGGTGTAGAACAGTGAATCGAGGTGTAGAACAGTGACTCAAGGTATAGAACAGTGACTCAATTTGTAGAACAGTGACTCAAGGTGTAGAACAGTGACTCAATGTATAGAACAGTGATTCAAGGTTTAGAACAGTGACTCAAGGTATAGAATAGTGACTCAAGGTGTAGAACAGTGACTCAAGGTGTAGTACAGTGAGTAGATGTGTAGAACAGTGACTCAAGGTACAGAACAGTGACTCAAGGTATAGAACAGTGACTAAAGGTATAGAACAGTGACTCAAGGTATAGAACAGCGACTCAAGGTATAAAAATTTACTCAAGGTATAGATCAGTGACTCAAGGTATAGAACAGTGACACAAGGTATAAAACAGTGACTCAAGGTATAGATTAGTGACTCAAGGTATAGGACAGTGACTCAAGGTATAGAACAGTGACTCAAGGTGTAGAACAGTGACTCAAGGTGTAGAACAGTGACTCAAGGTGTAGAACAGTGACTCATGTTATACAACAGTGAGTCAAGGTGTTGAGCAGTGACTCAAGGTGTAGAACAGTGACTCAAGGTACATAACAGTGACTCAAGGTGTAGAACAGTGACTCAAGGTATAGAACAGTGACTCAATGTATAGAACAGTGACTCAAGGTGTAGAATGAGCATCGGGGTATAGAACAGTGACTAAAGGTATAGAACAGTGACTCAAGGTGTAGAATAGTGACTCAAGGTGTAGAACAGTGACTCAAGGTGTAGAACAGTGACTCAATGTATAGAACAGTGACTCAAGGTGTACAACAGTGACTCAAGGTATAGAACAGTTACTCAAGGTATAGAACAGTGACTCAAGTTATAGAACAGTGACTCAAGTTATAGAACAGTGACTCAAGGTGTAGAACAGTGACTCAAGGTGTAGAACAGTGACTCAATGTATAGAACAGTGACTCAAGGTGTAGAACAGTGACTCAAGGTATAGAACAGTTACTCAAGGTATAGAACAGTGACTCAAGTTATAGAACAGTGACTCAAGTTATAGAACAGTGACTCAAGGTGTAGAACAGTGACTCAAGGTGTAGAACAGTGACTCAAGGTGTAGAAAAGTGACTCAAGGTGTAGAAAAGTGACTCAATGTGTAGAACAGTGACTCAAGGTATAGATCAGTGACTCAAGGTATAGAACAGTGACACAAGGTATAAAACAGTGACTCAAGGTATAGATTAGTGACTCAAGATATAGAACAGTGACTAAAGGTATAGAACAGTGACTCAAGGTGTAGAACAGTGACTCAAGGTGTAGAACAGTGACTCATGGTATACAACAGTGAATCAAGGTGTTGCACAGTGACTCAAGGTGTAGAACAGTGACTCAAGGTACATAACAGTGACTCAAGGTGTAGAACAGTGAATCAAGGTATAGAACAGTGACTCAATGTATAGAACAGTGACTCAAGGTGTAGAATGAGCATCGGGGTATAGAAGAGTGACTCAAGGTATAGAACAGTGACTCAAGGTGTAGAACAGTGACTCAAGGTGTAGAACAGTGACTCAAGGTGTAGAACAGTGACTCAATGTATAGAACATTGACTCAAGGTGTAGAACAGTGACTCAAGGTATAGAAAAGTTACTCAAGGTATAGAACAGTGACTCAAGTTATAGAACAGTGACTCAAGTTAAAGAACAGTGACTCAAGGTGTAGAACAGTGACTCAAGGTGTAGAACAGTGACTCAAGGTGTAGAAGAGTGACTCAAGGTGTAGAACAGTGACTCAATAAGTAGAACAGTGACTCAAGGTATAGAACAGTTACTCAAGGTATAGAACAGTGATTCAAGGTGTAGAACAGTGACTCAATGTATAGAAAAGTGACTCAAGGTATAGAACAGTGACTCAAAGTGTAGAATGAGCCTCGGGGTGTAGAACAGTGACTCAAGTTATAGAACAGTGACTCAAGGTATAGAATAGTGACTCAAGGTGTAGAACAGTGACTCAATGTATAGAACAGTGATTCAAGGTGTAGAACAGTGACTCAAGGTATAGAACAGTGACTCATTGTATAGAACATTAACTCAAGGTATAGAACAGTGACTCAACGTATAGAACAGTGACTCAAGGTGTAGAACAGTGACTCAAGGTATAGAACAGTGACTCATGGTGTATAACAGTGACTCAAGGTATAGAACAGTGACTCAAGGTATAGAACAGTGATTCAAGGTATAGAACAGTGACTCAAGGTATAGAACAGTGACTCAAAGTGTAGAACAGTGACTCATGGTATAGAACAGTGACTCAAGGTATAGAACAGTGACTCAAGGTATAGAACATTGACTCAATGTATAGAACAGTGACTCAAAGCATAGAACAGTGACTCAAGGTATAGAACAGTGACTCAAGGTATAGAACAGTGACTCAATGTGTAGAACAGTGAGTGAAGGTGTAGAAGAGTGACTCAAGGTGTAGAACAGTGACTCTATGTGTAGAACAGTGATTCAAGGTATAGAACAGTGACTCAAGGTATAGAACAGTGATTCAAGGTGTAGAACAGTGACTCAATGTATACAACAGTGACTCAAGGTATAGAACAGTGACTCAATGTGTAAAATGAGCCTCGGGGTGTAGAACAGTGACTCAAGGTATAGAACAGTGACTCAAGGTATAGAATATTGACTCAAGGTGTAGAACAGTGACTCAATGTATAGAACAGTGACTCAAGGTGTAGAACAGTGACTCAAGGTATAGAACAGTGACTCATGGTATAGAACATTGACTCAAGGTATAGAACAGTGACTCAACGTATAGAACAGTGACTCAAGGTGTAGAACAGTGACTCAAGGTATAGAACAGTGACTCATGGTGTATAACAGTGACTCAAGGTATAGAACAGTGACTCAAGGTATAGAACAGTGACTCAAGGTATAGAACAGTGACTCAAGGTGTAGAACAGTGGCTCAAGGTGTAGAACAGTGATGCAAGGTATAGAACAGTGACTCAAGGTATAGAACAGTGACTCAAGGTGTAGAACAGTGACTCATGGTATAGAACAGTGACTCAAGGTATAGAACAGTGACTAAAGGTATAGAACAGTGACTCAAGGTATAGAACAGTGACTCAAGGTATAGAACAGTGACTCAAGGTGTTGAAAATTGACTCAAGGTATAGAACAGTGACTCAAGGATAGAACAGTGACTCAAGGTATAGAACAGTGACTCAAGGTATAGAACAGTGACTCAAGGTGTAGAACAGAGCCTCAAAGTGTAGAATGAGCCTCGGGGTTTAGAACAGAGCCTCAAGTTGTAGAACAGTGCCTCAAGGTTCTTTTATTTTGCACGCATGGAAAGTGTTCTTTTATTTTGCACGCTGTTAGAGTCATAGAATATTTTGCGCCTTACACCGATTTGACTCTGAAAAATTAACATTATTTTCGTTCGCTTTGAACGCAAGCTTACTCCACATACTACACGTGTATGCAATGGACAGGTGGTGTTAGACGTTTACCCTTCCCTGTTATCAGTGTCCTCGCCAACAGGCGACCCCACTTCGACTTCTGAGGTACTTGTAATTTACGTCACAAGGTCAAGAACGAAATGTCAACGTGTAGCTTCATTTGACCGGCATGTAGAAGCAACACACTAAAATGTAAGAAAACTGTGAACTTGTTAATCATCTCAGCCTCGCCGACTTCCGAAACTAATAATACAAATACTAGTTATTATTTTATTTGTCAACCAGAAATCCCGAGTTATCAATCCGAACTAGACAAAGATATATAATTCAATGGAGAATCCCTAAGGCTATTCAAATGACAGGAGAAACAAATTGTTATTTCTCATGGTATTTGAATGGCCCTAGGGGTGTCTGTGTGATTGGTGTATTTTGTGTATTCTGTAAACACAATGAAACCACCCAATCACCTGTATTCTCTCAATGTTTCAAATATACTCATCATCATCATGTGACATGCCGATAAGTGTTTGCGGTCATGTTTCACCATCTCACACGATCACCAGAGTCGTGGATCACCTCTGTGTTCTTGTCTAAACATTGCCATGTAGCCAAGCCATCCAGGTATTTACTTCTCTCCCTTCCCCGTGTTCTTTTCCCCCAATCTTACCAGTTGTCACCAAGGTCTTCAATTTATTTCTTCGCATAACGTGTCAATTACTTATTACTGTCTATATCTAATTTCTCTAATCAGTTTACGGTTTTAATGTATTTTTTGTAGGACTTGGTCTTTGGTTTTTCTGTCTGTCCATAGTACTCTTTGCAGTTTCCTTAAAAACCACATTTCCACAGCCTCTATATGTCTTTCAGCTTGTCTGTTCATTCTCCACGCTTCACATCCATACAAAAGTGCACGTTCTATGTAGCACGTCAACACCCTTTTATCTTGTTTGAAATATGCTTTAAAAAAGTTAGTTGCATATCCTTTACAGGACGTTTGCAGTCAACACCAGCATTTTTTGCTGTTGTTGATGTCTTGGCAAGTATACGTTCAGTAGTTTGCCATTGCTTTCTGAACGACCGGCACCCATACCATTTCGTAAAAAAAACCAGCGCAACGCAGTCTGCTGCTAAATCGCGCGCAGCTGTGTTTCGAACGCGGGTATGCGGGATCACGATCCGCGTCCGTAACCTCTTCACTACAGAGACCAGCCGAAATATACTAGCCCCGGAATAATGGTCCAATCCCGTGTTTTAATGTTTCTTGTATGATATATGAGTGCTGCGGCAACGTAATAGCTAGACACCTCGCCTACTGACCCAGTGGCCATGAATTCGAATCCACTCGGGGCGGATTTGCAAATGACCAGATGGACCCAGACAAACTTGGGTACCTGGAAATGTCTGGGGAAGACAGTCGGTGGGTGTGATACTTACCACATAACTCACCAAGAGTCGATGGGTCTATAAATGTATGGGTCTAGCACAATATGCTTAATGCGCCAAAGGCTTAAAAAGGGGTCTTTTTTATGGCCTATTATTAAAATTGCAGTGAGAAAAAGAGTGTTGAAGTGATATGTAGAACCCATATTGTTGTATGTATGTAAAATATGGACAATTAACAGGCAAGCTGAGAAGTGTCTAATGGGGGTGGAAATGTGGTTTTTGAGAAAAATGCAAAGAATACCATGGGTGGGCAGAATATCAAATGAGACAGTTCTTCAAGATACAAATGAAAAACGGGGATTGATCGGAGAAATTAGACGGTGTCACGAATTGGCAGCCTTTACTTCCCAGAACAATTTTCGGTTCACTTTTGATGGGCCATGTAGAGGATCAACAGACGAACAAAACTGTTGTCTCTATATTCAAGGCTATACTGTCTTGACGTAAGCTTGCAAAACCTGCAAGTAAACAAACCACCAGGAATGACTTTCTATTTGGGAAGTTAATTTGACACCAGTACCGGTCACCCCCAGAGGTTATCAATCCAGCCAGACGGGAGGGCAGACTCAGGGGACTGAATAGTAATTAAAACCAACAAGGCATGACGCCAAGCAAACCTGGTTTACCAACAGAGTTGTAAAATGGCTGTTGACCATGAGAACCTAATTGTTCCCTTGACATGACACCTGATAAGAATAGCTAGGAAATCGCCCAACCGCGATGGCTGACCCCATCTGGTAGAGACTAGAGGCGCAAGGTGTGAAATCACTGATAAGACTCAGTGGGCTAATAATGGTCAGACCCACAGGTGTGAAGGCTAGTGTGCATGCAGAAAGAATTTTTATGACTGGACAGACTTGGAGTTAATTGCAATTACTGTCAGGAGGAGATAAGAAGAATTTATGACGGGAATGCCAAGGAGATAATACTGTCTGCTTGACTCAGCTTAAATAAGGGTCCCTAGCCTGTTTTATGTTAGAAAATGTTTGACTTCAGAACAGGTGAGACAGCCAGCTCAATGTTTTTAGTCATATGTATGATTCTTATGTTGCTAGATTTCACTAGGAGAATTATTTCTTAGTAACTAGTCCCTTAGTAAGTCTCTTAGTTTCTTAGATGGATGGACCGATTTTCAGTCTATATCTGATCTACGTTATTTCAAGAACTATCTTTGGCGTAGGTTACTTGAGTGTTCTTTCTAAGTTCTGTGTTCAATATCATTGTGCTTTAAGGGTTACTCTTCTGAGAAGTAGAAACTTATGGAAGGCAGGTCTTGTCTAGATATACTTGAGGTGTCGTAGCAGATGCTTGCCATCTCTTTCTAAACTAGACTAGTCTCTTTTTTGGTGTGTGCATTTGTTGTACAGAATATAGTCAAGTGACTATTTATTTAATTCTTACAACAGCAGTAACTATGTGGTAACTTCAATTAGACTTGTTGTATATCTCATTTTGTAGCTATACAATATTAGTACTTATTAATAATGCCTGATGCTATGATGTTGAGTATCATTAGATGTCCATCTTGAAGTAATATAATGTTTATGATATGTTGGATGTATGTATGTGTAATTTCATAAACTAACTAGTGCATTATGCTATGATGTTAAAGTATCATAATATGTCTAGTTTAATCAATATGTTTATGTGTATTGGATGTTTGATATATTGATTTGTCATATGCAAACCTACCATATGAAAGGTTATGCTATTGTCTGCACATTGACACATTGACCAATGATTGTATTGGAAGCAGAGGTGTAATGGTACAGACATTACCCACAATTGGTATAGGGTATATGGTGCTAAACTTTCTCAGTGTATTGTGGGTGTGCGTCCACGGTAATGCATGGAAACCTGGCACAGCTACTGGTCACGGCTTGCAAGCCCGGATGATCAGGCATTGTTATAATACCCTTACCGACCCTGTGAGCTGCTAACCCAACTTTGGACGGAGCGGCTGTATGACACAGAATTTCTGTATTAGCGACATGGACATGGGACGGCAGAAATGTAATCATTACAGGCGTGTGAGACAATTGAAAAGCCCGTCCCAGACTAACGACAGTAGGGAGAAGGAGGACGGTGAACGCAGTAGAACTGGAAGATAAACGTGGCCAGACTGGTCATTGTATATGTTTGTGTTATGATTTGTTTTAATTAGGATTGCGCTGATGTAGAACTGATATAACACATTCTTGACTTTCTTTCAAGCTCTCACAAGGAGCACCTATGTTGTAGAGCTCAAGAACGAGTGACGACTAGGAGTTTCAGGACTGACAGGATCGTCAGAATACCGGCAAGCTGTTTCTTTTTTTGAGTCTACTGGAGAGTGGGGATCTGGACCACAGATCCATATAGTACAAGTAACATAAGTTACGTAATGTTTGTCATCAATAACAATATGTTATATGATTTCATCATCATCATCGTACGAACCATCATATGTCTATTTTTATGATTAGTAAATAAATGTTGTAGTATTGTAACTCATAGTTCTGTCGTTATATTTTAATTCAAATTGTGCATACGTGTTGTGTGTGTACATTGGTGGGGGTTCACTTACACACCAAGGAAGGGAGCAGTCAGGGAGAAAAACCTGTACTGAGATAGTCGTCTATACTAATATATTTAGACTTAAACATCTATCTTAGCTAACCTTCTCTTTCCCATTCCTTGGCGAATATTCAGCACAGTTCATTTCATTTTGTAACGAGCCACTTGGAGCTGTACGTTGGATATTCAGGGCTTAATCTGTAGTTCAGCCATATAGATTTTGTCCCTAGTCAGTTTCTGACTATTTGGGGTTGCTCGCCAGTGAATAATACAATCATCTAGGCGGTGGGGCACCCCGACTTATGACAGATTGGGGTCCAGTCCGCGATCCTGAACCAGGATTCTAGTAATCAGTGATTCTACTAGACCCTAGACATACGATTTTTAAAAGTTAACTCTTGTAATCTTCAATCATCAAAATAGACTATCATCAAATGTAGCTACTTTTAGTTGAGGAAGTTACAGAGTATAAATATAACTTTTCAAAAGTTTATAACAGATAAGAACTTATGAGAAAACTACCATCATCTATCTTTTATTGATAACTGTTTTTAACTATTATCAATTAGTGTTACCATTAACCATTTATTGATAATTGAACACTTTAATCATATTTACATTGATGTGTTTGATGATTTAACTGCTTGACTGATTTGCAATTTTATGCTAATATATGCCATGTTCATTTTGACATGTATGCAGTGCATTTTAATGTTTATTTAGGTAAATATTACTGTTGATTACTGTGTAGTATATCTCTCACACTTACTTCACTGCTGTCGCCAGGTACTACTTGAATATTATTTTCAGTTGTCTTTCACTGCTGAGGCTAAACTATACACATTGGATAGCGTAGAGTGTCAGTAGTTAACTCTTGTCGTTCTAGCTTATATCTGATTTTGATATATACATAGGAGCTTACCTGAATATAGTCATTAGCAATTATGGTCTTACGTTACCGGAATCTCGAAGAGGACATGAAGGCGCGCGCAGATTTCTCAGAGTGCGAGAGGGTGGGGCATAAGAAAAGGCTTAAAAGGGGAGCAACTAGAAACTTATATCATAGCTGAGTTAGAATGGTCGGACCAAGAAGAAGAAATTATGTTTAAAGAAAATGATGAGTTCTTTGGAGCACAAGAGCGTAGCAAAACTGAAGGAGTAAAGATGGAGAAAACGCATATGGAAGCAGTCAATGCGGAGAAGTTAACCTTTCTAGCGGAACATAAGGTAGGAGATATGGATGCTCACCCAACCAGGAAGGAAGGGACATCTTTGCCACCCACCGCAGAATCAGAGTTAGTGGACCGGGAACTACAGGTTCTCATTCGACCCAGTCCTAAACGGAAAAGAGGGAAGAAAAAACGTGCCAAGGGCATTTCAAACAGTCACAAACGTGATAACTGTTTGCACCACGACAATAGTCGTTTGACAGTAGAGGACCGTCAGGAAAACCACTTGACTGCTACAAGAAATGAATCTCGAGAGAAAGAGGAACTGAAGACAACCTTTAATGAGGACGCAGGCAGAGACCTAGCCGATTCTCACATTCCCTTCGGTTCACAGAATCACGAAGTGGAATTACATCTGACTGAAATAGGGAGGAAGGAAGAAACGGAATCCCAGGTGAATTTGATTACTGCAACGCGGGAAGAATCACTAATTATCAGTTCAGATAATGTAACTGGTCCGTCAGTACAAGACTCCCAGGAATCTCATTTTACTTCAACGAGAGGTGAAACTCAAGAGGAAGATGACCTGAGGACATCTTTTAAGGAGGTCGGAGATCGAAAGGTAACCGACTTTATTATTCCCTTCAGCTCAGGAGAGGATGAAGTGGGATTAAATTTGACTGACAGAGGGAGGAAGGACGACCCGGAACCCCTTGTGATCTTTGAGACTGCAGCTCAGGACAAGACACTAGATCTCAGTTCAAATCATTTACCTATTGTGATGGATTGCTTAGACAGCCCACCACAGGATTTACCTCCACTGGACTTAGCCCATGAAAGCACGACCAGAGAGGAACATCCAGACCAGGAAACATTTCCAGTTGTTATCTCACAGTATACCAGTTCGGAGACGCAGGAAACACAGGGAATTGCCAGGAGCCAGAATATGGACTCTGATATTGTGCAGACAACATTGTCTGTAGTTGCTAAAGAAGAAAATTCTTTGCACAAGATGGAGGAAGAAACGCCTATCATCTCATTAGCTGAAGTTATCAGGGAATTCCAGCAACAGGAACCTGAAGTAACAGAAGTCAAGAGTGGTTTGGAATCAACACTCTTAGGACTCAATCTACCATTCAGTCAGGTCGATTTGATAGGAGTAGATCAGCTATTTGTGGATACTTTATTCAAAAGTAACACCACTTTAACGACCTGGAGTAACTATGTTATTTCTCAAGGCAGGACAACTTGGCACACTAAATTTCCAATTTCTAGCACGGTTTGTACAAGAAACTCTAATGCAGAGAAACTCAGCCCATTAACTGAATATCAGGGGAAGAAACCGCGACACCGAGGTGGGACGATTGTTACGCCCGACTTTGAAGGAGGAAAGCGCCAGTTGAATTTATATCATGGGACCATGATGTGTAACATTATTCCTTTCAAAAGGAAGCTATTGATGGATCAGTTAAAAATCTATAAAGGACGGAGGAAAATCACGGAGACAAGCTTGCTGTGGCCAGCGTATGCATGACTTCAATACGGGTACATCCTCGGCTGAAAGGATTAAATCACGTGAGGGAGTGGACTAAGACCGTTGGCCAGAGGCGCCGAAGAATCCCGTTGATTGTGATCTTTTCCAGAAGGGTAAAATTACAACCTCCTGACAATTACCGGATTTTACCAAGCTATTGCATGGAATCCCGGCGGAAAACCAGGTACAAGGACCTATCCAAAGTATCCTGGCAGTATGGAAATGGAACGTCTTTATGCAGATGCAGGACAACCCACTGCCACAAGGAATATTGGAAAACTTTAGGCAGATACAGAACGGAGAGTGCTTAGGCATTATTCTGGGATGTACGGCGTGCTTTGACAAAAGATTTCTGGCAGAAACTTTTTTATAAAGAGGTAAGCTCTGTCACGAATTGGCAGCCTTTACTTCCCAGAACAATTTTTGGTTCACGATTGATGGGCCATGCAGAGGATCAACAGACGAACAAAACTGTTGTCTCTATATTCAAGGCTATACTGTCTTGACGTAAGCTTGCAAAACCTGCAAGTAAACAAACCACCAGGAATGACTTTCTATTTGGGAAGTTAATTTGACACCAGTACCGGTCACCCCCAGAGGTTATCAATCCAGCCAGACGGGAGGGCAGACTCAGGGGACTGAATAGTAATTAAAACCAACAAGGCATGACGCAAGCAAACCTGGTTTACCAACAGAGTTGTAAAATGGCTGTTGACCATGAGAACCTAATTGTTCCCTTGACATGACACCTGATAAGAATAGCTAGGAAATCGCCCAACCGCGATGGCTGACCCCATCTGGTAGAGACTAGAGGCGCAAGGTGTGAAATCACTGATAAGACTCAGTGGGCTAATAATGGTCAGACCCACAGGTTTGAAGGCTAGTGTGCATGCAGAAAGAATTTTTATGACTGGACAGACTTGGAGTTAATTGCAATTACTGTCAGGAGGAGATAAGAAGAATTTATGACGGGAATGCCAAGGAGATAATACTGTCTGCTTGACTCAGCTTAAATAAGGGTCCCTAGCCTGTTTTATGTTAGAAAAAGTTTGACTTCAGAACAGGTGAGACAGCCAGCTCAATGTTTTTAGTCATATGTATGATTCTTATGTTGCTAGATTTCACTAGGAGAATTATTTCTTAGTAACTAGTCCCTTAGTAAGTCTCTTAGTTTCTTAGATGGATGGACCGATTTTCAGTCTATATCTGATCTACGTTATTTCAAGAACTATCTTTGGCGTAGGTTACTTGAGTGTTCTTTCTAAGTTCTGTGTTCAATATCATTGTGCTTTAAGGGTTACTCTTCTGAGAAGTAGAAACTTATGGAAGGCAGGTCTTGTCTAGATATACTTGAGGTGTCGTAGCAGATGCTTGCCATCTCTTTCTAAACTAGACTAGTCTCTTTTTTGGTGTGTGCATTTGTTGTACAGAATATAGTCAAGTGACTATTTATTTAATTCTTACAACAGCAGTAACTATGTGGTAACTTCAATTAGACTTGTTGTATATCTCATTTTGTAGCTATACAATATTAGTACTTATTAATAATGCCTGATGCTATGATGTTGAGTATCATTAGATGTCCATCTTGAAGTAATATAATGTTTATGATATGTTGGATGTATGTATGTGTAATTTCATAAACTAACTAGTGCATTATGCTATGATGTTAAAGTATCATAATATGTCTAGTTTAATCAATATGTTTATGTGTATTGGATGTTTGATATATTGATTTGTCATATGCAAACCTACCATATGAAAGGTTATGCTATTGTCTGCACATTGACACATTGACCAATGATTGTATTGGAAGCAGAGGTGTAATGGTACAGACATTACCCACAATTGGTATAGGGTATATGGTGCTAAACTTTCTCAGTGTATTGTGGGTGTGCGTCCACGGTAATGCATGGAAACCTGGCACAGCTACTGGTCACGGCTTGCAAGCCCGGATGATCAGACATTGTTATAATACCCTTACCGACCCTGTGAGCTGCTAACCCAACCTTGGACGGAGCGGCTGTATGACACAGAATTTCTGTATTAGCGACATGGACATGGGACGGCAGAAATGTAATCATTACAGGCGTGTGAGACAATTGAAAAGCCCGTCCCAGACTAACGACAGTAGGGAGAAGGAGGACGGTGAACGCAGTAGAACTGGAAGATAAACTTGGCCAGACTGGTCATTGTATATGTTTGTGTTATGATTTGTTTTAATTAGGATTGCGCTGATGTAGAACTGATATAACACATTCTTGACTTTCTTTCAAGCTCTCACAAGGAGCACCTATGTTGTAGAGCTCAAGAACGAGTGACGACTAGGAGTGTCAGGACTGACAGGATCGTCAGAATACCGGCAAGCTGTTTCTTTTTTTGAGTCTACTGGAGAGTGGGGATCTGGACCACAGATCCATATAGTACAAGTAACATAAGTTACGTAATGTTTGTCATCAATAACAATATGTTATATGATTTCATCATCATCATCGTACGAACCATCATATGTCTATTTTTATGATTAGTAAATAAATGTTGTAGTATTGTAACTCATAGTTCTGTCGTTATATTTTAATTCCAATTGTGCATACGTGTTGTGTGTGTACATTGGTGGGGGTTCACTTACACACCAAGGAAGGGAGCAGTCAGGGAGAAAAACCTGTACTGAGATAGTCGTCTATACTAATATATTTAGACTTAAACATCTATCTTAGCTAACCTTCTCTTTCCCATTCCTTTTCGAATATTCAGCACAGTTCATTTCATTTTGTAACGAGCCACTTGGAGCTGTACGTTGGATATTCAGGGCTTAATCTGTAGTTCAGCCATATAGATTTTGTCCCTAGTCAGTTTCTGACTATTTGGGGTTGCTCGCCAGTGAATAATACAATCATCTAGGCGGTGGGGCACCCCGACTTATGACAGATTGGGGTCCAGTCCGCGATCCTGAACCAGGATTCTAGTAATCAGTGATTCTACTAGACCCTAGACATACGATTTTTAAAAGTTAACTCTTGTAATCTTCAATCATCAAAATAGACTATCATCAAATATAGCTACTTTTAGTTGAGGAAGTTACAGAGTATAAATATAACTTTTCAAAAGTTTATAACAGATAAGAACTTATGAGAAAACTACCATCATCTATCTTTTATTGATAACTGTTTTTAACTATTATCAATTAGTGTTACCATTAACCATTTATTGATAATTGAACACTTTAATCATATTTACATTGATGTGTTTGATGATTTAACTGCTTGACTGATTTGCAATTTTATGCTAATATATGCCATGTTCATTTTGACATGTATGCAGTGCATTTTAATGTTTATTTAGGTAAATATTACTGTTGATTACTGTGTAGTATATCTCTCACACTTACTTCACTGCTGTCGCCAGGTACTACTTGAATATTATTTTCAGTTGTCTTTCACTGCTGAGGCTAAACTATACACATTGGATAGCGTAGAGTGTCAGTAGTTAACTCTTGTCGTTCTAGCTTATATCTGATTTTGATATATACATAGGAGCTTACCTGAATATAGTCATTAGCAATTATGGTCTTACGTTACCGGAATCTCGAAGAGGACATGAAGGCGCGCGCAGATTTCTCAGAGTGCGAGAGGGTGGGGCATAAGAAAAGGCTTAAAAGGGGAGCAACTAGAAACTTATATCATAGCTGAGTTAGAATGGTCGGACCAAGAAGAAGAAATTATGTTTAAAGAAAATGATGAGTTCTTTGGAGCACAAGAGCGTAGCAAAACTGAAGGAGTAAAGATGGAGAAAACGCATATGGAAGCAGTCAATGCGGAGAAGTTAACCTTTCTAGCGGAACATAAGGTAGGAGATATGGATGCTCACCCAACCAGGAAGGAAGGGACATCTTTGCCACCCACCGCAGAATCAGAGTTAGTGGACCGGGAACTACAGGTTCTCATTCGACCCAGTCCTAAACGGAAAAGAGGGAAGAAAAAACGTGCCAAGGGCATTTCAAACAGTCACAAACGTGATAACTGTTTGCACCACGACAATAGTCGTTTGACAGTAGAGGACCGTCAGGAAAACCACTTGACTGCTACAAGAAATGAATCTCGAGAGAAAGAGGAACTGAAGACAACCTTTAATGAGGACGCAGGCAGAGACCTAGCCGATTCTCACATTCCCTTCGGTTCACAGAATCACGAAGTGGAATTACATCTGACTGAAATAGGGAGGAAGGAAGAAACGGAATCCCAGGTGAATTTGATTACTGCAACGCGGGAAGAATCACTAATTATCAGTTCAGATAATGTAACTGGTCCGTCAGTACAAGACTCCCAGGAATCTCATTTTACTTCAACGAGAGGTGAAACTCAAGAGGAAGATGACCTGAGGACATCTTTTAAGGAGGTCGGAGATCGAAAGGTAACCGACTTTATTATTCCCTTCAGCTCAGGAGAGGATGAAGTGGGATTAAATTTGACTGACAGAGGGAGGAAGGACGACCCGGAACCCCTTGTGATCTTTGAGACTGCAGCTCAGGACAAGACACTAGATCTCAGTTCAAATCATTTACCTATTGTGATGGATTGCTTAGACAGCCCACCACAGGATTTACCTCCACTGGACTTAGCCCATGAAAGCACGACCAGAGAGGAACATCCAGACCAGGAAACATTTCCAGTTGTTATCTCACAGTATACCAGTTCGGAGACGCAGGAAACACAGGGAATTGCCAGGAGCCAGAATATGGACTCTGATATTGTGCAGACAACATTGTCTGTAGTTGCTAAAGAAGAAAATTCTTTGCACAAGATGGAGGAAGAAACGCCTATCATCTCATTAGCTGAAGTTATCAGGGAATTCCAGCAACAGGAACCTGAAGTAACAGAAGTCAAGAGTGGTTTGGAATCAACACTCTTAGGACTCAATCTACCATTCAGTCAGGTCGATTTGATAGGAGTAGATCAGCTATTTGTGGATACTTTATTCAAAAGTAACACCACTTTAACGACCTGGAGTAACTATGTTATTTCTCAAGGCAGGACAACTTGGCACACTAAATTTCCAATTTCTAGCACGGTTTGTACAAGAAACTCTAATGCAGAGAAACTCAGCCCATTAACTGAATATCAGGGGAAGAAACCGCGACACCGAGGTGGGACGATTGTTACGCCCGACTTTGAAGGAGGAAAGCGCCAGTTGAATTTATATCATGGGACCATGATGTGTAACATTATTCCTTTCAAAAGGAAGCTATTGATGGATCAGTTAAAAATCTATAAAGGACGGAGGAAAATCACGGAGACAAGCTTGCTGTGGCCAGCGTATGCATGACTTCAATACGGGTACATCCTCGGCTGAAAGGATTAAATCACGTGAGGGAGTGGACTAAGACCGTTGGCCAGAGGCGCCGAAGAATCCCGTTGATTGTGATCTTTCCCAGAAGGGTAAAATTACAACCTCCTGACAATTACCGGATTTTACCAAGCTATTGCATGGAATCCCGGCGGAAAACCAGGTACAAGGACCTATCCAAAGTATCCTGGCAGTATGGAAATGGAACGTCTTTATGCAGATGCAGGACAACCCACTGCCACAAGGAATATTGGAAAACTTTAGGCAGATACAGAACGGAGAGTGCTTAGGCATTATTCTGGGATGTACGGCGTGCTTTGACAAAAGATTTCTGGCAGAAACTTTTTTATAAAGAGGTAAGCTCTGTCACGAATTGGCAGCCTTTACTTCCCAGAACAATTTTCGGTTCACGATTGATGGGCCATGCAGAGGATCAACAGACGAACAAAACTGTTGTCTCTATATTCAAGGCTATACTGTCTTGACGTAAGCTTGCAAAACCTGCAAGTAAACAAACCACCAGGAATGACTTTCTATTTGGGAAGTTAATTTGACACCAGTACCGGTCACCCCCAGAGGTTATCAATCCAGCCAGACGGGAGGGCAGACTCAGGGGACTGAATAGTAATTAAAACCAACAAGGCATGACGCAAGCAAACCTGGTTTACCAACAGAGTTGTAAAATGGCTGTTGACCATGAGAACCTAATTGTTCCCTTGACATGACACCTGATAAGAATAGCTAGGAAATCGCCCAACCGCGATGGCTGACCCCATCTGGTAGAGACTAGAGGCGCAAGGTGTGAAATCACTGATAAGACTCAGTGGGCTAATAATGGTCAGACCCACAGGTTTGAAGGCTAGTGTGCATGCAGAAAGAATTTTTATGACTGGACAGACTTGGAGTTAATTGCAATTACTGTCAGGAGGAGATAAGAAGAATTTATGACGGGAATGCCAAGGAGATAATACTGTCTGCTTGACTCAGCTTAAATAAGGGTCCCTAGCCTGTTTTATGTTAGAAAAAGTTTGACTTCAGAACAGGTGAGACAGCCAGCTCAATGTTTTTAGTCATATGTATGATTCTTATGTTGCTAGATTTCACTAGGAGAATTATTTCTTAGTAACTAGTCCCTTAGTAAGTCTCTTAGTTTCTTAGATGGATGGACCGATTTTCAGTCTATATCTGATCTAGGTTATTTCAAGAACTATCTTTGGCGTAGGTTACTTGAGTGTTCTTTCTAAGTTCTGTGTTCAATATCATTGTGCTTTAAGGGTTACTCTTCTGAGAAGTAGAAACTTATGGAAGGCAGGTCTTGTCTAGATATACTTGAGGTGTCGTAGCAGATGCTTGCCATCTCTTTCTAAACTAGACTAGTCTCTTTTTTGGTGTGTGCATTTGTTGTACAGAATATAGTCAAGTGACTATTTATTTAATTCTTACAACAGCAGTAACTATGTGGTAACTTCAATTAGACTTGTTGTATATCTCATTTTGTAGCTATACAATATTAGTACTTATTAATAATGCCTGATGCTATGATGTTGAGTATCATTAGATGTCCATCTTGAAGTAATATAATGTTTATGATATGTTGGATGTATGTATGTGTAATTTCATAAACTAACTAGTGCATTATGCTATGATGTTAAAGTATCATAATATGTCTAGTTTAATCAATATGTTTATGTGTATTGGATGTTTGATATATTGATTTGTCATATGCAAACCTACCATATGAAAGGTTATGCTATTGTCTGCACATTGACACATTGACCAATGATTGTATTGGAAGCAGAGGTGTAATGGTACAGACATTACCCACAATTGGTATAGGGTATATGGTGCTAAACTTTCTCAGTGTATTGTGGGTGTGCGTCCACGGTAATGCATGGAAACCTGGCACAGCTACTGGTCACGGCTTGCAAGCCCGGATGATCAGGCATTGTTATAATACCCTTACCGACCCTGTGAGCTGCTAACCCAACTTTGGACGGAGCGGCTGTATGACACAGAATTTCTGTATTAGCGACATGGACATGGGACGGCAGAAATGTAATCATTACAGGCGTGTGAGACAATTGAAAAGCCCGTCCCAGACTAACGACAGTAGGGAGAAGGAGGACGGTGAACGCAGTAGAACTGGAAGATAAACTTGGCCAGACTGGTCATTGTATATGTTTGTGTTATGATTTGTTTTAATTAGGATTGCGCTGATGTAGAACTGATATAACACATTCTTGACTTTCTTTCAAGCTCTCACAAGGAGCACCTATGTTGTAGAGCTCAAGAACGAGTGACGACTAGGAGTGTCAGGACTGACAGGATCGTCAGAATACCGGCAAGCTGTTTCTTTTTTTGAGTCTACTGGAGAGTGGGGATCTAGACCACAGATCCAGATAGCACAAGTAACATAAGTTACGTAATGTTTGTCATCAATAACAATATGTTATATGATTTCATCATCATCATCGTACGAACCATCATATGTCTATTTTTATGATTAGTAAATAAATGTTGTAGTATTGTAACTCAAAGTTCTGTCGTTATATTTTAATTCCAATTGTGCATACGTGTTGTGTGTGTACATTGGTGGGGGTTCACTTACACACCAAGGAAGGGAGCAGTCAGGGAGAAAAACCTGTACTGAGATAGTCGTCTATACTAATATATTTAGACTTAAACATCTATCTTAGCTAACCTTCTCTTTCCCATTCCTTTTCGAATATTCAGCACAGTTCATTTCATTTTGTAACGAGCCACTTGGAGCTGTACGTTGGATATTCAGGGCTTAATCTGTAGTTCAGCCATATAGATTTTGTCCCTAGTCAGTTTCTGACTATTTGGGGTTGCTCGCCAGTGAATAATACAATCATCTAGGCGGTGGGGCACCCCGACTTATGACAGACGGCGACAGTCAAAATTATTTGGACATATAATGAGGAGAAATTAACTTGAAAATTTAGTGACAACTAGCAAGCTTTATGGGCAGAGGAAGACAAAGAGATGAATAAATATCTCGAAGGTTTGGCAGTATGGCATGGTCGAGACAAGAACACAGACCTGATTCGAGACTGCTGACAGTATGAGATACCGAACAATTACCGCCCACGCCAATCGGCATGGCAGTTGATGATGATGATCCTTACAAGGACCCATTCGTAGCTCTTTGGGTATAAGGTACATACGTAGCTGTAGTAAATTACTCTTGTACACGCATTCAGAAACATTTTGTATACGATGCTAGAAATGTGCTTTTATAAAGCAATCCGCAATTGATTGGCGATGTAGTAACATTAGTATCGGCTACCTTTACTTCGGGATTCATTTCCCGGTACTCAGTTTAGGTTAATCCACACAGGAACCCAAATCAATGTTAAACAACAATACTTCTGAATCGAATTTTCGAACAAAAGAACAACCAACAAGACAGGCTGGCAAGCTTGACAAATACTTATTAGACAACAACTAAATATAGGGTTCGGTTCGAGTCGAGGCCTGTGACTTATGAGAGTATGGAGCCGGTCGCTCAGAAAGTCGTTGCGTGCTGATGAGCGTAATCTTGCTGTGGCATAACGCAACCAACATTATTCATTTACCAACAAGTGCCGCAAAAAGAGGAAACAACATTAAAAGAAATTGACTTCACAACCACAAATGGAGACTAGGACTTAAAACTTAACATCGAAACTGGAACTGAACAAGTGACAAATGACGTGGATTCTTAGAAAGATTGCATCAGACAAAGCTCGGAACCCCATTGGTTGGGAGAGACATGTGACACCGCTTTCGCGCCAACGCCGGTATAAATTATGATAAGCAGCCCACTCTTGCAAAAACATGCCTGGCGAAAAGAAGTCAGAAATTGTGTGACCAAAAATTCAATGGGCAAGGCAGAAGTCTGGATCCGAGGTACGTTTGTTAGTCCCGTGATTAAACTAAGAACCCGATGTATCAAGTATCAAGTAATGTAAACCCGTGTTTGTGATGTCAATTGAAATGTATTATTATTAATTAAAACCTCTGAAATGTAAAAATGCTCGACTGTAGATTCTAACGACGCAAAGCCATTCCCGGGCAAAATGACTCTCTAATATTCTCTTAGATAGAACTGCCATCTCTGATATTCTTAAAGATAATTATTAACTTTAAGAAGTGCATTCCACTACTACATTCTATTCTAAACAACGGTGAGAAGTGATGATTCTAAAGCAATCTTGTGCATTTCACCAGAAACACTGATAAAAGATGCTATCACTATCTACAGCTGAAATGACAGTTCGTGTACTAGAATAAGTGCCTTGTTCTAAAACAGACTTATCTATGCCTATTTACAATTTAGAAAGCTGAAAGAGAAATCAATCTTTCCTTTCTCCTTCATCTATTGAATTAATAGGGTTTGGCGGAATAAATATTTATATTTATGTCAAATTTAATTAGATAAGGGCACACATGAATTGCAATACATGAGAAAGTTGTGCTTCGCGGAACACCATCACGCGCAGTGAACTTAACTCATTACTCAACATAACTTAAAACTCAACACCACTCATCACCACACAACCCAACACTCAACATCACAACAACAACAGGTAATGGAAGAGAGTTATTAGACACAAGAAGAAGAAGTAGTTAATTGGGAAAACACAGAGAATTATTTATACACATTGTAAACACCATTTAGTGGAAGAAATGTTCTAAATGTATGTCATTTATTTACATGCATCTTGACATATTCTCACTCTTGTCAATGTCTTACTGTACACGTTCACTGACCCCGGTCAAATGAGAACTTACATACAGCAGGAACAAGTTGATACAAGGCGTACACCGTGTGATAAACTCTGACCACCCCAACTTAACCCAACACTAGCTTAGAGAGAAAAGGAGGGGAGGGGAACTAGTTCCTACTTCAGGAATTTAGATTTCTTCCGACCTACTTCTTATTATTGTATTGGTAGGAATGTATATATTTATACGAATATTCATCAGTGATCTTGGTGGCTACATACCAACAATCACCCAACACATCAGCAAATTAACCACCTAAATCAGACCTGAGAGAGGGAAGCCGAGAGAAAGAGATGAACCACAAGTAAGATGGAGGATGACTTAGCTATGAGCAGAGCATGGGGAGGCCTTCAGAGGAGCTATACGGGCAGACCTGAAGTGGATCCATCAGTCAATGGACCCTGGCTTACCTAATCCTCCAGTCACCAGGTTACTTTTCTCATTGGTAGACTACACACCCAATTTCAGGAAAACTGACATTTAATGGTTGAGACATCACCATCATACTTAATATGTACAACATCAAAATGTTTACTATGTTTTCACACTTGTTGACATCTCATATATTGATGCTTGTTATTGATTGTCTGGGACAATGGTCCAACGTGCAACTGTTCTATTACTTTGTGTAAATCACAATAGAGATGTATGTACTGACCAGAAGGCTCAGGCCAGTCAATAAATGATTAACATGAATTGACCTTCTGTTAATTTGTCAGTTCCAACCTATCTGTGTCAACAACTTCTTTGTACATCATGTTGTCAGAATCTGATGTGATTATTTATGTGTTTGATTGTTTAAAGATAAATTAACTCATAATGACTTACTGATTGGGGAAATAAAAAGACTCTAGATCTATCAACTGCTCAACATCCATGTTTTCTTCATCTAAATCAGGCTGAGAAAATTCTCCAGACTTTCCTCAGATTTGATAAACAATAAGGGGGCTCCAGAGCTATCAGAATCATTGGAGAAGGGGCAGATTCCCAGTTAGTAATTACCATTCTTACCAGGGCCATAATCTATATCTCCTAGACAATACTTAAAAGAACGAGGCCTGCAGATAACTCAAGGTTCATATTCTGGGGTTATTGAAGATAGAAGAGGATGGGGCTCTACTTCTTTTGTTAGAGATGGAGCATGCACTACAGTGATCTCCCACTCCCTTCAAAAATATATGACACTTGCCTAGGAATCAACATACAGCTGAAAGATGTTGATTTTTTTCCGCGTTTCCATCCTGTTTCAGGATTTTGCGGTGAACACCAGCATCTTTCAGCTGTATATTGATTCCTAGGTTAGATTACGCTCATCAGCACGCCACGACTTTCTGAGCGACCGGCTCCATACTCTCGTAAGTCACTAGCGTTACTCGAACCACTTCTAATTCTCGTCCGCTCACGTCGACCACGAGAGTATTCGGGATTAACGGAGAAAGCTGCTAACCCCTCGGCCAGGCAGCCGGCGAAAGATGTTGATGTTGACCGCAATATCCTGAAACAGGATGGAAACGCGGGGACAACAAATATAGGGTGTATTTTTAATGACTGTGCAGCGTTTGAAAATTTTGTCGGTCCAAGTTTTGTATTCACCATTAAAAGAACGGAAACATACAAATACCTGGGTACAATCTTCAACTGCTCCAATATCATAAGGGAAGAAATACAAACTAGAATCAACTCTAGAAATAAGATATACTATGCACTACAACATCTACTAAAATCAAAGGCGCTCTCTCGTAACACCAAAACCACAATATACAAAATACTGATCAGACCAATTGTGCTGTATGGCTATGAAACCTGGAGTACAACGAAAGGAGACGAAGCCTTGTTACAAACCTTTGAGAACAAAATTTTAAGACGCATCTTTGGACCCATTAGGGATACACAAAGTGGAGAGTGGAAAAGAAGAAGTAACAAAGACATTTATGATCTGTTTAAGTCCCCGCTAATCACTGGTATCATGAAGGCTAATAGACTACAATGGCTGGGGCATATAGAAAGTATGGAAGATAATAGGGAAACA
>OY992896.1:16887709-16892709 GCA_963921405.1 Cepaea hortensis
AGAAGAAGAAGAAGAAGAAGAAGAAGAGAAGAAGAAGAAGAAGAAGAAGAAGAAGAAGAAGAAGAAAGAAGAAGAAGAAGAAGAAGAAGAAGAAGAAGAAGAAGAAGAAGAAGAAGAAGAAGAAGAAGAAGAAGAAGAAGAAGAAGAAGAAGAAGAAGAAGAAGAAGAAGAAGAAGAAGAAGAAGTTTTGTATTCACCCTCTGTAAAGTTCATGAAACATTATAGTTAAACACAAAACTTTGACCGGCAATATTTTCAAACACTGCACAGGCATTAAAAATACACCCTGTAGTACACACCTGTAACGAGTTAAAGAATTTAAATATCTAGGAAGTAAGATTACAGAGCTGGCTCCTTGGTGAAGGTTTTAGGACGCGGTTCGTGATCCCGCATATCCGCGATCGAAACACAGCTGTCCGCGATTTAGCAGCAGACCGCGTTGCGTTGGTTTTTACAAGCTACTGAACGTAAACTTGCCAAGAGATCACAACAGCAAGAAATGCTGGTGTTGACTGCAACGTTCTGTAATCGATATGCCACTAACGTTTTTGTTAAGATTACATAAGACATACGCAGGGAATAACAGAGTCCATGGGAATATCGATACATGAAACCCATAAGCGGGCACTCTCCCGCTGTTTATACTTCACCTCGACAGCGCAATATACATGAGGAACATGATGAGATAAGATGAGATGAGATGAGATGAGATGAGACATAAGACATAAGACCACAGAAAATGGCAGAATCGACAGAAAAATCTGAGGAATTTTGGGCACAAGCACTTATCTGGCTACACTTGAACTTTCTCATTGTGAGAAAGAATTCTGAGGATTACATACTGACACGATGTGAGGCTCCAAGAGAGGTAACGTCATTCCAAATGAGAATGGTAAATGAGCAACACAGACATTTTACATACACGGCATGGGCTGAAGCCTTGTTTTCATATTCTGAGCCTGCGGGATAAGTACCATGTGTGTGAGTGTGAGTGTATGTGTGTGTGTGTGTGTGTGTGTACCTGTGTGTGTGTGTGTGTTTGTGGATGTGAGTGAGTGTGAATGGGTGGTTGAGTAAGTGGGTGTGCGTGCGTGTGTGTGTGTGTGTGTGTGTGTGTGTGTAAATCTTGTCGTTCTGCTTATTCTGTCTTAAAATAGGCACTTTGGTGTCATCACAGCGGTGTGTATGTTGTGTTTTCCTGTTTACTGATGAAGGCTGTCGCTGCAGCATCCATGGTTTTCAATAACTAGTTTGAAAAGCTTCTCTACACTTCCCCTTTGATTCCTTTTTTTTTTTTTTTTTGGTCTTTTGTTTATTATTTACATCCCCCACAAGAGAAACATTTGAAGCTGCTGCTAATTAGTGTGTTTCTTTTCTAAGTCTCCAATACTTCAATTCATAAAGCATTAATTACATCGTGATTCACAGTTGTGAAAAATGTCTTGAGCTACCCTATAACAGAAGACTAAATTTCTTGATTTCTGTTTGACAACGAATGTTGCACAGCATTCGCCAAATCCCACACCCCACATTGTTCCAACGGCTTTAGGCCGGAGGAGCCCGATTGGGAGGTTACAAGTCATACCCTCGTGCGAGGAAATGCAACCTACAGACTAAATGGTTTAGCAGGGCAGACCAGGTCCTAAGCCTAAGCCAGCAACTAGTCTAGGATGGAAGCTCTGCCAGACAGACAGTTAGAGCATTGCTTTGCTCATCCAGCAGCTTCTGCAGCTTGTCTTGTTCCAGAAGTATTGATGTTACCTTTCCTCTGGAGTAAACTAGGCAGGCGGAGAGAGGGATCATGGTTCAATGGAAATACATGGTCTCAAAATTCAGTCCAAGCTTTGTTCTACACTGTCGGTTATCAAGACGGCGCTCTGCCTGTCAATACGGCAGGGGGCCTGTCAAGACGGCATGGTGTCAGCCAAAACTGTCAATGCTGCCAATACTATCCTGGAGGTTTAGGACAGGGAGGGCTGGCGCCTGATGAATTAAGGCCGCCTGGCTCGGGCAGCCGCCGCGAACTGAGCAGGTTAGGGTTTTCATTTTATCCCCGACAGAAAAAAAACATCCATCACCTTAGTAAGGATGCGAACTCGATCCTGCTGAATTGTCAGACACCCTTCTGTGATTTACAACAACAATAGCAAAAACAACAACAACAACAACAACAATCAACAACAACAACAACAACAACCAAATAAATTTAAGCACCCTCGTGCACCTTACTATCATCAGTTGGCGTGACCTCTGCAGGATTTTGTCTATATTTGGGACTTCAGAAATATCGCTGTATCGTGAATATTCTGTCCTCTCTCTGCTGCTGTTATCTTCAAATTTTCTATCACGTCTCGTTTTCATTGCGATCATCATTACCTCCGCTTCTCCGTTACACTTTCACCCGCTTCTCCGGTAAACTTCTCTCGGTTTCTCCGGTACACTTTCCCCCGCTTCCTCCGTATTAATCTTTTCCAGATCTTTAATTTTACAAAAACAAATGTTCATGCCTAAAATATGTCATGTCCCTCAAATATATCTCTATTAATAATCAATATCCTTCAATACTGATTTCTTGTTCGATTGTTCTCTTTGTTCATTTTCTAGATTGTTCTCTTTGTTAATTTTTAGTTAGTTTGTTAAATCTATATATATAAAACAAAGTGTATGTAAATATGTATGTCCTTTATTTTTTCGCTAACGGCCTATCCGATTGAGATGAAATTTTCTACACGTCTTCCTTTCATTCCAGAGCTGCCAACTGTGATATTTTTTTAGTGTGAAATCGCCTGCTTACTCAGTATTATTTCATTTTTCATTTTTCATTAAAATTTATATATAGCAAAGGGACTTAACTCTAGAAAAAGTTATTTCAAGGGGCATAACTTTTAATCATCATTGGCACCTTTCCGTCTTGACAGACGATAGTTTGGTACATTGTGCTTTAAAAAGGCTTAATAACTACGAACCATGGCGGTGGCGAGTGTGGCTGGTAAGGCCAATTCTTGCTGCAAATGTTTGCCCACAGTAGGTGCATGTGAAAACATGGTCATTTCCACCATTTTGCACCATCTTACGTCTCTCACGCTCTGTGTGTGCTTTATCTGCAATCATTTTCTCCTTTGTCTTTATTCCGTTTCTGATAGTTGCCCTCCATGCAACACGTTCAGCGGCGACGTGCTCCCAATGTGCATTATCAATGCCTGTATCAATCATGTCCCGCTTACACACATCTTTGTATCGTAGTAGAGGCCGACCCTGAGATCTCCTACCCGTCTGTAATTCACCAAAAAAGATGTCCTTTGGTATTCTACCATCATCCATCCTCCTAACGTGTCCTATCCATCTAAGTCTACGAAGACTGAGCATGGAATACACCGTCACACAACCTGATCTTTCCAATACTTCAGTATTTGTGATTTTGTCTTGCCACTTAATACCAAGTATTCTTCGCAGACACCGCATATGAAAGCTGTTTAAACGTTTCTCTTGGCGTGAGTAAGTTGTCCAGGTTTCACTGCCATAAAGAAGAGTACTAAGGACACAGGCTTGGTAGACAAGGACTTTTGTTTTGGCAGTAAGCTTCCTGTTCTCCCAGACTCTTTTTGCTAACATGTTCATTGTTGTTGCTGCCTTGCCAATCCTGATGTTGATTTCCTGATCGAGGGATAATTTGCTATTTACCTCTGATCCTAGATATGTAAAATGGTCTACTATCTCCAGTTCGGCGTCGTCAATAAAGATTGATGGTACACCCTGTGCACCTTGTGACATAATCTGTGTCTTCTTTTTGTTAATTGTTAAACCAAATTCAGAACAAGCATTGGAGAATGCAGATAGTAGATGTTGTAATTCTTCCTCAGAGTGGGTCGTAATCGCAGCATCATCCGCAAAAAGCAACTCTCTGATTAGTACCCTGCTAATTTTGGTCTTGGCCTTCAATCTCTGAGCATTATAGAGGCCACCATCTGAGCGTGAGTGAATGTATATACCATCATCCTGATCACGAAAGGCATATTTCAGTAGAAGTGAAAAGTATATCCCAAAGAGGGTGGGGGCTAGCACACAGCCTTGCTTAACTCCACTCTTGATTTCAAACTCTTCTGAAGTTGAGCCATCAAACTTGATTATACCCTTCATGCCTGTGTGGAAAGATTCCACAATGGACAGAAGAGTTGGTGGGCAGCCAATCTTCTTTAGTGCTTTGAACAGACCCTCATGACTGACCAAATCGAATGCCTTTGTGAGGTCGATGAAGGCAATAAACAGTGGCTGATTTTGTTCCCGGCATTTTTCTTGCATCTGTCGCAATGAGAATATCATATCTATTGTAGACCGGTTCTGACGGAAGCCACACTGTGATTCGGGGTAGACTTGATCTCCCAGGACTTGAAGTCTGTGCAGGACAATTCTGGCAAATACTTTCCCAACAATACACAGAAGTGAGATACCCCTATAGTTGTTACAGTCGCTCCGATCTCCCTTGTTCTTGTACAGCGTTATGATGTTTGAATCTTTGAAATCCTGTGGGACTTGTCCTTCTCGCCAGCATAGCTCTATTAGCTGGTGGATCTGTAGAGCAAGTGTGTCTTGCCCACTCCTGATCACCTCTATTGGAATCCCATCCTTACCTGGAGCCTTGCCAGATGCAAGCTCATTTATAGCACACTTAACTTCTGTTATAGTGGGAAGTGTGTCCAGGTGGTTAAGAGTTGGCAGGGCCTCTATGGCGTTGAGGGCATCATCCGCTAGCTTGGTCTCACTTGAGTAAAGCTCTAAATAGTGCTCGACCCATCTATCCATCTGCTGTTTCTTATCAGTGATGATTTCTCCAGTCAAGGTTTTCAGCGGTGCACTTCTTTTGATCATTGGACCACAGGCTTTCTTTATCCCTTCATACATGCTTCTGATGTTTCCCTTATCACTTGCGATTTGAATGGACTCACATAACTTGATCCAATAGTCATTCGCACACTGCCTGGCAGCCTTTTGTACATCCTTCC
>OY992896.1:16897709-16955209 GCA_963921405.1 Cepaea hortensis
TTATGTACTGAAATCAGGCGTTTCTTCTGTGAACTTCATTCGGAGATATGCATTCAATCACCGCCAGTTAAAGAGGTTTCTTGAAGAAATTGATTCTGACTTCTGTGACTTGCCTTATCACTCATCAGTGAATGAGGCTCAGCTTTGGTCAAGTCCTTTTTCGTCTTTACAAGCTCCGAAACGAAATAGATGTTTTCCTCACTGAAAACAATAGAGCTGATCCACAGTTGCCAGATTCTACTTGGCTGTCAAAGTTGTAATTTTTGGTCGACATCACACCAAACATGAATGATCTGAATTTGAAACTTCATGGAAAGGATAATCTCGTCTATGGTCTCTACAGAATCATCAAAAGGATTTCGGAGAAAGCTTTCATTGTTTGTAATACAACAGGAAGGAGAAAACGTTTCTCATTTTCACTGTTTTAAAGAGTTTTGCGCTACAATCGACGAAGATGTCAAACTCGATTTTCCGAAAGAAAATTATTCGTGACTTGAAGAAGCATTTGTTTGGAGAGATTTTCAGATCTTGACAGAATTGAAAGTGACATTCTTCTGTTCCAGAATCTGTTTGATTGTAAACTTGATGATGTGCCAGTTGAACTACAGTTCAAGCTCACTGATTTGCAAGCAAATGACTTGTTAAAAGAGAAGCACACAGAAGGAAAACTTGTTGAATTTTACCGCTGCTTAGCTGATGTTGAGTTTCCGAAACTGAAACAATTTGCCGCTGGTATGGCATCAGTGCCGGTCTCCCTAGTCTAGGAGTTACACGGATTTTTCCGTAATCCCGTATACTCTCGTAAGTAACGTGATGTGAGCGAGAATTGGTAGCGGTTCTCACCGCGTCGGTAACTTAAGGGTATGTGAGCCGGTCGCTCAGAAAGCAATGGCAAACTACCAGAGCGTAATCTTGCCAAGAAATCAACAATTACCTGAGAGATGCTGATGTTGACAGCGATATCCTGTAAAGGATATGAAACAATAAATGGAATCAGTGTTCGGAACAACTTATGTCTGTGAGCAAACATTTTCAAAAATGAAATATGTGGAATCAATACATCGAACGAGATTGACTGATGAACATTTGAAAGCAATTCTCTAGATTGGATGCTGCAATTTCAAACCAAACATGGATGAAATCTTGAAAGCCACATATCAGCTTCACAAACCTCACTAATCTTTTCTGCTGCTTAGTTTGTGAGATTCGGATATGTGCACACTAGGTCTGATGTAACTATCTTTGTTGCTAACGTTGCCTTCTTTGATAACGTTTTGTAGTAAATAAATATGTTTGTTGTCTTTGTTTTTTGTGTGCATTGCACGCCATTCACCCATGATTAACTTAGTTATTCGTCTTTTTTCCCAGAGCGTTCATTCTGGCTTGCAAGTATTGTTAACGTTAGTTGCATATCCTTTACAGGACGCTTGCAGTCAACACCAGCATTTTTTGCTGTTGTTGATGTCTTGGCAAGTTCAATAGTTTGTCATTGCTTTCTGAACGACCCACCCCCATACCATAGCGTAAAAAACCAGCGCAAATGCGGTCTACTGCCAAATTGCGCGCACCTGTGTTTCGAACGCGGGTATACGGGATTACGAACCGCGTCCGTGAGATCTTCGCCACGGAGACGGTCGCAAGTATTGTACACAATAATCTCTGCAGGAAAGCTTCCCCTTTATGTTTGTCCATTGTCAAATGCGAAACGCCGTCTCTGTATATTGTACCCACTGTGGCAGGACGATCTTTCCTTTCTATCTGTTTATCCAATTTACAGAAATTTCCTTGTGTTTTATCTCCTCTAATCTCATTCATAAAGTGTTCCTTTTTCGCTCTTATGGGCTCTGTTGCACAGCGCTTGTATTCCTCCACCTTGGCTTTCTTTTCTTGCGAAGCTTTCTCCATTTCCTCTTGTGAACTTTGAGGTGTCCGCCGCACTTTCTGTAACAGTTTAACTGCCGCTCCCTTGGATTTCCATGCACGTTCTACCTCGGAGGTCCACCAAGGAGGCTGCACATAAGTAGGTTTGCTAGTGACACTGCATGCCCTCTATCTGAGACGACCCATAAGTAGGATTGCTAGTGACACTGCATGCCCTCTATCTGAGACGACCCATAAGTAGGTTTGCTAGTGACACTGCATGCCCTCTATCTGAGACGACCCATAAGTAGGTTTGCTAGTGACACTGCATGCCCTCTATCTGAGACGACCCATAAGTAGGTTTGCTAGTGACACTGCATGCCCTCTATCTGAGACGACCCATAAGTAGGTTTGCTAGTGACACTGCATGCCCTCTATCTGAGACGACCCATAAGTAGGTTTGCTAGTGACACTGCATGCCCTCTATCTGAGACGACCAATAAGTAGGTTTGCTAGTGAAACTGCATGCCCTCTATCTGAGACGACCCATAAGTAGGTTTGCTAGTGACACTGCATGCCCTCTATCTGAGACGACCCATAAGTAGGTTTGCTAGTGACACTGCATGCCCTCTATCTGAGACGACCCATAAGTAGGTTTGCTAGTGACACTGCATGCCCTCTATCTGAGACGACCCATAAGTAGGTTTGCTAGTGACACTGCATGCCCTCTATCTGAGACGACCCATAAGTAGGTTTGCTAGTGACACTGCATGCCCTCTATCTGAGACAACACATAAGTAGGTTTGCTAGTGACACTACATGCCCTCTATCTGAGACGACCCATAAGTAGGTTTGCTAGTGACACTGCATGCCCTCTATCTGAGACAACACATAAGTAGGTTTGCTAGTGACACTACATGCCCTCTATCTGAGACGACCCATAAGTAGGTTTGCTAGTGACACTGCATGCCCTCTATCTGAGACGACCCATAAGTAGGTTTGCTAGTGACACTGCATGCCCTCTATCTGAGACGACCCATAAGTAGGTTTGCTAGTGACACTGCATGCCCTCTATCTGAGACGACCAATAAGTAGGTTTGCTAGTGACACTGCATGCCCTCTATCTGAGACGACCAATAAGGGTGTATTCCCTCTCATATTTAAAGGGCTGGGGTGCTCTAACAGCGTTAGTCTTGTTGGACTTAGAAATCAATAGTGAACAGGGTAGATGGTCACTCCCATGTTCACACAGGATAGTCCATTTAATATTCAATACTGCCGACTGGGTGACAAATGCCAGGTCAATAGTCGTGTCCACATCACCAGGTCTCATCCTCATTTTAGTTGGCCTCCCATCGTTTATGCAGACTATTTCTGAATCCACCATGGTTTCTCCAAGGGCATTTCCCTGTCGGTTTTTTCACGGTATTGTCGCACTCTCTTTTTCGTACTTTCGTACTTTTTCGTACTTTAAGTCGCCACATCGTACATTGAGCAGCCTACTGCCTGGGATGTCCTCCAGCTCCATAAGCTTGTCCCGTCGTTCCTTTGTAACAAAAGAATCAACCGCGGCATATACATTTATTAAGTTTCAGCTCAGGCCCATAAAGATCTTGTGGTGCTCACTGAACAATAGAATTGTTAAAGCTCTCCCAAGCCTCTCGATAAATGGTAGAAATATGATTAGAGAAAGCAGACTGCAGTACCTGGGAATCACATTTGATAGGAGCCTGTCCTATAGGGACCAACTCAACTCACCTCCCACATAATTTCCAGATAATTCTAAATAACGTTGATACTTACCCAGGTGTAGTGATACCACCCAGGTGTCATGATGAGGTGTCATGATTAGGCTGGATCGGCCCCAGAATTGTCCTGGTCGATAAACCTACTATTGGGACTGAAACTGGACCGCTGTCTTGCTAGGCAAGCGTACTAACAATGATGTGATTTGCTGTGTTGTGACCATTCATTTCATTCAGTGGGGTTAAAAGTGTGGAGCCCCGTGAGTTCTAAGATGGCTGATAAGGTCAATTTTGGCTCGAAATGTTGTTTGACAATGTGGACAAAGAATGCTTGACGTTTCTAGCGAAGATTTCCTACAGTGGTTTTTCTGGCCTGCCTTTTCTTCACAGCTCTTGCAATCCTGGTTGCCTCACACGTGACTGTACCCTTATGTAATGATGCACGCTACGAATTTCGGTCTCTGGCTGCAGTCTCCCAGATGTCATGATGAATTCCAAAAGCATTCAGTGAGATTTTCAGTGTCTTTAAAGCGTTTCCTCTGGCCGCCTTGGGAGCGTTTACCACAACGCAACACGCCGTAAAAAATTCGTTTAGGGAGCCTGTGATCTGGCATGCGAGTCAAGTGACCAGCCCAGCGAATCTGATTCTTCATAAGTAGAGTGTGGATACTGGGCATGAACGCTCTTTCTAGGACTTCAGTGTCTGGGATCTTGTCTTGCCATCTAATCTTCAGTAGCTTCCTAAGGCAGACTGTGTGGAAGTAGTTTAATTTCCTAGCGTGTCGCTGATAAACAGTCCAGGTTCCACAAGCATATAGCAGTGTGGATAATACAACTGCTTTGTAGACTTTTAGCTTTGTTTGCAGGCTTATTCCAGTTCTGTCCCATACATTCTTGTACAGTCTGCCAAAGGCCGCAATGACCTTGGAGATTCTTGCATTCACTTCATCATCTATTGTGACACCTTGTGATACAGTGCTGCCAAGATAGGTGAATTTGTCCACAATACTTAGACTATGACCATTCACATTGATATTCGGGACAGTGTGATTAATCCCTGGAGCTGGCTGTTACATAACTACAGCCTTCCTTAAGTTGATATTGAGCCCAAAGTTGGCACAGGCATGTTCGAAAGCTGAAATATTGTGTTGCATGTCTGCCTCTGAGTTGGCATATAGAGCGCAATCATCAGCAAACAGGAGCTATCTGACGGTGTCGCTGTTAGTTTTGGTTTTAGCTTTCAGCCTTCTGAGATTGAATAACTTTTCATCCATGCGGTAGTTGATGTCTATTCCAATGTTGTTGGTCTCGACGGCATTCGTCAAATTAGCTGAAAACGTGAGGCTGAACAGTGTTGGTGCCAGGACACATCCTTGCTTCAACCCATTGGTGACAGGAAAGGGCTCAGACAGTTGTGATTTATTCCAAGGGAGGCAACCTTCTCTTTTATAGATGTTTGCTTCTATAGAGCCTAAATATTTCATTTTCAAAGCATCATTTTATGGATAGAAATACTTTGATTTCTTAATATCTGCGATCAGAATCTAGATAAAACTATTTAAATATAAGTAAAACTTATAGAATGCTGCACATCTGCTTGTAACGTATTGTACAAATATTAACGAGCTGACATCAATATCCCTGTAGTTGAAATTGTAATGTTTGACGTGTCATATTGATTCGGCCATGCAGGTTTGAATTTCTCTTGAAGGGGAAGTGGTATGGCCGCCATGGCCTGCCAATCCCTATAATGTTCTGAATATATTGTATGAGTATCAGTCTGTCTGTCTGTCTGTCTGTCCACCTGCCTGCTCTATCTAGCTATCTAGATATCTATCTATCAGATTGCTACTGGTACTATTGGGGTTGGAACTCCTCGCTGGCTTCTGAGGATGGGGACGGAGCGCTTATGCCCCGAATGCTGTGATGTCGGTTCCTAAATCAGTCAATCAATCAATCAATCAATCAATCAATCAATCAATCAATCAATCTATCTATCTATCTATCTATCTATCTATCTATCTATCTATCTATCTATCTATCTATCTGTCTGTCTGTCTGTCTGTCTGTCTATCTGTCGTAGAAAAGTGACTCAAGGTGTAGAACAGTGACTCAAGGTATAGAACAGTGACTCAAGGTATAGAACACGGCCTCAAGGTGTAGAACAGTGACTCAAGGTGTAGAACAGTGACTCAAAGTGTAGAACAGTGACTCAAGGTGTAGAACAGTGACTAAATGTGTAGAACAGTGACTCAAGGTATAGAACAGTGACTCAAGGTGTAGAACAGTGACTCAAGGTATAGAACAGTGACTCAAGGTATAGAACAGTGACTCAAGGTGTAGAACAGTGACTCAAGGTGTAGAACAGTGACTCAAGGTATAGAACGGTGACTCAAGGTGTAGAACAGTGACTCAAGGTGTAGAACAGTGACTCAAGGTATAGAACAGTGACTCAATGTGTAGAACAGTGACTCAATGTGTAGAACAGTGACTCAAGGTATAGAACAGTGACTCAAGGTGTAGAACATTGACTCAAGGTATAGAACAGTGACTCAAGGTGTAGAACAGTGACTCAAGGTGTAGAACAGTGACTAGAGGTGTAGAACAGTGACTAGAGGTGTAGAACAGTGACTCAAGGTACAGAACAGTGACTAAAGGTATAGAACAGTGACTCAAGGTATAGAACAGTGACTCAAGGTATAGAACAGTGACTCAAGGTATAGAAAAGTTACTCAAGGTATAGATCAGTGACTCAAGGTATAGAACAGTGACACAAGGTATAAAACAGTGACTCAAGGTATAGATTAGTGACTCAAGGTATGGAACAGTGACTCAAGGTATAGAACAGTGACTCAAGGTGTAGAACAGTGACTCAAGGTGTAGAACAGTGACTCAAGGTGTAGAACAGTGACTCATGTTATAGAACAGTGACTCAAGGTGTTGAACAGTGACTCAAGGTGTAGAACAGTGACTCAAGGTATATAAAAGTGACTCAAGTGTAGAACAGTGACTCAAGGTATAGAACAGTGACTCAAAGTATGGAACAGTGACTCAAGGTGTCGAATGAGCCTCTGGGTTTAGAACAGTGACTCATGGTATAGAACAGTGACTAAAGGTATAGAACAGTGACTCAAGGTGTAGAACAGTGACTCAAGGTGTAGAACAGTGACTCAAGGTGTAGAACAGTGACTCAATGTATAGAACAGTGACTCAAAGTGTAGAACAGTGACTCAAGGTATAGAACAGTTACTCAAGGTATAGAACAGTGACTCAAGGTATAGAACAGTGACTCCAGTTATAGAACAGTGACTCAAAGTTTAGAACAGTGACTCAAGGTGTAGAACAGTGACTCAAGGTGTAGAACAGTGACTCAAGGTGTAGAAGAATGACTCAAGGTGTAGAACAGTGACTCAAGGTGTAGAACAGTGACTCAAGGTATAGAACAGTGAATCAAGGTATAGAACAGTGATTCAAGGTGTAGAACAGTGACTCAATGTATACAACAGTTACTCAAGGTATAGAACAGTGACTCAAGGTGTAGAATGAGCCTAGGGGTGTAGAACAGTGACTCAAGGTATAGAACAGTGACTCAAGGTATAGAATAGTGACTCAAGGTGTAGAACAGTGACTCAAGGTATTGAACAGTGACTCAAGGTGTAGAACAGTGACTCAAGGTATAGAACAGTGACTCATGGTATAGAACATTGACTCAAGGTATAGAACAGTGACTCAACGTATAGAACAGTGACTCAAGGTGTAGAACAGTGCCTCAAGGTATAGAACAGTGACTCATGGTGTAGAACAGTGACTCAAGGTATAGAACAGTGACTCAAGGTATAGAACAGTGACTCAAGGTATAGAACAGTGACTCAAGGTGTAGAACAGTGGCTCAAGGTGTAGAACAGTGACGCAAGGTATAGAACAGTGACTCAAGGTATAGAACAGTGACTCAAGGTATAGAACAGTGACTCATGGTATAGAACAGTGACTCAAGGTGTAGAACAGTGACTTAAGGTATAGAACAGTGACTCAAGGTGTAGAACAGTGACTCAAGGTATAGAACAGTGACTCAAGGTATAGAACAGTGACTCAAGGTATAGAACAGTGACTCAAGGTATAGAACAGTGACTCAAGGTGTAGAACAGAGCCTCAAAGTGTAGAATGAGCCTCGGGGTTTAGAACAGAGCCTCAAGTTGTAGAGCAGTGCCTCAAGGTTCTTTTATTTTGCACGCATGGAAAGGGTTCTTTTATTTTGTACGCTGTTAGAGTCATAGAATATTTTGCTCCTTAAACCGATTTTACTCTGAAAAATTAACATTATTTTCGTTCGCTTTGAACGCAAGCTTACTCCACATACTACACGTGTATGCAATGGACAGGTGGTGTTAGACGTTTACCCTTCCCTGTTATCAGTGTCCTCGCCAACAGGCGACCCCACTTCGACTTCTGAGGTACTTGTAATTTACGTCACAAGGTCAAGAACGAAATGTCAACGTGTAGCTTCATTTGACCGGCATGTAGAAGCAACACACTAAAATGTAAGAAAACTGTGAACTTGTTAATCATCTCAGCCTCGCCGACTTCCGAAACTAATAATACAAATACTAGTTATTATTTTATTTGTCAACCAGAAATCCCGAGTTATCAATCCGAACTAGACAAAGATATATCATTCAATGGAGAATCCCTAAGGCTATTCAAATGACAGGAGAAACAAATTGTTATTTCTCATGGTATTTGAATGGCCCTAGGGGTGTCTGTGTGATTGGTGTATTTTGTGTATTCTGTAAACACAATGAAACCACCCAATCACCTGTATTCTCTCAATGTTTCAAATATACTCATCATCATCATGTGACATGCCGATAAGTGTTGGCGATCATGTTTCACCATCTCACACGATCACCAGAGTCGTGGATCACCTCTGTGTTCTTGTCTAAGCATTGCCACGTAGCCAAGCCATCCAGGTATTTACTTCTCTCCCTTCCCCGTGTTCTTTTCCCACAATCTTACCAGTTGTCACCAAGTTCTTCAATTTATTTCTTCTCATAACGTGTCAATTACTTATGACTGTCTATATCTAATTTCTCTAATCAGTTTACGGTTTTAATGTATTTTTTGTAGGACTTGGTCTTTGGTTTTTCTGTCTGCCCATAGTATTCTTTGCATTTCACTTAAAAACAACATTTCCACAGCCTCTATATGTTTTTAAGCTTGTCTGCTCATTCTCCACGCTTCACATCCATACAAAAATGCAGGTTCTATGTAGCACTTCAGCACACTTTTTTCTTGTTCGAAATATGCTTTAAAATAGTTAGTTGCATATCCTTTACAGGACGTTTGCAGTCAACACCAGTATTTTTTGCTGTTGTTCATGTCTTAGCAAGTATACGTTCAGGAGTTTGCCATTGCTTTCTAAACGACCAGCACCCATACCATTTCGTAAAAAAAAAAAACCAGCGCAACACTGTGATTCGAACACGGGTATGCGGGATCACGAACCGCGCCCGTAACTTCTTAGCCACAGAAAACGACCGAAATATACTAGCATCGGAATAATGGTCCAACCGCATGTTTTAATGTTTGTTGTATCATATATGAGTGTTGCGGCAACGTAATGGCTAGACATCTCGCCTGCTGACACAGTGGCCATGAATTCAAATCCACATCGGGGCGGATTTGCAAACGACCAGATCGACCCAGACGAACTTGGGTACCTGGTGTCAAAGACTCAGTTATATAGGAATGAAGACCACCCTGAATGAGTGGTCTACCTCAAGTAGAATAGAGGTAACCCAGTGCCCCTACATGAGGGCAGGGTAGGTGTAGGTGGTAAATAGAAAGGGGAACTATCAAACAGTTCTCTCATGAGACACGGAGGTGTTAACCAGAGAGTAAGCACTCTGGTCACGGCGTAATCACGCCAGCGTGACAGATACAGAGAACTAGACTCAAGAGAGACCACTACTCCAAGCGTGCTGAATGATGCAGCACGCAGAAGCCGAAGTACGCACAAGGTCACTCCGCGTACCGTGTAATCAGCACGCGGAGAATTCCTCAGACGGGAGACAGACTTCGTAGTGAGCGCATCGCTTAGCGTCGATGCTTATTTCGTTAGCCGAGTAGATAGATTAGCAATAGGGTTAGGAAACGACTAGTGATAGGCAATTCTGTGCATTTATTCTTGTGTGATTTGTTAGCGACTGTTTGTTGTACATTGATGTGATGCAAAGAGCCAGTGGCAATAAAATGTGTAATCAATTCCTCTCGTACGACTAACAAGTCTTTTTGTGTGGTGCGAGAGAAGTTATCCCGGAATGCCTGTGACATCGGTTGATGACACCTGGAAATGTCTGGGGAAGACAGGCGGTGGGTGTGATACTGACCACACAAGACCCATTCGTAGCTCTTTGGGTATAAGGTACATACGTAGCTGTAGTAAAGTACTCTTGTACACGCATTCAGAAACATTTTGTATATGATGCTAGAAATGTGCTTTTATAAAGCAATCCGCAATTGATGGGCGATGTAGTACAATTAGTATCGGATACCTTTACTTCGGATTCATTTCCCGGTACTCAGTTTAGGTTAATCCACACAGGAACCCAAATAAATGTTAAACAACAATAATTCGGAATCGAATTTTCGAACAAAAGAACAACCAACCGGACAGGCTGGCAGGCTTGACAAATACTTATTAGACAACAACTAAATATAGATTGCGGTTCGAGTCGCGCCTGTGACTTATGAGAGTATGGAGCCGGTCGCTCAGAAAGTCGTAGCGTGCTGATGAGCGTAATCTAGCCTAGGAATCAACATAAAGCTGAAAGATGTTGATTTTTTTTTCCCGCGTTTCCATCCTGTTTCAGGATATTGCGGTCAACACCAGCATCTTTCAGCTGTATGTTGATTCCTAGGTTAGATTAAGCTCATCAGCACGCCACGACTTTCTGAGCGACCGGCTCCAGACTCTCGTAAGTCACTAGCGTGACTCGAACCACTTCTAATTCTCGTCCGCTCACGTCGACCACGAGAGTATTCGGGATTAACGGAGAAAGCTGCTAACCCCTCGGCCAGGCAGCCGAAGAAAGATGTTGATGTTGACCGTAATATCATGAAACAGGATGGAAACGCGGGGACAAAAAAATATAGGGTGTATTTGTAATGACTGTGCAGCGTTTGAAAATTTTGTCGGTCCAAGTTTTGTATTCACCCTCTGTAAAGTTCATGCAACATTATAGTTAAACACAAAACTTTGACCGGCAATATTTTCAAACACTGCACAGGCATTGAAAATACACCATGTAGTACACACCTGAAACGAGTTAAAGAATTTAAATATCTAGGAAGTAAGATTACAGAGCTCGCTCCGTGGTGAAGGTTTTAGGACGCAGTTCGTGATCCCGCATATCCGCGTTCGAAACACAGCTGTCCGCGATTTAGCAGCAGACCGCGTTGTGTTGGTTTTTACAAGCTACTGAACGTAAACTTGCCAAGAGATCACAACAGCAAGAAATGCTGGTGTTGACTGCAACGTTCTGTAATCGATATGCCACTAACTTTTTTGTTAAGATTACATAAGACATACGCAGAGAATAACAGCGTCCATGGGAATATCGATACATGAAACCCATAAGCGGGCACTCTCCCGCTGTTTATACTTCACCTCGACAGCGCAAGGTACATGAGGAACATGATGAGATGAGATGAGATGAGATGAGACATAAGACATAAGACCACAGAAGATGGCAGAATCGACAGAAAAATCTGGGGAATTTTGGGCACAAGCACTTATCTGGCTACACTTGAACTTTCTCATTGTGAGAAAGAATACCGAGGATTACATACTGACACGATGTGAGGCTGCAAGAGAGGTAACGTCATTCCAAATGAGAATGGTAAATGAGCAACACAGACATTTTACATACACGGCATGGGCTGAAGCTTTGTTTTCATATTCTGAGCCTGCGGGATAAGTACCATGTGTGTGAGTGTGAGTGTGTGTGTGTGTGTGTGTGTGTGTGTGTTTGTGGATGTGAGTGAGTGTGAGTGGGTGGTTGAGTAAGTGGGTGTGCGTGCGTGTGTGTGTGTGTGTGTGTGTGTGTGTGTGTGTGTAAATCTTGCCGTTCTGCTTATTCTGTCTTAAAATAGGCACTTTGGTGTCATCACAGCGGTGTGTATGTTGTGTTTTCCTGTTTACTGATGAAGGCTGTCGCTGCAGCATCCATGGTTTTCAATAACTAGTTTGAAAAGCTTCTCTACACTTCCCCTTTGATTCCTTTTTTTTTTTTTTTTGGTCTTTTGTTTATTATTTACATCCCCCACAAGAGAAACATTTGAAGCTGCTGCTAATTAGTGTGTTTCTTTTCTAAGTCTCCAATACTTCAATTCATAAAGCATTAATTACATCGTGATTCACAGTTGTGAAAAATGTCTTGAGCTACCCTATAAGAGAAGACTAAATTTCCTGATTTCTGTTTGACGGCGAATGTTGCACAGCATTCGCCAAATCCGACACCCCACATTGTTCCAACGGCTTTAGGCCGGAGGAGCCCGATTGGGAGGTTACAAGTCATACCCTCTTGCGAGGAAATGCAACCTACAGACTAAATGGTTTAGCAGGGCAGACCAGGTCCTAAGCCTAAGCCAGCAACTAGTCTAGGATGGAAGTTCTGCCAGACAGACAGTTAGAGCATTGCTTTGCTCATCCAGCAGCTTCTGCAGCTTGTCTTGTTCCAGAAGTATTGGTGTTATCTTTCCTCTGGAGTAAACTAGGCAGGCGGAGAGAGGGATCATGGTTCAATGGAAATACATGGTCTCAAAATTCAGTCCAAGCTTTGTTCTACACTGTCGGTTATTAAGACGGCGATCTGCCTGTCAATACGGCAGGGGGCCTGTCAAGACGGCATGGTGTCAGCCAAAACTGTCAATGCTGCCAATACTATCCTGGAGGTTTAGGACAGGGAGGGCTGACGCCTGATGAATTAAGGCCGCCTGGCTCGGGCAGCCGCCGCGAACTGAGTAGGTTAGGGTTTTCCTTTTATCCCCGACAGAAAAAAAACATCCATCACCTTACTAAGGATGCGAACTCGATGCTGCTGAATTGTCAGACACCCTTCTGTGATTTACAACAACAACAGCAACAACAACAACAACAACAACAACAACAACAACAACAACAACAACAACAACAACAACAACGTCAATTTAAGCACCCCCGTGCACCTTACTATCATCAGTTGGCGTGACCTCTGCAGGATTTTGTCTATATTTGGGACTTCAGAAATATCGCTGTATCGTGAATATTCTGTCCTCTCTCTGCTGCTGTTATCTTCAAATTTGCTATCACATCTTGAATCTATCTTCATTGCGATCAGCATTACCTCCGCTTCTCCGTTACACTTTCACCCTCTTCTCCGGTACACTTCTCTCGGTTTCTCCGGTACACTTTCCCCCGCTTCCTCCGTATTAATCTTTTCCAGATCTTTAAGTTTACAAAAACAAATGTTCATGCCTAAAATATGTCATGTCCCTCAAATATATCTCTATTAATAGTCAATATCCTTCAATACTGATTTCTTGTTCGATTGTTCTCTTTGTTCATTTTCTAGATTGTTCTCTTTGTTAATTTTTAGTTTGTTTGTTAAATAGATATATAAAACTCATCTGCAGCACTTGTATTTATAAAGGAGCATATCGCTATTCTTGTTTCTAGGCTTATATGTTAAGTGCCTCAGTATCACACCGGAATATTGCCATATAAAATATGCATGCTCTTGGTGTTTTATGAATTATTCAAAGGCATTTAATTGTGTAAAACATCTTAAATTTGATTTGATTTGATTCATTCATTGCCTTTTTAAGCTTTACTGCAGTTCACCTCATTCTTGTTTACTAATGTCCGCTCCCTTGAACTGCTACTATATATTTCACGTTTCGTCTTCGTTGTCGGTAAGATTGTTGTCGATTTTTAACATTTAAGTTTAATAGTTTAATATTGTCATAGTGTGTTTCATGTAGTTTTGTGTTGGTTTGTATGTGTTTGTCCTGTGCTGACGAAGACTTTGGCCGCAACGTCCAATTTGTCTCTTGTAGTCGTGTTTTAGTAAAGCTCACAATCTACTTCTCGTTAATTTTGGGTGATTCATTCATTGCCATCTTAAATTTGAGGAAGTCATGGGGGAAAATGGACTGTCCATCACATGTAGTACAACTAATAAAAATGCTCTATCTAGACCACGGGTCACCAAACTACGGCCCGCGGGCCGAATCGGCCAGCGACGTCATTTCATCCGGCCCGCCGACGGCACTCGAAAATGCGTGATATAACGTATGGAACTCGAGGCGTTATGATACAACTTAAATGTAGATATTATGTTTAGAATAATAGGTGATCTCCACACAAAATCAGTATTAACATCTAGAGAAATTAACAGCGCATTAAAAATGATAATTGTCAAATGCTACGTATATTCAACACTACTGTATGGCGCGGAAGCTTGGACATTGAACAAGCAACTAGAAAGTCGCATGGAGGCGCTGGAGATGTAGATATACAGACGGATATGTCATATTTCGTGGAAACAAAAACAATAAAATGCAGAGGTTCTAGAAAAACTGGGAATGAAGAGAGAGTTGATGAAAGAAATAAAGAGGAGACAAGTGAAATATTTCGGCCACGTTAAAAGACATGATACTCTTATAAAAACCATACTGGAGGGCAAGGTTGAGGGCAAGCGAGCAAGAGGTATACAACGATACAAGTGGGAAGATAACATCAAGAAATGGACGACCATCAGCCTGATATAATGTACAGTCAAGGCGAGACAGTGTTTGAGATCCATTGTAGCCAACCTTCATTGTGGAGACGGAACCTGATTGATTGATATACACCTACGGAGACCTCCTGGCTACTATGTGTCTTAAATTTACAATTTTCAATTATAAATTATTGTATCTAGATGTTCTTATTTATAGTAACGTTTACTTATTTCGCACCATCTTAAGTCCTTACTCGGCTCGTTGTAGCGCCGCTTAAGCTATGACATTTCCATGTTTTCCATAGCAACACACAAACAAATACACATGCACACATACACACACACACACACACACACACACACACACACACACACACACACACATACACACACACATATTTTCATTCCCCAGGTGCGTCCCGCTGTCAACACAATTACAATGTTCCAGAAATACTTTCTTATTTTTTGCCAGTCATCCACTTTATGGGTATGTATTCAGGATTTCTATGTTTGACAGTGACAGGTAAGTGAACTGCAAGTGTGAATAGAGGCAATAAAGTAGCAAACATAGGATAAAAATGCCATAGAATCCTTGTGTTATTGCGAAAATATTATCCCCAGATCAGAAGAATTCCCCGCTCAAGGTGTTAATCGAGTTGGTCGCTAGGCCAGTGCCAATTTGGACTTTCAGGTAACGGAAGAGTTGGCATCCGTTTGCAGCATGCATGGACCAACAACAGGAAAAGACATTTTAATGGAAGTGCAAAAAGTATAACCTTAAGTGGAATCAGCATTGATGGAAGAAAAAATATGGCTGGAATGAGGAAGAGTCTGATGGTACAGATCAGGACTCAGTTGGAAAATTTGCAAATTCTGTGCGCCCTGTTCACACACTGCATCATACATCATTAGCAAGCACTGTGTGGGGAAAGACTTAGATATTTCTTATGTACTGAAATCAGGCGTTTCTGCTGTGAACTTCATTCGGAGATATGCACTCAATCACCGTCAGTTAAAGGCGTTTCTTGAAGAAATTGATTCTGACTTCTGTGACTTGCCTTATCACTCATCAGTGAATGAGGCTCAGCTTTGGTCAAGTCCTTTTTCGTTTTTACAAGCTCCGAAACGAAATAGATGTTTTCCTCACTGAAAACAATAGAGCTGATCCATAGTTGCCAGATTCTACTTGGCTGTCAAAGTTGTAATTTTTGGTCGACATCACATCAAACATGAATGATCTGAATTTGAAACTTCAGGGAAAGGATAATCTCGTCTATGGTCTCTACAGAATCATCAAAAGGATTTCGGAGAAAGCTTTCATTGTTTGTAATACAACAGGAAGGAGAAAACGTTTCTCATTTTCACTGTTTTAAAGAGTTTTGCGCTACAATCGCCGAAGATGTCTAACTCGATTTTCCGAAAGAAAATTATTCGTGACTTGAAGAAGCATTTGTTTGGAGAGATTTTCAGATCTTGACAGAATTGAAAGTGACATTCTTCTGTTCCATAATCTGTTTGATTGTAAACGTGATGATGTGCCAGTTGAACTACAGTTGAAGCTCACTGATTTGCAAGCAAATGACTTGTTAAAAGAGAAGCACACAGAAGGAAAACTTGTTGAATTTTACCGCTGCTTAGCTGATGTTGAGTTTCCGAAACTGAAACAATTTGCCGCTGGTATGGCATCAGTGCCGGTCTCCCTAGCCTAGGAGTTACACGGATTTTTCCATAATCCCGTATACTCTCGTAAGTAACGTGATGTGAGCGAGAATTGGTAGCGGTTCTCTCCGCGTCGGTAACTTAAGGGTATGTGAGCCGGTCGCTCAGAAAGCAATGGCAAACTACTGAGCGTAATCTTGCCAAGAAATCAACAATTACCTGAGAGATGCTGATGTTGACAGCGATGTCCTGTAAAGGATATGAAACAATAAATGGAATCAGTGTTCGGAACAACTTATGTCTGTGAGCAAACATTTTCAAAAATGAAATATGTGGAATCAATACATCGAACGAGATTGACTGATGAACATTTGAAAGCAATTCTCTAGATTGGATGCTGCAATTTCAAACCAAACATGGATGAAATCTTGAAAGCCAAATATCAGCTTCACAAACCTCACTAACCTTTTCTGCTGCTTAGTTTGTGAGATTCGAATATGTGCACACTAGGTCTGATGTATCTATCTTTGTTGCTAACGTTGCCTTCTTTGATAACGTTTTGTAGTAGATAAATATGTTGGTTGTCTTTTTTTTTTGTGTGTGCATTGCACGCCATTCACCCATGATTAACTTAGTTATTCGTCTTTTTTTCCCCCGAGCGTTCATTCTGGCTTGCAAGTATTGTTAACGTTAATTGCATATCCTTTACAGGACGCTTGCAGTCAACACCAGCATTTTTTGCTGTTGTTGATGTCTTGGCAAGTTCAATAGTTTGTCATTGCTTTCTGAACGACCCACCCCCATACCATAGCGTTAAAAACCAGCGCAAATGCGGTCTACTGCCAAATTGCGCGCACCTGTGTTTCGAAGGCGGGTATACGGGATTACGAACCGCGTCCGTAAGATCTTCGCCTCGGAGACGGTCGCAAGTATTGTACACAATAATCTCTGCAGGAAAGCTTCCCCTTTATCTTTGTCCATTGTCAAATGCGAAACGCTGTCTCTGTATATTGTACCCACTGTGGCAGGACGATCTTTCCTTTCTATCTGTTTATCCAATTTGCAGAAATTTCCTTGTGTTTTATCTCCTCTAATCTCATTCATAAAGTGTTCCTTTTTCGCTCTTATGGGCTCTGTTGCACAGTGCTTGTATTCCTCCACCTTGGCTTTCTTTTCTTGCGAAGCTTTCTCCATTTCCTCTTGTGAACTTTGAGGTGTCCGCCGCACTTTCTGTAACAGTTTAACTGCCGCTCCCTTGGATTTCCATGCACGTTCTACCTCGGAGGTCCACCAAGGAGGCTGGAGATAAGTAGGTTTGCTAGTGACACTGCATGTTCTTTATCTGAGACGACCCATAAGTAGGTTTGCTAGTGACACTGCATGTCCTTTATCTGAGACGACCCATAAGTAGGTTTGCTAGTGACACTGCATGCCCTCTATCTGAGACGACCCATAAGTAGGTTTGCTAGTGACACTGAATGCCCTATATCTGAGACGACCCATAAGTAGGTTTGCTAGTGACACTGCATGTCCTTTATCTGAGACGACCCATAAGTAGGTTTGCTAGTGACACTGCATGTCCTTTATCTGAGACGACCGATAAGTAGGTTTGCTAGTGACACTGCATGTCCTTTATCTGAGACGACCCATAAGTAGGTTTGCTAGTGACACTGCATGTCCTTTATCTGAGACGACCCATAAGTAGGTTTGCTAGTGACACTGCATGTCCTTTATCTGAGACGACCCATAAGTAGGTTTGCTAGTGACACTGCATGTCCTTTATCTGAGACGACCCATATGTAGGTTTGCTAGTGACACTGCATGTCCTTTATCTGAGACGACTAGGTTTGCTAGTGAAACTGCATGCCCTCTATCTGAGACGACACATAAGTAGGTTTGCTAGTGACACTGCATGCCCTCTATCTGAGACGACCCATAAGTAGGTTTGCTAGTGACACTGCATGCCCTCTATCTGAGACCATCCATAAGTAGGTTTGCTAGTGACACTGCATGCCCTCTATCTGAGACAACCCATAAGTAGGTTTGCTAGTGACACTGCATGCCCTCTATCTGAGACGACCCATAAGTAGGTTTGCTAGTGACACTGCATGCCCTCTATCTGAGACGACCCATAAGTAGGTTTGCTAGTGACACTGCATGCCCTCTATCTGAGACCACCCATAAGTAGGTTTGCTAGTGACACTGCATGCCTTCTATCTGAGACCACCCATAAGTAGGTTTGCTAGTAGCACTGCATGCCCTCTATCTGAGACAACCCATAAGTAGGTTTGCTAGTGACACTGCATGCCCTCTATCTGAGACGACCCATAAGTAGGTTTGCTAGTGACACTGCATGCCCTCTATCTGAGAGCACCCATAAGTAGGTTTGCTAGTGACACTGCATGCCCTCTATCTGAGACCACCCATAAGTAGGTTTGCTAGTGACACTGCATGCCCTCTATCTGAGACCACCCATAAGTAAGTTTGCTAGTGACACTGCATGCCTTCTATCTGAGACGACCCATAAGGGTGTATTCCCTCTTATATTTAAAGGGCTGAGGTGCTCTAACAGCGTTGGTCTCGTTGGACTTAGAAATCAATAGTGAACAGGGTAGATGGTCACTCCCATGATCACACAGGATAGTCCATTTAATATTCAATACTGCCGAATGGGTAACAAATGCCAGGTCAATAGTCGTGTCCACATAACCAGGTCTCATTCTCATTTTAGTTGGCCTCCCATCGTTTATGCAGACTATTTCTGAATCCACCATGGTTTCTGCAAGGGCATTTCCCTGTCGGTTTTTTCACGGTATTGTCCCACTCTCTTTTTCGTACTTTAAAGTCGTCACAGCGTACATTGAGCAGCCTACTGCCTGGGATGTCCTCCAGCTCCATAAGCTTGTCCCGTCGTTCCTTTGTAACAAAAAAATCAACCGCGGCATATACATTTATTAAGTTTCAGCTCAGGCCCATAAAGGTCTTGTGGTGCTCACTGAACAATAGAATTGTTAAAGCTCTCCCAAGCCTCTCGATAAATGGTAGAAATATGATTAGAGAAAGCAGACTGCAGTACCTGGGAATCACATTTGATAGAAGCCTGTCCTATAGGGACCAACTCAACTCACCTCCCACATAATTTCCAGATAATTCTAAATAACGTTGATACTTACCCAGGTGTAGTGATACCACCCAGGTGTCATGATGAGGTGTCATGATTAGGCTGGATCGGCCCCGGAATTGTCCTGGTCGATAAACCTACTATTGGGACTGAAACTGGACCGCTGTCTTGCTAGGCAAGCGTACTAACAATGATGTGATTTGCTGTGTTGTGACCATTCATTTCATTCAGTGGGGTTAAAAGTGTGGAGCCGTGAGTTCTAAGATGGCTGATAAGGTCAATTTTGGCTCGAAATGTTGTTTGACAATGTGGACAAAGAATGCTTGACGTTTCTAGCGAAGATTTCCTACAGTGGTTTTTCTGGCCTGCCTTTTCTTCACAGCTCTTGCAATCCTGGTTGCCTCACACGTGACTGTACCCTTACGTAATGATGCACGCTACGAATTTCGGTCTCTGGCTGCAGTTTCCCAGGTGTCATGATGAATTCCAAAAGCATTCAGTGAGATTTTCAGTGTCTTTAAAGCGTTTCCTCTGGCAGCCATGGGAGCGTTTATCACAACGCAACACGCCGTAAAAATTCGTTTAGGGAGCCTGTGATCTGGCATGCGAGTCAAGTGACCAGCCCAGCGAATCTGATTCTTCATAAGTATAGTGTGGATACTGGGCATGAACGCTCTTTCTAGGACTTCAGTGTCTGGGATCTTGTCTTGCCATCTAATCTTCAGTAGCTTCCTAAGGCAGACTGTGTAGAAGTAGTTTAATTTCCTAGCGTGTCGCTGATAAACAGTCCAGGTTTCACAAGCATATAGCAGTGTGGATAATACAACTGCTTTGTAGACTTTTAGCTTTGTTTGCAGGCTTATTCCAGTTCTGTCCCATACATTCTTGTACAGTCTGCCAAAGGCCGCAATGGCCTTGGAGATTCTTGCATTCACTTCATCATCTATTGTGACACTTTGTGACACAGTGCTGCCAAGATAGGTGAATTTGTCCACAATACTTAGACTATGACCATTCACATTGATATTCGGCACAGTGTGATTAATCCCTGGAGCTGGCTGTTACATAACTACAGCCTTCCTTAAGTTGATATTGAGCCCAAAGTTGGCACAGGCATGTTCGAAAGCTGAAATATTGTGTTGCATGTCTGCCTCTGAGTTGGCATATAGAGCGCAATCATCAGCAAACAGGAGCTATCTGACGGTGTCGCTGTTAGTTTTGGTTTTAGCTTTCAGCCTTCTGAGATTGAATAACTTTTCATCCATGCGGTAGTTGATGTCTATTCCAATGCTGTTGGTCTCGACGGCATTCGTCAAAATAGCTGAAAACGTGAGGCTGAACAGTGTTGGTGCCAGGACACATCCTTGCTTCAACCCATTGGTGACAGGAAAGAGCTCAGACAGTTATGATTTATTCCAAGGGAGGCAACCTTCTCTTTTATAGATGTTTGGTTCTACAGAGCCTAAATATTTCATTTTCAAAGCATCATTTTATGGATAGAAATACTTTGATTTCTTAATATCTGCGATCATAATCTAGATAAAACTATTTAAATGTAAGTAAAACTTATAGAATGCTGCACATCTGCTTGTAACGTATTGTACAAATATTAACGAGCTGACATCAAGATCCCTGTAGTTGAAATTGTAATGTTTGACGTTTCATATTGAGCTGGTGGCGGAAATTTAAATTTCTCTTGAAGGGGAAGTGGTATGGCCGCCATGGCCTGCCAATCCCTATAATGTTCTGAATATATTGTATGAGTATCAGTCTGTCTGTCTGTCTGTCTACCTGCCTGCTCTATCTAGCTATCTAGATATCTATCTACCAGATTGCTACTGGTACTATTGGGGTTGGAACTCCTCGCTGGCTTCTGAGGATGGGGACGGAGCGCTTATGCCCCGAATGCTGTGATGTCGGTTCCTAAATCAATCAATCAATCAATCAATCTATCTATCTATCTATCTATCTATCTATCTATCTATCTATCTATCTATCTATCTATCTATCTGTCTGTCTGTCTGTCTGCCTGCCTGCCTGCCTGCCTGCCTGCCTGCCTGTCTGTCTGTCTGTCTGTCTGTCTGTCTGTCTGTCTGTCTATCTATCTATCTATTTGGTGGATGTGTCTCATAACATAGTAATATGCATTGTTTATGTTTACAAAATTCATGTGACAATGTTTTTTCCTATGCACTGTTGATGATAGAAAGATGAGTGATTGGAAGGGCCGAATGTAAGACGGGCCTGCGTGCCCAATTTGTTACCCTTTGAAAATAAAGTATGTTTGTTTGTTTTTGTTTGTTTTCTATCTATCTTCACGACCTTACCAAGAGAATAGCACAAAAAATTTACCAACTTGCTAAAATTCAACACGTTTTGGATGAAAGCACACGAAAAATATTATATTCATCCTATATCCAATCAACTCTCGATTATTGTTCCACAGTCTAGGGTGGTTGTCCTAAATCTAATATGAAACGAGTGTGTTCGCTTCAAAACCGCGCTATACGTCTAGTTTCTAGCATAAAGCACGTTGAAAGTAATAAATTATACAGCCATCTAAGACTTCTACCACTTCGAAAGCGCTTCCTTTTTAAAAAAGCCAAATTAGTGAATAAAATTATATCTGAAAATACCCCAGAGTATCTTCTACCGTTAATTCAATCTAATGCAATGAACAGTAAGCGCTTACAGTTATTACAGGTTCCTAAGCCTAGATTGGACTTATACAAAACTTGTTTCGCATATTCTGGTGCTCACTTGTGGAATAGCCTTCCACCAGAACTGAAAACTCCAATGAGTCCCTACACATTCAACCGAAAATTCTTTCAATACTTACTTCATACCGACCATATGCCTCCTTAAGTCACCTACTGGCATCATTTTTTCACTATCATTCTTCACTGTATGTGTGTGAGCGAGAGAGTGGGTGAGAGAGTGAGTGAGAAAGAGTGTGAGTGGAAGAATTAGTATGAGACAGAGAGAGTGAGAGAATATGCATGCGCATGTGCCTGAGTGAGTGTAGAAGTGAGTGAGTGTTTTGAACGTATGTGTGAGAAATTGAGTGAGAGAATGAGTGAATCTGAGAGAGTGGGTGTGTTGTGTGTCTGCCTGTCTGTGTGATAGAGTGAGAAAGTGAGTGAGTGAATGTGAGTTAGAGAGTCAGTGAGTCAGTGAGTAAGGGAGCGTGAGTGAGTGAGAGAGAATTTTTGAGTACCCGTGTATGTGTGCGAGTGAGTGAGTGTGAGAGCGAGTGAGTGTGTAAGAGAAAGAGAGAGTGGGAGAGTGATAGAGTGCATGAGAAAGTGAATGAGTGAGAGTAAGTTAGTGTGTGTGTCTGTTTGCTTGTCTGTGTGTGCGAATAAGAGAGTGATTTAGTGTGATTTAGAGAGTGAACGAGTGTGTGTGTGTGTGTGAGAGAGAGAGAGAGAGAGAGTGAGAGAGAGTGAGTGTAAGCGGGAGGGTGAGTGAGAGATTGAGTGAGAGGGAATATGTGAGTATGTGTGTGTGTGTAAGTGATGGCGAATGTGAGAGCGAGTGCGTATAAGCATAAGAGATAGAAATAGTGAGTGGGAGAGAGGGAGGGAATGAGACAATGAGAGAGTTAGTGTGCCAGTGTGCGTGAAAGAAAATTAATAGAGAGAGAGAAGGAGAGAGAGAGAGAGAGAGAGAGAGAGAGAGAGAGAGAGAGAGAGAGAGAGAGAGAGAGAGAGAGAGATGAGCGCAAACACATCATTGTGCCATATATTTTTTTCTGTATTCTCATCTTTCATATTAGCATTTTTACTGCCAGTTGAATTTAATATGCACTGCTCATTTCATCAAGTTTATGCCAATTCCAGGAATTATCTTACTGTATTGGACCACTATTTTATTTTTACGTTACACAATGTATACAATATATTTTTCACCATTTTCCATATTTTCTATGTTTTCCCATTGTTTCCCAATTTTGAATGTTCTTGAGAGGATGCTCACGATTGTCGACAGTGTGTACGTGTGAAAAGTGTGGGAGTTTATTCATATTAGTTTTAGTGATTATGTGAGGCAGCATATATGTGTGTGGATGGATCGGTGTGTCTATGTGTGCCTATGTGTGTGTGTTTATATGTGTGGATATATATGTGTGTGTGCATGTCTGTATGTGTGTATGGGTGTATATGTGTGTACATGTGTGTATCTGTGTGTGCCTCTGTGTGTGCCTCTGTGTGTGTATGTCTGTACGTGTGTTAAGGTGTGCGTTCGTGTGTTTTTATATGTGTGTATATGTATGTGCGTGTGTATATGTGTGTATGTATGTGTGTATGTATGTGTGTGTGCTCGTATATGTATGTGTATATGTTTGTGTGTGTAAGTGTGCATGCATGTAGTGTATGCGAGGGGGTGTGTTTTTCTGTTTTATGTGAGTACGTGTGCGCAAGTATGTGGATGTGTGTTTATGTGCGTGGGTATATGTGTATATGGTGTGTGTGGGCGTGTGTGTATGTACGTGTGTGTGAGAGGAGAGAGAGAGAGAGAGAGAGAGAGAGAGAGAGAGAGAGAGAGAGAGAGAGAGAGATGAGCGCACGCATGTCATCTAACATGCTGTTCCATATTTTTTTTGTATTCTCATTTTCATATTATCACTTTGCTTTTAACATGCATAAAATTAACACATGTAAATTACTGTAGAGTGAGTGGGAGATTTTTGTGAGAGAGAGAGAGAGAGAGAGAGAGAGAGAGAGAGAGAGAGAGAGAGAGAGAGAGCGAGAGAGAGAGAGAGAGAGAGAGTGAATGAGTGTGATAGTATGTGTATGTAATAAAAAAAAGAGAGAGAGAGATAGAGAGAGAGATAGGTAGAGAGAGAGAGAGAGAGAGAGAGAGAGAGAGAGAGAGAGAGAGAGAGAATTGAGCGCACGGCATGTAACATACTATTCCATATTTTTTAATGCTTTCTCATCTTTAATATTAAGAGGTATTATTTTGTATGCAACTTGATTGTCCTGTAACATGCCATTCCATATTTTTTTTTCTCTGTATTCTAATCTTTCATGTTATCATTTGTGTGGGTGTGTATGTGAGGGATGTGTGTGGGGGTGTGGGGAATATATGTGTGGAGGGATGTGTGTGTGTGTGTGTATGGGGAAATATATGGGAGGATTATTGGCAGTATTGTGGGTGTTGGTGGGTTGGGGGGGGGGGTAGGGATTGTGTATTTGGCAGGGTGAATTGGTGTGTAGGAGATTATGTGGGTTGGAGGATGGCTGTGTAATGGATGTGGGGGATAAGTGTGTGTGTGTGGTGGGGGGAGGGGGGGTCTGTGAATAGGATATGTCTGTGTGGGTGGGATTGTGTGAGTGTGGATGGGGTAAATGTGAGTGGTTGTCAAAGACTCGACCGCATCCCCTCCGCCAGGGAGAGCGGTCAATCCTGAAGAGACCAGGAGGAGATACGGTGCCCGAGGCAAGGGCAGGGGAGATGAGGTAATAGGAGAAGGTTAGCCACTCCCTCATGAGACACGCAGGCGTTGTTCAGAGAGTTAGCACTCTCATCACGATAACATCACACCTCGTGTAGCCACAGCACAGTTGAGTATGCACTCAACAAGCCACGGTTGCCAACGGCGTGCGATGTGAGGTAACACGCACCAAGGTGAAGGTCACGCCGCGTGGTGTGTGACCATGGGACAGAAGTTGGTCAGACGGGAGACCGGACTTTGTAGCGTTCACATCGTTAGAATAGGGCTAGGAGATTTGTGTTCACTGAATAGATAGAGTTAGCATAGGGTAGCAGTTTATGTTAGATAATTCTGTGACTGTATGTCGTGTGTTTCAATAGCGACTGTCTACTGCTTGTTAGCGAGCCAACGGCAATAAAAATGGACCATGCATTTTGCCTCCCACACGACTTGCAAGTTTCTTGTATGGTGTGAGAGAAGTACCCGATGATGCCTGTCAGTTGAGTTGTTGACAGGCCAGGGTAATTGTGGTGTCAGAAAGTGAAGCTTGCACGAAAAGTTCAAGCTAAATCCACTCATCCACAAGGCTGCAGACTAGGGTTTAATTTTTGTAGTAACGATAATTTGTGCAGACAGGAGAATTTGCGAGCTAGAAATATGCCTATCGTGACAAAATAGTGTTTAATTGTGTTTATGATATATTTATTGAATGAAATCATGTATTCTTCGAAGCTGTAAGTATTAATATTCTTATTTTCTTATATTTATTCATATATTTACCAATTTATTCTTGAATAAGCACCAAACATGATTCACGGCGCAGGAATACACAGGCAGCCGACAATATTGATTTTTAAGATCTAAAAATAGCGCTGCGCGATGACGTAGAGTGATTGACAGACAGTTGTTCTGCGTCATTAGCATAAAGCAGTCGAGTGTTTACAAGATCGCTTAGCGGCGGCCCGCCTGAATCTGTGCTGTATATTGTTTATTATTTACTTATTTAAGTTACTAAATGAATATATTTATTTATTTACACATTATTATGTTATTTTGATGTCTTTACAAGCATTTATTCATTTTTGTGTCTATTTTCTCTTTGCTTATCGTCACGATGGAACTATTTTCGGGCTAAGCATCTGATACTTAGCTGCACAACGTTTACAGAAATTAACTAGGTTAGTAACGAAAGGCAATTATTGTTTAAAACAAAGACAGGACATTGACATTAAAATTAATTAATACATGTTCTAGTTATTCGTAAGTCTGTCATTGTCTAAGTCATTGTCCTTAGTTGTCGAGTAAATCATATCGTTTAGTAGGCGTGTTTACTGCTGCCCTACATATCAGAGGGCAAACAACAGCTGTACACATACACCTGTGGGCCAAATACAGTGTGCTACTTACGAAACGTGTCTCCACCCCAGTGTACCAAACAAGGTGACCTGTGTCAAAGGAGCTTCGTTCCCACATTAAGCTGAGTACAACTATATTTTTGGCATGCATTGTGATTAATAGTGCATCTCTTTTTCAGCTTGTGATACACTATAATATTTTTTGTGCTCTGATTTTCCAACATAGAAGTTTGTTCAACATATAAACTGGAAATAAAATTAATATTCCTTAACAAGGAACAAATAGATAACATTGGAAATAAATAGGTAAATAAACAAAACAGTGTAGGTCAACACTAGCTACATTACTAAACATCATGGCTACTTTAGCTGATTTTATAAAAGCAGGTAAAGAGTTACAATATACAGGAAAAGACTTAGAAGAATATGCTGAAAAAAAATTTAAAGAAGCAAAAGATGCGGAGAGAGACGAACGCGCACGAGAAAGAGAACAGGATAGACAACACCAGATACAACTAGCTGAGATAAATAAACAAAAAGAAATAGAAACAAAACAAAAGCAGTTGGAACATGATAAAGAGATTGCTCAACTAGCTGAGATAACAAAACAAAAGCAGCTAGAAGATGACAAACAAATTAAGCATAAAGAATTAGAAGTTAAACAACAACAAATACAACAACAATTACAATATGATAAGGAGATGAAACAAAAACAATTAGATCAAGAGAAAGAATTAAAACAAAAGGAATTAGATCTAAAGCAAAAAGAGATAGATGAAATGGCAAGAGTCAAAGAAAAACAAATTCAAGTAGAATCAGAGACACAATTAAAGATGAAAAGCATGGATGTAGACTCACACGCAGAGATCTCTGCCACTAAACTAAGAAGTCAACAAGAGGAAAATAAGTTCAACAAATACAAAAATATTATCAAACCATATTGTAAAGAGGACTCCATATCTGCCTGGACAGAGAATGTAGAGTATCAATTTAAATATCACCAAGTTCCTTTAGAGATGTGGGCTCCTATTTATATGAAGAATCTGAGTGGTGAGCCCCTTAAAGTAATAGAATCTATACCAATTGACCTTAGATCTAGCTATCAATACATCCATGACAGGATTATGCAGCACTTTTTACTTGATGCCCCTGGGTATCAGGTTCAATTCTCAAATCTAAAACCTAAACCTAGTGAAACCTTTATTGATTATGTTTCAAATGTACAGAGTGTACTAGACAGGTGGCTTAAAGCAGCTAACATAGGAAAAGACTTTGATAGATTAAAAAACTTAATAGCTATGGATAAGGTAATATCCACCATACCTTCTCCGTTTGCTAAATTTTTACAGCAGGCAGACATTGAGAACATCCAGCAATTTGAGAAGAAAGGTTCAGCATATTTTTCTTCCAACAGAGATATTTTTAAAACTTCAAATGACTCTGAGATAGTTTCCTTTGTGAAAGACCAACCAAAAAACTATCAGGATAACAGAAAACCTTTTCAGAAGTATGATAAGAAAGACAGAAAAGTTTCCAAATGCATGTACTGTCAACTAATGCACGACACTTATGCTATGTGCGACAAATCGCCGAATTATCCGGCGCATCTTGAAAATGTGATCAAGAAGCAGCAAAGCAAACGGTCTGCATACAGGCGTGCAATCAAATGTTTTTTTTGTTCCTCTTATGGCCATTATTCTAATAAGTGCCTTGGCCGCCAACGTTTGAAAGCAAACAACGCTATGTTGATTGACACCTCTTCAGATAGTGGTAGTGAGAATGAGTGTGAGGTTGAAAGTGACTTACCTACTAACCAAGCAGAAGATGTATGTGGTGCAAACGATATGTTAAGCTTTGACAGCTGTGAACGATGTCACCAATTCCATGCAGACGGAAAACTAGAATGTGGACATACAGTACCATTCTCATCTGAGAATGTAACTGCAGCATTAGCCTCCAGAGGCAGTTTAGTGTTCCACAATGCAATGGTCAATGACGTACCATGCCAATGTTTGCTGGACAGCGGCAGCACTCTTATTGGTCTTCGGAAAGATCTAGTGAGCCCGGGTGATTACACAGGTGACAGTGTCAAATGCCGAACCTTTTCGGGTAACGTTGAAATTTACCCTTTGGCAAAAGCCCGTATTGATTCTCCTTTTCTTTCCGGTACCTTTACTTGTGCAATACTTAACAACCCGTGTACTGACTTAATTTTGGGGTGCTTACCTCAATTGAAACAATGTACTAGTGAGGAAATAGGTGCATGGGAGAAATTAAATGCAGCTAATGCAACAACAAGAGCAGACAGTGTGAAACATCAAGACACACTACAAGATGAGAGACTACTGTTGCTTTCGCCAACTGGCACAGATGACAACAGCAGACAGAAATTTATAGAACAGCAGAAAGCTGACCCTAGTGTGTCTCCATACTTAAAATTATTAAAAGATAAAGCCAAAGTGACCAAAAATGCTTCATGGTTTTTTAGACTTAATAATGGCATTTTAACTAGATATTATACTACTGGTAACCATGAGATTCAGCAAACGGTGTTACCTGAACAACATCGTCTAACTGTGCTAAAGATTGCACATGAGTCACCGTTTGCTGGTCATCTTGCATATGATAAAACCAGGGCCAGAATTCAGGCTCATTTCTATTGGCCAGGTTTTTGCAATGATATAAAATTATTTTGTCGGTCTTGTGATGTCTGTCAACAATTGGTACGGAAGGGTAAACATCCTACAGCTGAAGTACAACCTTCTACACTGGCCTCCAGGCCATTTGAGAGTGTGGCGGTAGATATTGTTGGACCCCTGAATCAGGCGTCCAGCAAAGGAAATCGCTTCATATTGACAATGGTCGACCTATGTACAAGGTGGGTTGAGGCAGTAGCTTTGAAGTACATCACCTCCAAAGACGTTGCCAATGTATTTCTACACCTGTTCTCACGATTCGGATTCCCACGGACCATTTTATCCGATCGTGGAACTCAGTTCATATCGGCTGCAACGCAAGCCCTTACAAAAATGTTAGGTATTAAACAACATTTTACGACAGCATACCATCCAGCCAGCAATGGAATAGTAGAGAAAATTAACGGTGACCTAAAGCATATGCTGGCTAAGGTGACAGCAGAAAACCCAGCTGATTGGGATACACTGTTACCAACAGTGCTGTTCGCCTATCGGGAGATTCCCCATTCAAGCACGGGTTTCTCACCGTTTGAATTAGTTTACGGGGCTAACCCACGTGGACCCCTAACCATTTACCATCAGGTAATAACTGATTCTATTGAAATTCCGATCCCTAAAACACCTTATGAAATGGTGACAGAAACACGAGACAAGATCATGAAATCGTGTGTTATAGCTAAGGCAGCTTTGGAGAGGAAGGGTCAAATCTACCGCCAATATGCCAACAAAGGGGCAAGAACAATTGAACTTGAACCAGATCAAGACATACTCTTGCTACTTCCAGACAAAAGAAATGTATTATTAACCTCATGGCAAGGGCCATTCAAGGTGGTACGTAGAATTTCAGATGTTGACTATGAAATATCAATAAACGGACACTTAAAGATATTCCATGTCAACATGTTGAAACCTTACTTTTCAAGACACGAAACAGAAGTAGTGACAGACGAACAGAGTGCACCAACACCTAGTGATCAGACGACAGACATACACAACGCAACTACACTAGTTAGCGAGACTGGCAGTTCCGACAATGGCAATACACCTAGTCAGTTAACAGAATACGCACTTAGTACCACCACTGTACTGAATCAGGTAGACGACGACGGAATGGAACTACCTGTTCCCATCGTAGACAAAACTGCGACATTGGACAGTATACATATAGATCAGGGACTAACAGACAGTCAACGACGACAATTAGTGGAGTTAATTACTGAATACAAAGACCTATTCTCTGACATCCCAGGTAGGACGGACAGAATCGAACACTCCATTCTTCTTTCGGACTCTAAGCCTATCAAATGCAGGCCGTACTCAATCCCACTCAGCTATAGGGAAAATCTAAATAAGGAAATTCTTAATTTAGAAGCTAGTGGGATTATCCAAAAGTCTACATCTGAGTACTCTTTTCCAATCGTCCTAGTTAAGAAGAAGGATTCCACAATTCGTCTGTGCGTAGACTATCGAAAACTCAATAACATCACTAAGATCGACGCAGAACCTATTCCTTCCTGCGAAGATCTTATCTTGGACATGTCTACTTCAAAAATCTTTTCAAAACTAGATCTTACTAAGGGATATTGGCAGGTCCCTATGCAGCCTCAATCTATGCATTTTACTGCGTTTTCAACCCCTTTAGGACTATACGAGTGGCGATTTCTTCCTTTCGGACTTCGAAATGCTCCTGCCACTTTCGTACGCTTAACTAGAGATCTATTACATGGAGTGACGAATACTGTGACCTATATAGATGATATATGTGTCCATACTGAAGACTGGACTACACACTTACTGAAACTGAGACATGTCTTTGATAGGTTGCGACTCTTCGGTCTCACTGTCAAACCGAGCAAAGTCGAATTAGGCCTAAAAGAAATTGAATTTTTGGGTCATGTCATCTCTCAAGGTCAACTAAAGACTGACAATAGGATTATTACAAAAATTATGAATCTAACCATGCCTACTACGAAAAAGCAGGTTAGAAGTCTTTTAGGATTAGTTAATTACTACAGTAAATTTATTCCAAACCTAGCTGAAATTACAAGTGTATTTTCTAATGTGCTAAAAGCATCAGTAAAATTGGATGTGAAAGATGCATTATTAATTTCTGCATTGTCAAAATTGAAAATTCTTTTTAGTAATGTTCCCATCCTCCGCTTGCCTAACCCTGGGCTCGTTTATTATCTTAGGACAGATGCCAGCAGGATCTCCATCGCTGCAGTCCTAGGCCAATTTTATGAGGGCATCTTCCATCCGATTTGCTACGTGAGCCGTAAGATCACACCTACCGAGTCCAGATATTCGATAGCAGAACTGGAGGCCCTGAGCGTCATCTACTCAGTGAGAAAGCTCCACCGATTTCTGGCGGGGGTACGCTTCATTGTCCAGACCGACAATTCTCCCATTACGGTCATCCAGACTGGTGTGCACCGAAACGACAGGATATACAGGTGGTCTCTTATCCTTCAAAACTATACGTTCAGTATAGAACATATTAAGGGGAAAGACAACACCCTAGCTGATACCCTTAGTAGACCATCTGGGGTAGAAATACCTGAAAGTCCACATATAGTTGTAGAGTGATAGTCAATACATAAATAGATTACAATATTCTATTTAGAATGTGTTACATATACATCCACAGTATGTGTTATTAAGATACCAAGTACAATGAACTGTCAGGTGTCCGTAGACATTAACTGAAGAACTGTGCTGCGAAATGTAGATACCACCATGTGAAACAGGACAGTTCATTTCCAACTAAGCTTCATTCCGGTGTATCATGTGAGTAAAATGCAGAAAACAGTGTCAGAACAGTGCTTAATTTCAGACACGTAAAGACTGAGCTACGACACCAGCGAATCTCTACACGTGCACTACCGATAAACTCTATGATGACTGTATAATGTATTTCAGATACCCAGGCAAATTGTGTAGTTATATATTGTGCCTATGTAACTAATGTACAAACGTGAAGGCAGCTACTAACCTGAGGAAACTGAATACCATGTATATAAACTAAATGTGATATGTAAGATAGTATTTTAAGATAGTGATAAATTAGAGATAGAATTAGGTAATATAATATTCTCATTTATTTAAATAGTTTACTTAGTACAGTAATTAACCCAGTTACTTAACTTTAATTTAAACTTAAATTTTAGGTTAGACGTAAGAATAGTTAATTACAAGCGAAATTAAAATTATGATAGAAATAGTACCAGTTAGATTATTACATTTCATTTAGCTTTAGTGCAGTTTAATTTATTCCATCCTAAGGAAAACCATACCATCGACCTAACATTACCAATTATTAGTATTGTCATGTTACATCATAATAGGCTAAAAACATTACATAAAGGAACATACACCATTTACACCATTTAGATTAAGAACATCGATCATATAATTCCTTTTCAATATAAAAACATTAGATAGTATAGTATTAGAAAAGTACTTAATTTGTGGTCACATCATCCATGTAATTAAGGTACATAACTCAGACCACATCAATTACATTTAAATAGCTACATTACATCCCTTAGATTAGATAAACATAATAATTAGTATAAACAGATCATATAATTAACATAACAGAATTTAGATAACACAGTAAATACTTATTTATAGAAGTAGGATTAGTATGTTAGAATGTAGAGTTTTATATTACTGTAATATACTATATGATGAGACAAAAGGGACAAGCCATCAACCCTGTCTCGTCCATGTAAATATATTGTACATATATGACTCGTGCAGCGACTTGCGCACAGTCACTGGGCTCAACTATCTCAAACTGAGCCAAACTTGTACAGGGTCACTCTAAGGTGTTTAAATAATCAGAAGAATGAGTATGGAGGGATAAAAGATGTGTGATAGAATTAAGGGTGAAGGGAGTATGACAGAAGTATGAATGTGAGAATGAAGGGAGTAGAGACGGGAGAGAGTGCGATCAGTCAGCAAATTCTTCTGCTGCTTGGCACGACTTTTAATATTTGTCTGTGTTAGTGTTGGTTTTCGTTAGTGAAATTGTGTTAGTGTGAATGTGTTGTCTGTAATATAGTTTAGAACTTAGATTACAGTATTTTGGGTTTCATAACAAGGGAATGTAGTCACGAATTAGTGTTATACACCTGTTTGTGGCCACATTGAACCAAATTATGACACTCAAAAAACTAACATACATACACATAGAATTTATAAATACAGGATAGAAATTAGATTAGTAGATTTATTACATCCAAACACGCAAACAACCAGAAAAACAAATATATAAATTGCATACACTATTTGTAGATCAAAGGCAGATAACTTCGGGTCAGGGGACATAATAGACAACGAAGAACTAAATTAACAGTGAAATAAAGCTTTACGTGCGGAAGCGAGGTAGGTAAAGCCTGTCGCACACACTCTTGTATAATGGTTGTTAAATATTATATGGGGGACATGAAGCAATTCATGTGTTGACCCTAAGAAAGTCAACTTTGTATGGGTAGTAAGTTAATTTACTATGTGAGGGCAGGTCTTATAAGACAACGGTCCGGTTCAGACATACCTCTAATAAATATAATATAGCATGTGAGAAGAGGGCTCACGCCAACCAGTCAAGTTTGTGGCGATTGCCAGTAGCCAAGTAAGGCTTTGCTACATTGTGACAATAGTTATTAATAGTCTATTGGAATGCCCAAAGCCAGGTTATCTAGAGTCTTTGACAAAAATTAGAGACACTAATTTTTTGTTTAGGAACCTCTTGCGTCACAACCAATGAGTGAAAGTTGATGACGCAACACAAGAGGGGTGGGTGTGTGTCAAAGACTCGACCGCATCCCCTCCGCCAGGGAGAGCGGTCAATCCTGAAGAGACCAGGAGGAGATACGGTGCCCGAGGCAAGGGCAGGGGAGATGAGGTAATAGGAGAAGGTTAGCCACTCCCTCATGAGACACGCAGGCGTTGTTCAGAGAGTTAGCACTCTCATCACGATAACATCACACCTCGTGTAGCCACAGCACAGTTGAGTATGCACTCAACAAGCCACGGTTGCCAACGGCGTGCGATGTGAGGTAACACGCACCAAGGTGAAGGTCACGCCGCGTGGTGTGTGACCATGGGACAGAAGTTGGTCAGACGGGAGACCGGACTTTGTAGCGTTCACATCGTTAGAATAGGGCTAGGAGATTTGTGTTCACTGAATAGATAGAGTTAGCATAGGGTAGCTGTTTATGTTAGATAATTCTGTGACTGTATGTGGTGTGTTTCAATAGCGACTGTCTACTGCTTGTTAGCGAGCCAACGGCAATAAAAATGGACCATGCATTTTGCCTCCCACACAACTTGCAAGTTTCTTGTATGGTGTGAGAGAAGTACCCGATGATGCCTGTCAGTTGAGTTGTTGACAGTGGTGGAGGATGTATGTGTGGGTGGTGAGGATGTTTGTAGGTGGGGGATGTGTGGGTGGGTGGGGAGATGTGTGTGGGTGAGGGATGTGTGGGCGGGGATTGTATGAGGAATGCATGTGGGATATGTGTGCGTGTGAGGGGAATTTGTTTATGGGTGGAGTGTCAGAGTCTAATGTAGTGCCAGCAGAGATGCAGGGACATCGTTACGCCCGCCAGGCGAATAGTCCCTAGCGGGGATGCTGTAACATCGTTACGCCCGCCAGGCGAGTATTAGTTACCTGCCTGCGAGGTTGCCGGCTGACGAGACAGCCAGAGGTCAGGCAAGGACAAAGCAGGACGCACGCAGGCCTCGTGAAGCCACTTCAGGTGGGCAGGCGCGTTGCGAGAAATAGCCAGACAGCTCTGGGACTCGGACTCGACTGGACGTATGATGGGAGAAAGGCTTGTGTAGTTCTGTTGCCCGAAAGTCGAGTGCTTGTACATCTTGTGAGACTGATTGTAAGCTGTGGGGTGCTTGTAAGTGTATTGTTATAACTTATGTATTGTGATGATCATCTCTAGATCGTGATCTGTAAATAAATCCATCGAAACTTCGTGTCGTTGAGTCTCAAGTCAAATCACGTTGTATTTGTACTGTCTCACATGTGTTAGGTTAACGAGCCAGGTTTAAGACCCTGACATGTGTGGACGTGGTGGCATTCGTCCGGCTTTAAAATGAACGTGGTTTAAGTAATTAACATTTAAAACCTAGATTTGTGAACTTAGAAATTGTTGTCCAACTTTAGAGTACATTTAAATGTGATTGTGAAGGCTCATTTTGATATATATTATTACATTGTTTGAACATGGAGACTAAAGGTGAACGTACAGTGCATACATATTGTTTGATCTTGTAAACGTGTAAAACATTTGTGATTGTGGAACTTGTCACCGTTTTGACCTTGTCGACATTGTGAAGTTGTCGCCATTGTGACCTTGTCGCCATCTTGTAAACTTGATGTCTATGTCCTTACTGAATGTCATCTTGATGTAAGTGATGTGTCATCAATGTTGTAAAGTGTTAAAGATATAGTTAGATTGTCGTTGTAAAGTGAATTGTGGAAAGCAGAAAGTTTCGGAAAGAAAGTGACTTGTGATTTTGGGGAAAAAAATTGTTGACTGACAACATTACGACCTACAATTACACTCAACGCCATACAAACCTAATCAAAACTTAGTGACAAGCATACACACCACATCAAACAGACGTTAATTTATTTCCTCCAAAAACAAAGCAGGTTTTCTGTGCCATCTGAAACCCTTGCCCGTAGAGGTCATTTGTGTTTTGAAGTAGCGACCCTACAGTTCCTAGTCCGAATTTCAACCGTTCTTCACCGCATCCAAGACACTTGAGTATATTTTTCTTTCTATATACTTTCGGATGCAAATTTAGGCACATATTGCAAATAGAACACAATTGTAAATTGTTCACTTTACTAACAACCTGTAACAAATTGTGTGTCTGATATTTCATTTGCATTTTCCATCATGTCGTCATTAAATGATTTCATCGATATGGGGTTGAAGTTAAAGTTAACAGGTGATGAGTTAACGAAGTGGAGTGAGAAGAAATACTCTGAATACCACGAGCGTGAAGAAAGAGCGGCTGAAAGAGCTGCCAAGCAAGTAGAGGCAGAAACAGCCTTAAAGCAAGCAGAGGCAAAGACAAAACAAGCGGAGGTAGATACAGAATTAAAGAAAGCAGAGATAGCAGCTCAAAGTAAACGGGAAGAACTGGAAATGCAATTAAAAATCAAACAACTTGATACTGAGACTGCCATAAACAAAGAGTCCAAGAAATCTGAGAGACTGGAGAAAGAAAACCAGTACAAGAAATATCAAGGTATCGTAAGAAATTATACCTCGGGTAACTGCATTGCAGCCTTCACCCAAAATTTTGAGACTTTAATGGACCATTACCAGGTCCCATTGTCTGAATGAAATATAATTTATATGAGAAGTTTATCAGGGGAGCCTCTGAAAGTCATAGAGACTATCCCCAAAGACCTCAGAAAAGATTACCATTATCTAAAATCAAAGATTATGGCACATTTTATGTTAGATGAGGCAGGTTACAGAGAACAATTCAGCAAGTTGAGCCCCAAACCGACTCAAACGTTCTCTGATTACCTCTGCTTAGTCCGAGATATATTTTCCAAATGGACTTCAGCAGCTAAAATTGATAAGAACTATCAAAAGTTAGAAGATCTTATCATCAGAGATAAAGTCATTTAATCTATTCCATCAGTATTTTCAAAGTTTTTGCAAGAGAATGAATGTACGAGTGTAGAGCAGATTGAAAGACGTGGTTCGGCTTATTACACAGCCAAAAAGCATTGTTTTGCCAGTGAAGCTACTGAAACCAATTTTGTAGCATCGGCTAACTATGACAAACCCTATAGTAGGCAAACACCTTATAAGCCTACATCTGAGAAGTACAACCATTGTAAATATTGTAAAATTTCACATCATCAAAGTGAGATGTGCGACAAGAACCCCGCATATCTTACATATTTACAGAACATCGTAAACAGACAAGATAAGGTGCGTTAATCCTTTAGAAATTTGCGTAAATGTTTTCTCTGTAAGGCGTATGGACATTATCGGCATGATTGTAAAGGTAGGCAAATGACCAAGAAAGCCAATGCCGCCTTATTTGATAGTTCATCATCAGATGAAGAACAATCAGAGAAACACCCTGTGAACTCAGCACAGGTTTTTGATATGTTTAACGCCAATAAATGTACTGTTTGTAATACCTTTTATGAAGATGGTATTTTAACATGCGGCCACTCCATCCCTATTGCCAATGAAGAAGCTAATTTGGTAGTAGATTCCAAAGGCAGAATAAACATCCATCAAGGATATGCGAATGGCAAGCCTGCTACAGTCCTTCGAGACACGGGAAGTTCATTGATTGGACTGAAGAGAACGTTCATAATGCCTACAGACTATACAGGCAGGCACGTAACATGCAGAACATTCTCCGGCAATATTGAAAAGTACCCACTAGCATGGGCATATATTCAAACACCTTTCCTCACTGGGAAAGTAAAATGCGCAGCATTAACAAACCCGGTGTGTGATATTATAATTGGAAATTTACCAGAAGTAAATTATATGCCTCATGACATAACATCTCTTTGCATTAATGAGATCACAACATCACCATCAAATGTCATCATTGATACTGTTGTACCACCTAATGAATGTATGGTAGCTAATGTAGCACTAAGATCTCATGACATCATTGATAACACTGTTTCATCACCATCTGATATCATTGAATGTGTGAACGCAGTAACTAGGTCTACTGCTAGAATGCAAGATGAAATTAATCAAACTGAGGCTATAGAAATGCTTAGCCCAGTATTACTACCTCCTAAAACCATGAAGGAGACTTTTGTAACAGCCCAAAAGGCTGATCCTTCATTATCAAAATATTTTGATCTGATCGGCAAAAAGCCAAAGTTAACCAAAAATGCAAGATGGCATTTTGCTTTGAAAAATTGTATCCTCACCAGGTATTATACCAGAGGTGACACCACAACAGAGCAAACTGTTTTGCCAATTGAGTATCGTAAGCAAGCCTTACATCTTGCCCATGATATACCTCTTGCAGGGCATATGGCATACGCTAAGACCAGATCGAGATTGTTATTACAGTTTTATTGGCCCAAATTCTGCAATGATATTAAGCAATATTGCAGGAGTTGTGACATCTGCCAAAAACTTGTAAAGAAAGGAAAAAACCCACAGGCAAAGTTACAAGTTACTGACTTAGCCAGTCGACCTTTTGAGAAAATATCTGTCGACATAGTGGGCCCTCTTAATCAGATAACAACCAGAGGGAATAAATATATATTAACTGTTATTGATCAATGTAGCCGCTGGCCTGAAGCGATTCCGCTAAAGAACATAACTGCCAATGACATAATGGAAGTTTTCTTCCATATATTTTCACGGATAGGACTTCCAGACACTATCCAATCAGATAGGGCAACTCAGTTTATCGCCGCATCTACTCAAGCTTTCACCAAAATGCTAGGAGTGAAGCAATGTTTCAATTCCCCGTACCATCCTCACTCGAGTGGAATTATAGAAAAATTTAACGGTGATTTAAAGCATATGCTTGCTAAAGTCACGCAAGAGCACCCCAATAACTGGGACCTATATTTACCTGCTATTCTCTTTGCTTATCGCGAGGTGCCACATGCTAGTACGGGTTTGTCTCCTTTTGAACTTATCTATGGTGCCAAACCACGTGGCCCATTAAGCATCTATCACCAAATGTTAACTGAATCCACTCCTTTACTCAAACCCATATCATCATACGTATATGTTACATCATTGCGTGCAAGAATCATCAAATCTTGTATAATTGCAAAGGATGCACTAAAATTATCTGGTGCTACATATAGACAATATGCTGACAAAGGGAACAGGACAATAACGTTGACACCTGGACAGGACGTTCTTCTTCTCCTACCTAGTGACAGACATTTATTGACCGAGTCTTGGCAAGGACCATTTAAAGTGACGAGACAGATTTCACCTGTAGACTATGAGATCCAAATAAAAGACAAACACAAAATATTCCACGTCAATATGCTAAGACCATATTACAACAGAGACAACGAACAAGACGATACAACAGCATGTACAGTGATAATAGACCATGAAGATGACGAGGCTAGTGACGAAATTCCAACACCTGCATTAGACACAACAAACTGCTTGAAGGAAATTAAGATCAACCCAAAGTTAACTCAAGCAGAAACAGACAGTTGCAAACAGCTCATACAACAGTACAACACCATTTTCTCCAACAACCCAGGACAAACAGAATTAGTACAACATCACATCACACTCACGTCAAATACACCCATAAAATGCAGACCATACACCATTCCATTGCACTACAAAGAACACTTACATCAAGAGATCATTAGCTTAGAGAAAAACAACATCATTAGACGATCCCAATCAAATTTCTCATCTCCAATGGTCATAGTACGCAAAAAGGACAACACAATAAGACTCTGTGTCGACTATAGGAAATTAAATAAGATAACTCTTTTAGATTTAGAGCCAATGGCAAACTCTGAAGATCTATTGACAGAACTGACAGACGCTAGGTTCTTTACGAAGGTAGACATGACGAAAGGTTACTGGCAAATAGCAGTAGACGAACAGAGCAGACATCTGACAGATTTTGCCACACCTTGGGGACTGTAAGAATGGTGCAAACTTCCATTTGGGCTGGTCAATGCCCCAGCAACATTCGTACGCATGACACGACTTCTACTAGTAGACATACCGAATATTATCTGTTACATAGACGACATTTGTGTTCACACAAAGACGATGACAGACCACATAAAGACATTAGAACAGACATTTTAACGCATTAGACAGCACGAACTGACGGTGAAGCCTGCAAAAGTAGACATAGCCTATCAGGAATTATCCTTCTTGGGGTACAAAATATCTAATGGCTTTGTCACGACAGACGATAACATTGTGTCCAAAATACTAAAACTCTCACTTCCGACTACGAAAAAGCAAGTCAGAAGTTTGTTGGGACTTTTGCTGAACTGACCGAAGTATTTACTAACTTACTAACAAAAGATCAACCCGAGAAAATTGTAAGCAATGGATGCCTAAAATTTGCATTCCATAAAGTATTTCTCTGAGAATAGTTTAAAGAATCCCATTCTCAAATTGCCAAATTATCTTATTTCTTTCAGATTACACACAGACGCGAGCTCCGTAGCGATTGGAGCAGTTCTGTTACAGGAACATGATAACATCTTACATCCTGTATATTACTTCTCGCGAAAATTAAAACCTAGAGAACGCTTTTGGTCGACACCGCAGTTGGAAGCCCTTGCTCTGGTTGAGAGTATAACTAAATTTTCCAGGTTCCTTCTGGGACGTCATTTTATTGTCGAGTCTGACAGTAGTCCATTGAGATTTATCAATTCAGGTGTACCTTCCAACCAAATGATAGCTCGCTGGTCTCTTAAACTGCAAGATTACAGCTTTGAAGTTCGACACATCGCAGGCAGAACCAACACGATTGCCGATCTTTTGTCCCGTTGTCCGACCGACCCAGTAAGCACCAATGTCTGAGTGCAGTGTGTAAAATACACTCAGACCAACACAGCCATGCATCAGTGAAGTTTTTTTCACGAAAGCTGTGTATGTCTATATGATGTGATAGGGTGTATTCCCAATATATATATAGGTTTCTTATTTTATTATTAACGTAGTAATTGTCGTGAATAATTGTGTAGTGTGTGGTAGAAAGAGAACTTTATTAATTGTATATATTACGAAACAAGAACAGTGCCACATTCGCTCTCAACTTACCGCAAGCGAACTGTCAAATTTATCCGTGGTAGCTGCATTTGGAACTTATCCAGTGATATTTTAACTCCGTGTGTGAAAGTGTGAGCTGAACATTGACATCTACACCACTTCAGTTAAGCGAAATCCAGAAGTTTTTCCAGTGAAACAACCAACACATGAACGATCAGAACATTGCACATTCCGTTTTACTACATCAAACCGGAACAAGTGTGTTCTACAAATTTCAACATCAGCTGTTTCATGTGTACTTCCGGATGATTTAGAAATTTAGTTCAAAAGTAGCAGACGAAAAACAAAAGCTTAAAAAGTTATAACACTTCTAAACTATTTACGATTTAATAATTTCGAATACACGAACTGTGTATTAATATTTTTCATTTAGTGTAATCTTAGAATCATATCTTGATAAATTTATTCATACTACCGACATTTTTTCGCTAGTATGGAGAAACGTCAAGCTATGACGCTGAGAAATAGAAGAATTATTGTAAAATATTATATTTCTTAAATTTTGAAGTTATGTCCCTTTCATTTAATTGTTATTACATTATTACACCAAGGGCAGTTAATTGAAATGTATACGATGATGTGTTGTATATAAATAACCATGTTGTTGCCAGATTGTTAACACGGCCAAGAAGCCATCTACTGGGCATGGTAGAGTGTTACCGACATTGCAGACCGACACAAGAACTCCTGGCCAAATGAGGTCAGAGTTTAAGCGTTGAATGCGGCTTATATAAAGCCGTATTACGGTCTTGCCAGATGTTTTTTGTCTCAAAAAGCATATTATTACTTTTTTTTTTGAAAGGCTGCGAGGTAGTTGCTTGGGAAGCTGTTACTACCGATCTGACTGGGTCAATAATGCAATTAAGGTAATCAGCCATCGAGAGGATGAAGCTTGACTAGTGTTAAAGGTTGAACACCGCATGTTTTTTAGATACAATGTCCATTTCTTATGTGTTTCTATGCCAAGATGTGTGTGTTTTTGTATTTCTACACCAATGTATATAACAGAAAGGTTGACTCTGACAGATTAAAAATATTAACCCAGTATTGTATATAGAGTGTACATGAAAGATGACATCTTTCATGAAGAAGCCGCGGGGGAGCGTGTCAGAGTCTAATGTAGTGCCAGCAGAGATACAGGGACATCGTTACGCCCGCCAGGCGAATAGTCCCTAGCGGGGATGCTGTAACATCGTTACGCCCGCCAGGCGAGTATTAGTTACCTGCCTGCGAGGTTGCCGGCTGACGAGACAGCCAGCGGTCAGGCAAGGACAAAGCAGGACGCACGCAGGCCTCGTGAAGCCACTTCAGGTGGGCAGGCGCGTTGCGAGAAATAGCCAGACAGCTCTGGGACTCGGACTCGACTGGACGTATGATGGGAGAAAGGCTTGTGTAGTTCTGTTGCGCGAAAATCGAGTGCTTGTACATCTTTTGAGACTGATTGTAAGCTGTGGGGTGCTTGTAAGTGTATTGTTATAACTTATGTATTGTGATGATCATCTCTAGATCGTGATCTGTAAATAAATCCATCGAAACTTCGTGTCGTTGAGTCTCAAGTCAAATCACGTTGTATTTGTACTGTCTCACATGTGTTAGGTTAACGAGCCAGGTTTAAGACCCTGACAGGAGTTTTATGTGGGAGGGGAGATGTGTGAGAGGTGGGGGAGGTGTGGGATGTGCAGGTGGATGACGGATGCATGTGAGGATGGGGGATGTCTATTTGGCTGGGTGGTTGGGGTGTGTGTGGGTGGGATGGTAGATGAGAGATGCATGTGTTGATTGGCAGACGGGTGATATGTGGGTGTGAGTGGTTGATGGATGAGTACGTGAGTGGGTGGTAGGGGATGTGTGTGTGTTTGTGGAAAGATGTGCATGAGCGGCGGATGTGTGTGGGTGGGATATATGTGGGTGTTGGGGTGTGTGTGGGTGGTAGGTGTGTGTTTTTTGGGTGTTTATGGGTGGGGGTTTTGTGTGGGCAAGTGGGGAGATGTGTTTGTGGGTGGGGATGTGTGTATAGGTGGGGGATGTGTAGTTGTGAGGTGGCGGATATTGGGTGGGTGAGTGGGTGTAGACAGGCTGATGTGTGTGTGGGTGGGTGAGGAAAATTGTGAGGGTGCGGGATGTATGTGTGGATAGGTGCGGGATGTGTGGGTTGACAGGGGTATGTGTGTGTGATGTTGTGATGTGTGTTTTGCTGGTTGGGTGCGGGTGTGTGGATGGGTGGTGGAGAATATGTCGGTGGGTGTGTGCGTGTCGGTTATGGGATGGGTGGGGGATGTATGTGTTGGTTGGGAAATGTGTGTGGGTGGGGAATCAGTGGGTTTGTGGCGGCACGTATGTTTGCCTGAGTCTGTTTGAGTGCGTTGAGGTATGTGTGGGTGGGTGGGGGTGTGGTGGGAAGGGGATGTGTAGGTGGGTGGGGGTGTGGTGGGTGGGGGATGTGTGGGTGGCTGAGGGATGTGTGAGTGGCTGAGGGATGTGAAGGTGGATGGGGGATGTGTCTCACAACATTGCAATATGCACTGCTTATGTTTACAACTTTCATTTGACAATGTTATTTTTTCCCATGTGAATGTACCATGCGTAATATGCATTGTTTATGCTTACAAAATCCATTTGACAATGTTTTTTTTCCCTATGTAAATGTAACATGCACATTTGATGAATGAAAGACAAGTGATCAAAAGGGCCGAATGTAAGACGGGCCTGGGTGCCCAATTTGTTACCCTTTGTTCTTTCGTTCGTTCGTTCGTTAGTCCGTTGTATCTATCTATCTATCTATCTATCTATCTATCTATCTATCTATCTATCTATCTATCTATCTATCTATCTATCTATCTATCTATCTATCTATCTATCTATCTATCTATCCATCCATCCATCCATCCATCCATCCATTTATCTATCTATCTATCTATCTATCTATCTATCCATCCATTCATCCATCCATCCATCCATCCATCCATCCATCCATTTATCTATCTATCTATCTATCTATCTATCTATCTGTCTATCTATCTATCCATCCATCCATTTATCTATCTATCTATCTATCTATCTATCTATCTATCTATCTATCTATCTGTCTATCTATCTATCTATCTATCAGTCTGCCTGCCTACCCGCCTGTCTTCAGGCCTGCCTGCCTGCCTGCCTGCCTGTCTTCCTGCCTGCCTGCCTGCTTGTCTCTGTCTGTCTGTCTGTCTGTCTGCATGCCTGTCTGTCTGTCTGTCTGCCTGTCTGTCTATGTACGGTGGAGATGTTCCGATAGCATATACTACCGATGGTGTGTGAAGTGTTAGGCCTTCACAATTTCTAGGGCACAGCATATTGAATATGGCTGGAAGGTAAGAGGGATGATTTCATTTCAATTGGTTTTATCCCAAATGGCTGGATCCCTTTCCACAGAGGGAACTGTCAAAAGGGTCACACAGAGCACACGCACTACGGGCCCACAGGAGTCTCCCAGAAAATTACACCCATGAACCGAATCCCTGTGTCCCATAGCAAGCCCATTTCTTTCGGAGCGCGAGGCCAGCGGTTTAACCACAACACCACTGAGATCATCTCGGTCCACAAAGAGATGTGGTGGCGAGTTTACTTTCCTCATCACATTTCATACCCACATCATGTCTCTATTCACAGCTCTACCATTTATTGTGAGGCTTGGGAGGTCAGCTTTGACAATTCTATTATCTAGAGAGCACCACAAGACAGACGCTTTTTCTGGGTTAACGACGGAATTCATCTCCGTACACCACGCCATCACTTTGTCCAGTGTCGCCTGCATCTCCTACGCTGTTTGATTTCTGTCCCTCCCCTGCCTGTATGCGAGAACATCATCTGCAAATGTTAATATTCTTCCAGCCCCTGGAGCTTCGAAGCTTGCAATCTTGTTCGTATACACATTGAAAAGCTCAGGGAAAACTGCTGACCGCTATGATAGTAAGGGGGCTTTGATTCATGGCTCAGAAGTCCATGTACCCAACCGGAGAATACATGACAGCTGCAATTCAATTCACCAACCAAGGAATTCACCACCGGCTCCGTGGCCGAGGGGTTAGCAGCTTTCTCCGCTAACTCCGAATACTCTCGTCACGTGACGCGACGAGAATTAGCAGTGGTTCGAATCGCAAAAGTGACTTATGAGAGTATGGAGCCGGTCGCTCAGAAAGTCGTGCGTGCTGATGAGCGAAATCTAGCCTAGGAATCAACATACAGCTGAAAGATGCTGGTGTTGACCGCAATATCCTGAAACAGGATGGAAACGCGGAAAAAAAAAAAAAAACCAAGGAATACTCTCTTCTGCATAAGAGCGTACATCAAAATATCATATCTGACTGCTGTACGCGTCCTCGAAATCGAGTGCTGCCACCGTCGTCTCCTGTCTGTTTTGGAACCCTTCATAAACATCGTAGGCAAAGGTGGCTGCATTTCGACCAAGTATCTTTCCCTGGCCGGTAACCTCCCAAACCTTAAGAAGGAAAGGGGGGGGGGGGGGGTGGGGGGAGGTAAGCTTTTCCCTTTCTAAATTTTCCTGAAGATTAACAGCAACGATCTTCTCCAGCACCTTGTCAAAAGTATTATGCAAGTTAATAGTCCTAAATCAATTTAGCTTTGAATGATCTTTGCCTGGTTTAGGAAATGGTGTTAAATAGCTATGCACCCAAACCTGTGGTACTGATGTCACCCTGACGGTCAGGCTAAAGTAAGCAGCCATCTCCATCAGTTCTCCATCACTCATATCCATCATATGGGCACACCTAACCCTATCGGGCCCTGGTGAGGTGTCATTTGCTTTTTCTTCAAAACATCTTTGACATCTTCTAGCTCACCAAACTACGGCCCGCGGGCCGGATCGGCCCCTGACGTAATTTCATCCGGCCCTCCGACGGTACTCAAAAATGCTTGATATAACGAATCGAACTCGAGGCGTTGTGATACAATTTAAATTTCAATATTATATTTTGAATAATAGGTGATCTCCACGCAAAATCAGTATTAACATGTAGAGAAATTAACAGCGCATTAAAAATGATAATTGTCAACTGCAACGTATATTCAACACTACTGTAAGCGAGCAAGAGGTAGACAACGATACAAGTGAGAAGATAACAATAAGAGATGGACGAACATCAACCTGATATAATGTACAGTCAAGGCGAGAGACAGTGTTAGAGATCCATTGTAGCCAACCTTCATTGTGGAGACGGAACCTGATTGATTGATTGATTCACACGTGCAGAGACTTCCTGGCTACCATGTGTCTTAAATTTTAAATTTACAATTTTCAATTATAAATTATCGTATCTAGATGTTCTTGTTTATTGTAATGTTTACTTATTTCGCACCATCCCAAGTCCTTCCCCGGCTCGTTGTAGCGCCGCCTACGCTCTGACATTACCATGGTTTCAAAAGCAACACACACACACGCGCAAACAAACACACACATACACACACACACACACACACTCACACACACATCATTCCCTCCCCCAGATGCGCCCGGCTGTCAACACAAGACCAATGCTCCAGAATTATTTACTTATTTTTGCCAGTCATCCATTTATTAGGTATTAACACGGATTTCTATGTTAGATAGTGATAGGTAAGTGAACTGCAAGTGTGAATAGAGGCAATAAAGTAGCAAACATAGCATAACAATGCCATAGAATCCTCGTGTTATTACGAAAATATTATCCCCAGATCAGAAGAATTCCCCGGTCAAGGTGTTAATCGAGTTGGTCGCTAGGCTAGTGCCAATTTGGACTTTCAGGTAACGGAAGAGTTGGCATCCGTTTGCAGCATGCATGGACCAACAACAGGAAAAGACATTTTAATGGAAGTGCAAAAAGTATAACCTTCAGTGGAATCAGCATTAATGGAGGATTAACATGGCTGGAATGAGGAAGAGTCTGATGATACAGATCAGGACTCAGTTGGAAAATTTGCAAATTCTGTGCGCCCTGTTCACACACTGCATCATACATCATTAGCAAGCACTGTGTGGGGAAAGACTTAGACATTTCTTATGTACTGAAACCAGTCGTTTCTGCTGTGAACTTCATTCGGAGATATGCACTCAATCACCGTCAGTTCAAGGCGTTTCTTGAAGAAATTGATTCTGACGTCTGTGACTTGCCTTATCACTCATCAGTGAGTGTGGCTCAGCTTTGGTCAAGTCCTTTTTCGTTTTTACAAGCTCCGAAACGAAATAGATGTTTTCTTCACTGAACAAAATAGAGCTGATCCACAGTTGCCAGATTCTACTTGGCTGTCAAAGTTGTATATTTTGGTCGACGTCACATCAAACATGAATGATCTGAATTTGAAACTTCAGGGACAGGATAATCTCGTCTATGGTCTCTACAGAATCATCAAAAGGATTTCGCAGAAAGCTGTCATTGTTTGTAACACAACAGGAAGGAGAAAACGTTTCTCATTTTCACTGTTTTGCGCTACAATCGCCGAAGATGTCAAACTCGATTTTCCGAAAGAAAATTATTCGTGACTTGAAGAAGCATTTGTTTGGAGAGATTTTCAGATCTTGACAGAATTGAAAGTGACATTCTTCTGTTCCAGAATCCGTTTGATTGTAAACTTGATGATGTGCCAGTTAAACTACAGTTGAAGCTCACTGATTTGCAAGCAAATGACTTGTTAAAAGAGAAGCATACAGAAGGAAAACTTGTTGAATTTTACCGCTGCTTAGCTGATGTTGATTTTCCGAAATTGAAACAATTTGCCGCTGGTATGGCATCAGTGCCGGTCTCCCTAGTCTAGGAGTTACACGGATTTCTCCGTAATCCCGTATACTCTCGTAAGTAACGTGATGAGAGCGAGAATTGGTAGCGGTTCTCTCCGCGTCGGTAACTTAAGGGTATGTGAGCCGGTCGCTCAGAAAGCAATGGCAAACTACTGAGCGTAATCTTGCCAAGAAATTCCGTAAGATCTTCGCCACGGAGACGGTCGCAAGTATTGTACACAATAAGGATGCTGCCCGCGCTTGTCATTTTGTCAGTTATCCGGCCCGCCGAGAAAAACAGTTTGGTGACCCCTGGTCTAGCTGAATGATATCCTTACAGTAGGTATCTTTAGTGGTACCAGATAGATTTCTAACTTAGCCTCTGGTGTCCCCATCGTTCCGATCTTCAGTGCTAAATCTCTGCAGGAAAGCTTCCCCTTTATCTTTGTCCATTGTCAAAGGCGAAACGCTGTCTCTGTATATTGTACCCACTGTGGCAGGACGATCTTTCCTTTCTATCTGTTTATCCAATTTGCAGAAATTTCCTTGTGTTTTATCTCCTCTAATCTCATTCATAAAGTGTTCCTTTTTCGCTCTTATGGGCTCTGTTGCACAGCGCTTGTATTCCTCCACCTTGGCTGTCTTTTCTTGCGAAGCTTTCTCCATTTCCTCTTGTGAGCTTTGGGCTGTCCGCCGCACTTTCTGTAACTGTTTAACTGCCGCTCACTTGGATTTCCATGCACGTTCTACCTCAGAGGTCCACCAAGGAGGCTGCACCATAAGTGGGTTTGCTAGTGACACTGCATGCCCTCTATCTGAGACGACCCATAAGGGTGTATTCAGTCTCATATTTAAAGGGCTGAGGTGCTCTAACAGCGTTGGTCTTGTTGGACTTAGAAATCAATAGTGAACAGGGTAGATGGTCACTCCCATGTTCACACAGGATAGTCCATTTAATATTCAATACTGCCGAATGGGTAACAAATGCCAGGTCAATAGTCGTGTCCACGTAACTAGGTCTCATCCTCATTTTAGTTGGCCTCCCATCGTTTATGCAGACTATTTCTGAATCCACCATGGTTTCTGCAAGGGCATTTCCCTGTCGGTTTTCCCCGGCATTGTCCCACTCTCTGTTTCGTACATTAAAGTCGTCACATCGTACATTGAGCAGCCTACTGCCTGGGATGTCCTCCAGCTCCATAAGCTTGTTCTGTCGTTCCTTTGTAACAAAAGAATCAACCGCGGCATATACATTTATTAAGTTTCAGCTCAGGCCCATAAAGGTCTTGTGGTGCTCACTGAACAATAGGATTGTTAAAGCTCTCCCAAGCCTCTCGATAAATGGTAGAAATATGATTAGAGAAAGCAGACTGCAGTACCTGGGAATCACATTTGATAGAAGCCTGTCCTATTGGGACCAACTCAACTCACCTCCCACATAATTTCCAGATAATTCTAAATAACGTTGATACTTACCCAGGTGTAGTGATACCACCCAGGTGTCATGATGAGGTGTCATGATTAGGCTGGATCGGCCCCAGAATTGTCCTGGTCGATAAACCTACTATTGGGACTGAAACTTGACCGCTGTCTTGCTAGGCAAGCGTACTAACAATGATGTGATTTGCTGTGTTGTGACCATTCATTTCATTCAGTGGGGTTAAAAGTGTGGAGCCATGAGTTCTAAGATGGCTGATAAGGTCAATTTTGGCTCGAAATGTTGTTTGACAATGTGGACAAAGAATGCTTGACGTTTCTAGCGAAGATTTCCTACAGTGGTTTTTCTGGCCTGCCTTTTCTTCACAGCTCTTGCAGTCCTGGTTGCCTCACACGTGACTGCACCCTTACGTAATGATGCACGCTACGAATTTCGGTCTCTGGCTGCAGTCTCCCAGGTGTCATGATGAATTCCAAAAGCATTCAGTGAGATTTTCAGTGTCTTTAAAGCGTTTCCTCTGGCCGCCTTGGGAGCGTTTATCACAACGCAACACGCCGTAAAAAATTCGTTTAGGGAGCCTGTGATCTGGCATGCGAGTCAAGTGACCAGCCCAGCGAATCTGATTCTTCATAAGTAGAATGTGGATACTGGGCATGAACGCTCTTTCTAGGACTTCAGTGTCTGGGATCTTGTCTTGCCATCTAATCTGCAGAAGCTTCCTAAGGCAGACTGTGTGGAAATAGTTTAATTTCCTAGCGTGTCGCTCATAAACAGTCCAGGTTCCACAAGCATATATCAGTGTGGATAATACAACTGCTTTGTAGACTTTTAGCTTTGTTTGCAGGCTTACTCCAATTATGTCCCATACATTCTTGTACAGTCTGCCAAAGGCCGCAATGGCCTTGGAGATTCTTGCATTCACTTCATCATCTATTGTGACACCTTGTGACACAGTGCTGCCAAGATAGGTGAATTTGTCCACAACACTTAGACTATGACCATTAACATTGATATTCGGCACAGTGTGATTAATCCCTGGAGCTGGCTGTTTCATAACTACAGCCTTCCTTAAGTTGATATTGAGCCCAAAGTTGGCACAGGCATGTGAGAAAGCTGAAATATTGTGTTGCATGTCTGCCTCTGAGTTGGCATATAGAGCGCAATCATCAGCAAACAGGAGCTATCTGACGGTGTCGCTGTTAGTTTTAGTTTTAGCTTTCAGCCTTCTGAGATTGAATAATTTTTCATCCATGCGGTAGTTGATGTCTATTCCAATGTTGTTGGTCTCGACGGCATTCGTCAAAATAGCTGAAAACGTGAGGCTGAACAGTGTTGGTGCCTGGACACATCCTTGCTTCACCCCATTGGTGACAGGAAAGGGCTCAGACAGTTGTGATTTATATGAAGAACCTGAGTGGTGAGCCCCTTAAAGTGATAGAATCTATACCAACCGATCTTAGATCTGACTACCAATACATCCGTGATAGGATTATGCAACACTTTTTACTTGATGCCCCTGGGTATCAGGTTCAGTTCTCAAATTTAATACCTAAACCTACTGAGACTTTCATTGACTACGTCTCAAATGTTCAAAGTGTACTAAATAGGTGGCTTAAAGCAGCTAACATAGGAAAAGACTTTGATAGATTGAAAAATTTAATAACTATGGATAAGGTAATATCCACGATACCATCCTCTTTTGCTAAATTTTTGCAGCAGTCAGACATTGAAACCATAGAACAGTTTGAAAAGAAAGGGTCTGCATATTTTTCTTCAAACAGAAATATTTTTAAGACTTCAAATGACTCTGAAATAGTTTCCTTTGTAAAAGATCAATCTAAAAACTATCAGAGCAATAGAAAACCATTTAATAAATTTGACAAGAAAGATAGAAAAATTTCAAAATGTATCCACTGTCAACTTTTACATGACACGTATTCAATGTGTGACAAATCGCCAAGTTATCCGGCACATCTTGAAAATGTTATTAAGAAGCAACGGAACAAAAGATCTGCATACCGGCGTGCCGTCAAATGTTTTTTTTTGTTCCAGCTACGGCCATTATTCAAATAAGTGCCTGGGCCGCCAACGTATGAAAGCCAACAATGCTATTTTACTTGATACATCTTCTGATAGTGGTAGTGAGACTGAGTGTGATGTTGAAAATGAATTACCTGTTAACCAAACGGAAGAGGTGTGTTGTGTAAACGATATGTTGAGTTTTGACAGTTGTGAGCGATGTCACCAATTTCATGCTGACGGAAAATTAGAATGTGGACATACAGTTCCATTCTCATCTGAGAGTGTGAATGCAGCCTTAGCCTCCAGAGGCAATTTAGAGTTCCACAATGCAATGGTCAATGATAGACCATGCCAATGTTTGCTGGACAGCGGTAGTACCCTTATTGGTCTCAGAAAGGAATTGGTGAGGCAAGAGGATTATACAGGTGACTCTGTCAAATGCCGAACCTTTTCGGGTAACATTGAAATTTACCCTTTGGCCAAAGCCCGTATTAACACTCCTTTCCTTTCGGGTACATTTACTTGTGCTGTACTTGACAACCCTTGTACTGATTTAATTCTGGGTTGCTTACCCCAACTAAAACAATGTACTAGCGATGAAATAACTGCATGGAACCAACTGAATGCAGTTAATGCAACAACAAGAGCAGACACTATAAAACATCAAGACACGCTACAAGATGAGAGACTACTGGTGCTTTCTCCATCTAGCACTGATGATACCAACAGACAAAAATTCATAGAACAGCAGAAAGCTGATCCTAGTTTGTCTCCTTAATTAAAAGTATTGAAAGAACGAGCAAAAGTGACAAAGAACGCATCATGGTTCTTCAGATTAAATAATGGCATTCTTACTAGATATTATACTACTGGTAACCATGAGATTCAGCAAACGGTGTTACCTGTACAACATCGCATAACTGTGCTAAAGATTGCACATGAGTCACCGTTTGCTGGCCATCTTGCAAATGACAAAACCAGGGCCAGAATTCAGGCTCATTTTTATTGGCCAGGTTTTTGCAATGATATTAAATTATTTTGTCGTTCGTGTAATGTCTGTCAACAGTTAGTACGAAAGGGTAAACATGCTACAGCTGAAGTACAACATTCAGCGAGAACAATTGAACTTGAACCAGATCAAGACATACTTCTCTTGCTTCCTGACAAACGAAATTTATTATTGACTTCATGGCAAGGGCCATTCAAGGTGGTACGTAAAATTTCAGATGTTGACTATGAAATATCAATAAACGGAAACTTAAAGATATTCCATGTCAACATGTTGAAACCTTATTATTCACGACAAGAGACAGAAGTAGAGACAGACGAACACAGTGCACCCACACCTAGTGATCAGACGACAGACATACACAACGCAACTACACTAGTTAGCGAGACTGGCATATCCGACGAGCATACACTTAGCGAGAATACAGAATACACACTTAGCACCACCACCGTACTGAATCAGGTAGACGACGACGGAATGGAACTACCAGTTCCTATTGTAGACAAGACTGCTACATTAGATAGCATACATATAGAACAGGGACTAACAGACAGTCAACGACGACAATTAGTAGAATTAGTGACGGAATACAAAGACATATTCTCTGACATTCCAGGTAGGACGGACAGAATCGAACACTCCATTCTTCTTTCGGACTCTAAGCCTATTAAATGCAGGCCGTACTCAATACCACTAAGCTATAGGGAAAATCTAAATAAGGAAATTCTGAATTTAGAGGCTAGTGGGATCATCCAGAAATCCACCTCTGAGTACTCTTTTCCAATTGTTCTAGTTAAGAAGAAAGATTCTACAATTCGTCTGTGCGTGGACTATCGAAAGCTCAACAACGTCACCAAGATCGACGCAGAGCCAATTCCTTCCTGCGAAGATCTTATTCTTGACATGTCCACCTCCAAAATCTTTTCTAAATTAGATCTCACTAAGGGATATTGGCAAGTCCCTATGCAGTCTCAATCCATCCATCTTACTGCTTTTTCAACACCTTTAGGACTTTACGAGTGGCGTTTTCTTCCTTTCGGACTTCGAAACGCTCCTGCCACTTTCGTACGCTTAACTAGAGATCTACTTCATGGAGTGACGAATACAGTGACCTATATAGATGATATATGTGTCCATACTGATGACTGGACAACACACCTACTGAAACTGAGACATGTCTTTAATAGGTTGCGACTCTTCGGGCTCACTGTCAAACCGAGCAAAGTCGAATTGGGCCTAAAAGAAATTGATTTTTTGGGTCATGTCATTTCTCAAGGTCAACTAAAGACTGACCAGAAAATTATTACCAAAATTATGAATCTGACCATGCCTACCACCAAGAAACAGGTCAGAAGCCTTTTGGGGTTAGTGAATTACTATAGTAAATTTATTCCAAATTTAGCGGAGATTACAAGTGTATTTTCCAATGTTTTAAAAGCTTCTGTAAAATTGGATGTCAAAGATGCATTATTAATTTCTGCATTGTCAAAATTGAAAATCTTGTTTAGTAATGTTCCAATCCTCCGCTTGCCTAATCCGAGGCTCGTTTATTATCTTAGGACAGATGCCAGCAGGATCTCCATCGCTGCAGTACTAGGCCAATTTTATGAGGGCATCTTCGATCCGATTTGCTACGTGAGCCGTAAGATCACACCCACCGAGTCCAGATATTCCATATCCGAGTTGGAAGCCTTAAGCGTCATCTATGCGGTGAGAAAGCTGCATCGATCTCTGTCGGGTGTGCACTTCATTGTCCAGACTGACAACTCCCCAATAACGGTCATACAGAGTGGTGTACATCGAAATGACCGAATATACAGGTGGTCGCTAATACTACAAAATTACACCTTTAGTATAGAGCATATTAAGGGGAAAGATAACATCTTGGCTGATACCCTTAGTCGACCATCTGATGTAGCAATACCAGAAATTTCCACATAAGAGTGTAGAGTAATAGATGTTAATTTAGTACAGTCAAATATTCTATGTGAAATATGTTAGAAATACATGAATATTATGTGCTGAACTAAGTACCAAAAACATTGACCTGCGATGTGTCCGTAGACATCAAAAGTAAGAACTTTACTCTGGGAACAAATATATCACCTTGTGAACTAGGACAGCTTATTACTTGCTAAGCTCCATATATGTTCCAGTGAATTAGTTGTGGTAAACAGAGAAAAACAGTGTCAGATGATTATGTACATACAGACACGAGAACAGTGCTCTACTTTACAAACGAACTCCACAGGTGCAATACCCATAGAACAAATATGACTGTGTAATGGATTTCAAATACCCAGAACAATTGTATAGATATTATGCCAATGAAAGTAGGTTTTTGAACATTAATGGCAACGACTAACCTGAGGTATTTAAAGACCATGTATATATAAACTTAATGTGATATGTATCATAATGTTTTAATATAGTGATAAAATATAGATAGATTATGTCATTTTAATTTATATTTAGAGTTAGACAATATAATATTTTTCATTTTTTTGGTAGATAGAATATTAATTTACATATTTATTTAGCTTTAAAAGTAGATTAGGATAGTAATTTAAACATGACAACTAATTATAAGAAGTTTAGATATGAATAGTATCATTCAGTTTATTATATTTCACTTTGTTTCATTTCATTTGATTTCATTCCATCTTAACCAATCCATTTAACAAACGTTATCATTTAGTAGCATGATTAGGTTACACCATAATAGAATAGAAATATTATACACTTAAAGATACATCATTTACACCATATAGAATAAGAATATCAATCATATAGTTTGTTTCATTTAAAAACATTAGTTAGAATATGTTATATTTCACATCACCCATTTTAGAAAGGGACGTAACTTATTATATTTCATATTACCCATTTCACAAAGGGACATAACTCATCTCACATCAATTTCATTTCATATAGGTAAATTACATCCCTTAAATTAGATAAATATTAGGAGTAATGTAGGCTTATTTTAGGATTAATATGACAGATAGATTAAAATAGTCAACACATTAAATGTATATTTATAGAACTAGTATTAGTATGTCAGTATTTAGATTAATATTTCTGTAGAATACAGTGGTTAAGAATACCAGGGTACAAACCATTAACCCTTTTTTCTTACATGTAAATATGTTGTAAATACGTGACGTGTGCAACGGTTGATGCACAGTCATTAGGCTCAACTCTGTCAAACTGAGCCAAACTTGTACAGTGTCACTCCAAGGTTTTTAAATAACTATGAGAGTGAAAGTTATGTGACAGAAATGAGGATGAAAGATGTGTGCCAATAGTGAGGGTAAAAGAAGTGTGACAGAAATGAGGATGAAAGATGTGTGACAGAAATGAAGGTAAAAGATGTGTGCCAATAGTGAGGGTAAAAGAAGTGTGACATAAGGGAAGGTGAAAGATGCGTGACAGAAGTGTGAAAATGAGAGCAAATGTAAAATATACGAGAGAGAGTGAGAACAGTCATCGGATTTTTTTCTGCCGCTCAACAAAACTTTTTATTTTTGTTGCCGTCAAATGTTGGTTTCAATGTAGGAAATGTGTTGTAATGAATGTATTTTGTGTAGTTTAGTTTAGGATCTTAGTGAAAGTATTTTGAGTCTCATAAGACAGAAACGTAGTCACAGATTTGTATTATACACATGTTTGTGGCCACAGTTAAGTGAATTATGGCACTTGAAAAACTAACTTACATACACATAATAGTTAGATACACATGTTAGAGGGTAGATTATACGTTTAATTACATCCAAACACACAAACAACCAGAAAAAACAAACATATAATTGCATACACTTTTATTATATCAAAGGGAGATAACTCCGGGTCAGGGGACATAATAGACAACGAAACACTAACTTAACAGTGAAATATGACTTTACACGCGGAAGCGAGATAGGTAAAGCCTGTCGCTCACAGCTTGTGTAATGGTTGTTTAATATTATATGGGGGACATGAAGCAATTCATGTGTTGACCTTCAGAAAGTCAACTTTGTATGGGTAGTGAGTTAATTTACTATTTGAGGGCAGGTCTTATAAGACAACGTTTCGGTTCAGACATACCTCTAATTAATATAATATTGCGATTGAGAAGAGGGCTCACGCCAACCAGACAAGTTTGTGGCGATTGCCAGTAGCCAAGTAAAGTGATGCTACATTGTGACATTAGTCAGTAGGTCTATTGAGTAGCCCAAAGCCGGGTTATCTACAGTCTTTGACAAAAATTAGACACACTAATTTTTTAGAAACCTCTTGCGTCACAACCAATGAGTCAAAGTTGATGACGCAACACAGGACGGGAGGGTGTGTGTCAAAGACTGAAACAGGAGGCAGGAAGCCTGCCTCATGATAGAACACCACCGGGACGTGGGGTCAACCTCAGATAGATAGAGGGAGCATAATGCCCGGGATCAGGGCAGGATAGATGATAGAAAAGGGGGACTATTAACTAGTCCTCACACGGAGGCGTTGACCAGATAGTTAGCACTACTGGTCACGACAGAATCACGCCTGCGTGATCGCCACGATTAGCACTCAACTAAAGACAGCTAATAGAAGCGTGCTAACTGACCTAGCACGCAAAGAGCCGAAGGACGCATGAAGGTCCTTCCGCGTGGCGTGTAGCGACGCGAGTGAAGGAAGTCAGACTGGGGACTGACTCTGTAGTGTTCACATCGTGTAGAATAGAAGATAGTTTTCGTATAGCCTAGTAGATAGAGATTAGCTATAGGGTTTAGGAAAACTAGTGATAGAGAATATTGTGACTTTATGTGTGATTAGATAGCGACTGTTTTGCAATTGTAAAGAGCCAACGGCAATAAAATGTACCATTTCATTCCTCGCACACGACTTGCAAGTTTCTTGTATGGTGTGGGAGAAGTAATCCGATGATGCCTGAAACATGGGTTGTTGACAGCTGATAAGGTCAATTTTGGCTCGAAATGTTGTTTGACAATGTGGACAAAGAATGCTTGACGTTTCTAGCGAAGATTTCCTACAGTGGTTTTTCTGGCCTGCCTTTTCTTCACAGCTCTTGCAGTCCTGGTTGCCTCACACGTGACTGCACCCTTACGTAATGATGCACGCTAGGAATTTCGGTCTCTGGCTGCAGTCTCCCAGGTGTCATGATGAATTCCAAAAGCATTCAGTGAGATTTTCAGTGTCTTTAAAGCGTTTCCTCTGGCCGCCTTGGGAGCGTTTATCACAACACAACACGCCGTAAAAAATTCGTTTAGGGAGCCTGTGATCTGGCATGCGAGTCAAGTGACCAGCCCAGCGAATCTTATTCTTCATAAGTAGAATGTGGATACTGGGCATGAACGCTCTTTCTAGGACTTCAGTGTCTGGGATCTTGTCTTGCCATCTAATCTGCAGAAGCTTCCTAAGGCAGACTGTGTGGAAATAGTTTAATTTCCTAGCGTGTCGCTCATAAACAGTCCAGGTTCCACAAGCATATATCAGTGTGGATAATACAACTGCTTTGTAGACTTTTAGCTTTGTTTGCAGGCTTACTCCAATTATGTCCCATACATTCTTGTACAGTCTGCCAAAGGCCGCAATGGCCTTGGAGATTCTTGCATTCACTTCATCATCTATTGTGACACCTTGTGACACAGTGCTGCCAAGATAGGTGAATTTGTCCACAACACTTAGACTATGACCATTAACATTGATATTCGGCACAGTGTGATTAATCCCTGGAGCTGGCTGTTTCATAACTACAGCCTTCCTTAAGTTGATATTGAGCCCAAAGTTGGCACAGGCATGTGAGAAAGCTGAAATATTGTGTTGCATGTCTGCCTCTGAGT
>OY992896.1:16957709-17117709 GCA_963921405.1 Cepaea hortensis
ATTATCTTACTGTATTGGACCACTATTTTATTTTTACGTTACACAATGTATACCATATATTTTTCACCATTTTCCATATTTTCTGTGTTTTTATATTGTTTCCCAATTTTGAATGTTCTTGAGAGGATGCTCACGATTGTCGACAGTGTGTAAGTGTGAAAAGTGCGGGAGTTTATTCATATTAGTTTTAGTGATTATGTGAGGCAGCGTATATGTGTGTGGATGGATGGGTGTGTCTATGTGTGTCTATGTGTGTGTGTTTATATGTGTGGATGTATGTGTGTGTGCATGTCTGTATGTGTGTATGGGTGTATATGTGTGTGTACATGTGTGTATCTGTGTGTGCCTCTGTGTGTGTATGTCTGTACGTGTGTTAAGGTGTGCGTTCATGTGTTTTTATATGTGTTTATATGTATGTGCGTGTGTATATGTGTGTATTTATGTGTGTATGTATGTGTGTGTGCTCGTATATGTATGTGTATATGTTTGTGTGTGTAAGTGTGCATGCATGCAGTGTATGCGAGGGGGTGTGTTTTTCTGTTTTATGTGAGTACGTGTGCGCAAGTATGTGGATGTGTGTAGGTGTGTTTATGTGCGTGGGTATATGTGTGTATTTTGTGTGTGGGCGTGTGTGTATGTACGTGTGTGTGTGTGAGGAGAGAGAGAGAGAGAGAGAGAGAGAGAGAGAGATGAGTGTGATAGTGTGTGTATGTAATAAAGAGAGAGAGAGTGAGAGAGAGAGAGAGAGAGAGAGAGAGAGAGAGAGGGAGAGAGAGACAATTGAGAGCACGGAATGTAACATACTATTCCATATGTTTTAATGCTTTCTCATCTTTAATATTAAGAGGTATTATTTTGTATGCCACTTGATTGTCCTGTAACATGCCATTCCATATTTTTTTTCCTCTGTATTCTAAACTTTCATATTATCATTTGTGTGGGTGTGTATGTGAGGGATGTGTGTGGGGGTGTGGGGAATGTATGTGTGGAGGCGTCGTATGTAGGGGATGTGTATGGGTTGATGGGTGATGTGTGGAAGGGATGTGTAGTCGGTGGGGGATGTATGTGTGTGAGGGATGTATGTGTGTGTGAGGGATGTGTGTGTGTATGGGGGATATTTGGGAGGATTACTGGAAGTATTGTGGGTGTTGGTGGGTTGGGGGGGGGTGTGGGTAGGGAATGTGTATTTGACTGGGTGAATTGGTGTGTAGGAGATTATGTGGGTTGGAGGATGGCTGTGTAATCGATGTGGGGGATGAGTGTGTGTGGGGGGGGGGGATGTCTGTGAATAGGATATGTCTGTGTGGGTGATATTGTGTGAGTGTGGATGGGGTAAATGTGAGTGGGTGGAGGATGTATGTGTGGGTGGTGAGGATGTTTGTAGGTGGGGGATGTGTGGGTGGGTGGGGAGATGTGTGTGGGTGAGGGATGTGTGGGCGGGGATGTGTATGAGGAATGCATGTGGGATATGTGTGCGTGTGAGGGGAATGTGTTTATGGGTGTAGTTTTATGTGGGAGGGGAGATGTGTGAGAGGTGGGGGAGGTGTGGGATGTGCAGGTAAATGACGGGTGCATATGAGGATGTGGGATGTGTGTTTGTCTGGGTGGTTGGGGTGTGTGTGGGTGGGAGGGTAGATGAGAGATGCATGTGTTGATGGGCAGGTGGGTGATGTGTGGGTGTGAGTGGTTGATGGATGAGTACGTACGTGGGTGGATGTGTGTGAGAGATGAATGTTTGGTAGGGGATGTGTGTGTTTGTGGAAAGATGTGCGTGAGCGGCGGATGTGTGTGGGTGGGATATATGTGGGTGTTTGGGTGTGTGTGGGTGGCAGGTGTGTGTTTTGGGGTGTTTATGGGTGGGGGTTTTGTGTGGGCAAGTGGGGAGATGTGTTTGTGGGTGGGGATGTGTGTATAGGTGGGGGATGTGTAGTTGTGAGGTGGCGGATATTGGGTGGGTGAGTGGGTGTAGACTGGCTGATGTGTGTGTGGGTGGGTGAGGAAAATTGTGATGGTGCGGGATGTATGTGTGGATAGGTGCGGGATATGTGGGTTGACGGGGGTATGTGTGTGTGGTGTTGTGATGTGTGTTTTGCTGGGTGGTTGCGGGTGTGTTTTTAGGGTGGTGGAGAATATGTGGGTGGGTGTGTGCGTTTCGGTTATGGGATGGGTGGGGGATGTATGTGTTGGTTGGGAAATGTGTGTGGGTTGGGGATCAGTGGGTTTGTGGCGGCATTATGTTTGCCTGAGTCTGTTTGATGCGTGGAGTTATGTGTAGGTGGGTGGGGGTGTGGTGGGAGAGGGATGTGTAGGTGGGTGGGGTTGTGATGGGTGGGGGATGTGTGGGTGGCTGAGGGATGTGTGGGTGGCTGCGGGGTGTGAGGGTGGATGGGGGATGTGTCTCACAACATTGCAATATGCACTGCTTATATTTACAACTTTCATTTGACAATGTTTTTTTCCCCAAGTGAATGTATCATGCGTAATATGCATTGTTTATGCTTACAAAATCCATTTAACAATGTTTTTTTTTCCCCTATGTAAATGTAACATGCACATTTGATGAATGAAAGATGAGTGATCAAAAGGGCCGAATGTAAGACGGGCCTGCGTGCCCAATTTGTTACCCTTTTAAAATACAGTTTGTTCTTTCGTTCGTTCGTTCGCCCGTTCTATCTATCTATCTATCTATCTATCTATCTATCTATCTATCTATCTATCTATCTATCTATCTATCTATCTATCTATCTATCTATCTATCTATCTATCTGTCTATCTATCTATCTATCTATCTATCTATCTATCTATCTATCTATCTATCTATCAGTCTGCCTGCCTGCCTGCCTGTCTTCCTGCCTGCCTGCCTGCCTGTCTGTCTGCCTGCCTGTCTGCCTGCCTGTCTGTCTGTCTGTCTGCCTGCCTGTCTGTCTGCCTGCCTGCCTGTCTGTCTGTCTGTCTGTCTGTCTATGTACGGTGGAGATGTTCCGATAGCATATACTACCGATGGTGTGTGAAGTGTTAGGCCTTCACAATTTCTAGGCCACGGCACATTGAATACGGTTGGAAGGTAAGAGGGATGATTTCATTTCAATTGGTTTTATCCCAAATGGCTGGATCCCTTTCCACAAAGGGAACTGTCAAAAGGGTCACACAGAGCACACGCACTACGGGCCCACAGGAGTCTCCCAGAAAATTACACCCATGAACCGAATCCCTGTGTCCCATAGCAAGCCTATTTCTTTCGGAGCGCGAGGCCAGCGGTTTAACCACAACACCACGGTCCACAAAGATATGTGGTGGCGAGTTTACTTTCCTTATCACATTTCGTACCCACATCATGTCCCTATTCACAGCTCTACCATTTATTGTGAGGCTTGGGAGGTCAGCTTTGACAATTCTATTATCTAGAGAGCACCACAAGAAGACGCTTTTTCTGGGTTAACGACGGCATTCATCTCCGTACACCACGCCATCACTTTGTCCAGTGTCGCCTGCATCTCCTACGCTGTTTGATTTCTGTCCCTCCCCTGCCTGTATGCAAGAACATCATCTGCAAATGTTAATATTCTTCCAGCCCCTGGAGCTTCGAGGCTGGCAATCTTGCTCGTATACACATTGAAAAGCACAGGGGAAACTGCTGACCGCTGTGGTAGTCCGCGGGCTTTGATTCATGGTTCAGAAGTCCATGTGCCCAACCGGAGAATACATGACAGCTGCAATCAAATTCACCAACCAAGGAATACTCTCTTCTTCATAAGAGCGTACATCAAAATATCATATCTGACTGCTGTACACGTCCTCGAAATCGAGTGCTGCCACCGTCGTTTCCTGTCTGTTTTGGAACCCTTCATAAACATCGTAGGCAAAGGTGGCTGCATTTCGACCAAGTATCTTTCCCTGGCCGGTAACCTCCCAAACCTTAAGGGAGAAAGGGGGGGGGGGGGGGGGGGGGTAAGCTTTTCCCTTTCTAAATTTTCCTGAAGATTAACAGCAACGATCTTCTCCAGCATCTTGTCAAAAGTATTATGTAGGTTAATAGTCCTAAATCAATTTAGCTTTGAATGATCTTTGCCTGGTTTAGGAAATGGTGTTAAATAGCTATGCACCCAAACCTGTGGTACTGATGTCACCCTGACGGTCAGGCTAAAGCAAGCAGCCATCTCCATCAGTTCTCCATCACTCATATCCATCATATGGGCACACCTAACACCATCGGCCCTGGTGAGGTGTCATTTGCTTTTTCTTTGACATCTTCTAGCTCAGGTATCAGCAAACTACGGCCCGCGGGCCGGATCGGCCCCTGACGTCATTTCATCCGGCCCGCCGACGGTACTCAAAAATGCTTGATATAACGAATGGAACTCGAGGCGTTGTGATACAATGTAAATTTCAATATTATATTTTGAATAATAGGTGATCTCCACGCAAAATCAGTATTAACATGTAGAGAAATTAACAGCGCATTAAAAATGATAATTGTCAACTGCCACGTATATTCAACACTACTGTAAGCGAGCAAGAGGTAGACAACGATACAAGTGAGAAGATAACATTAAGGGATGGACGAACATCAGCCTGATATAATGTACAGTTAAGATTGATTCACACGTGCAGAGACTTCCTGGCTACCATGTGTCTTAAATTTTAAATTTACAATTTTCAATTATAAATTATCGTATCTAGATGTTCTTGTTTATTGTAATGTTTACTTATTTCGCACCATCCCAATTCCTTCCCCGTCTCGTTGTAGCGCCGCCTACGCTCTGACATTACCATGGTTTCAAGAGCAACACACACACACACACACACACGCAAACAAACACACATATACACACACACACACACACAAACACACACACACACACACACATCTTTCCCTCCCCCAGATGCGCCGGGCTGTCAACACAAGACCAATGCTCCAGAAATATTTACTAATTTTTGCCAGTCATCCAGTTATTAGGTATTAACACGGATTTCTATGTTAGATAGTGATAGGTAAGTGAACTACAAGTGTGAATAGAGGCAATAAAGTAGCAAACATAGCATAAAAATGCCATAGAATCTTCGTGTTATTGCGAAAATAGTATCCCCAGCTCAGAAGAATTCCCCGGTCAAGGTGTTAATCGAGCTGGTCGCTAGGCCAGTGTTTTTCAATCTTCCTACTAGAGCAGATCCTTACGCATATGTTTAAGTTGCTAAATGAACTCTCTGCGATGATCCAAGTGTCTGTCCTACTTTATGTAATAAACCAGATGGGCAGAAATGTTGCATTTAGGCGATTTCGTTTCCTTGCTGCCACTCTCGGAACCCCGGTTGAAAAACTCTGCTCTAGGCTGTTTATTTAGGCCGGCTCTATTTATATAGTTTGCAAACATTATTATGAGATATATTATATTACCATGTACCTATGGTGAGCCGTAGCTTCACCAGTGACCCCTAGTCGTTTGATTTTCTTGTGCGTCAATAGGATTTTAATTATGTTTCTAATTCAATGTCTGTTTCACTTTCAGATCCCGTATACTTCACTCTTCATTATGGCTACTAAGAAAAGAAAAGTGGACGGCGAGTGTCACGTTTCTAATGAAGAATAGGGAGTAAAGTACTTCTTTGTGGAAACAAAGGACCGGAAATATGCATCTAAAATGTTGCCATATTGAAAGAGTACAATCTTCGGTGTCACTACGAAACAAAACAACTATCAACGTATTGAAAGTTTTCTGAATAGTTACGCTCTGAGAAATATGAGTCCATGAAACGTGGTTTTGAAACACAAAGAAATATCTTCACGAAAAAGTTTGCTGAAAAAGAATATATCACTCTTACAAGCTACAACATTGTGTATAAGATGGCAGAAAGAGGAAAACAATTTACTGAAGGCAACTTCATCGAAGAGTGTATTATGGAAGCAGAAAATGCCTTGTGTCCTGAGAAAGCCGATTTGTTTGGAACTAACTGCCTTACGGCAAGTTTAGTTGTGCGAAGAACAGAAGAAATTGGAGAGAACATGGTTCCACAGTTACTCGAAAAAACTAGGAACGTGTTGTGGTACTCTCTGGCGCTGTATGGGTCTACTGATCTCTCGAGCATGTCACAACTTCTCGTGTTCATTTATGGTGTCAATTTGGACTTTCAGATAACGGAAGAGTTGGCATCCGTTTGCAGAATGCACGGAACAACTACAGGAAAATACATTTTAATGGAAGTGCAAAGAGTATAACCTTTAGTGGAATCAGCTTTGATGGAGGATTAACATGGCTGGAATGAGGAAGAGTCTGATGGTACAGATCAGGACTCAGTTGGAAATTTTGCAAATTCCGTGCGCTCTGTTCATACACTGCATCATACATCAGCAAGCACTCTGTGGGGAAAGACTTAGACATTTCTTATGTACTGAAACCAGTCGTTTCTGCTGTGAACTTCATTCGGAGATATGCACTCAATCACCGCCAGTTAAAGACGTTTCTTGAAGAAATTGATTCTGACTTCTGTGACTTGCCTTATCACACATCAATGAGTGTGGCTCAGCTGCGATCAAGTCCTGTTTCGTTTTTACAAGCTCCGAAACGAAATAGATGTTTTCCTCACTGAAAACAATAGAGCTGATCCACAGTTGCCAGATTCTACTTGGCTGTCAAAGTTGTACTTTTTGGTCGACATCACATCAAACATGAATTATCTGAATTTGAAACTTCAGGGATAGGATAATCTCGTCTGTGATCTCTACAGAATAATCAAAAGGATTTCGGAGAAAGCTGTCATTGTTTGATATACAACAGGAAGGAGAAAACATTTCTCATTTCCACTGTTTCAAAGAGTTTTGCGCTACAATCGCCGAAGATGTCAAACTCGATTTTCCGAAAGAAAATTATTTGTGACTTAAAGAAGCATTTGTTTGGAGAGATTTTCAGATCTTTACAGAATTGAAAGTGACATTTTTCTTTTCCGTAATCCATTTGATTGTAACCTTGATGATGTGCCAGTTGAACTACAGTTGAAGCTCACTGATTTGCAAGCAAATGACTTGTTCAAAGAGACGCACAGAGAAGGAAAACTTGTTGAATTTTACCGCTGCTTAGCTGATGTTGAGTTTCCGAAACTGAAGCAATCAGTGCCGGTCTCCTTTGTCTAAGGGTGACACGAATTTCTCCGCAATCCCGTATACTCTCGTAAGTAACGTGATGTGAGCGAGAATTGGTAGCGGTTCTCTCCGCGTTGGTAACTTAGGGGTATGTGAGCCGGTCGCTCAGAAAGCAATGGCAAACTACTGAGCGTAATCTTGCCAAGAAATCAACAATCAGCTGAAAGATGCTGATGTTGACAGCGATGTCCTGTAAAGGATATGAAACAAAAAAAATGGTATCAGTGTTTGTCACAACTTATGTCTGTGAGCGAACATTTTCAAAAATGAAATATGTGAAATCAGTACATCGAATGAGATTGACTGGTGAACATTTGAAAGCAATTCTCTAGATTGGATGCTGCAATTCCAAACCAAACATGGATGAAATCTTGAAAGCCAAATATCAGCTTCACAAATCTCACTAACCTTTTTTGCTGCTTACTTTGTGAGATTCGGATATGTGCACACTATGTCTGAAGTAACTATCTTTGTTGCTAACGTTGCCTTCATTTGCATTAAATAAATATGTTGGTTGTCTTTGTTTTTTGTGTGCACTGCACGCCACTCACCAATGATTAACTTAGTTATTCGTCTTTTTTTCCCCCAGAGCGTTCATTCTGGCTTGCAAGTGTTGTTAACGTTAGTTGCATATCCTTTACAGGACGTTTGCAGTCAACACCAGCATTATTTTCTGTTGTTGATGTTTTGACAACTTTACGTTCAGTAGTTTGCCATTGCTTTCTGAACGACCCGCACCCATACCATAGTGTAAAAACACCAGCGCAATGCGGTCTGCTGCCAAGTTGCGCGCATCTGTGTTTCGAACGCGGGTATACGGGATTACGATTCGCATCCGTAAGACCTTCGCCACGGAGCCCGTCGCAAGTAATGTACAGAATGAGTATGCGGCTTGCGCTCGTCATTTTTTCAGTTATCCGGCCCGCAGAGAAAAAAGTTTGGTGACCCCCTGATCTAGACCAACAAACAGAATAGATCAGAATGGTTAGTCATCAAGCAAGGAGTCCGTCAGGGCTGTATGCTGTCCCCCTTCTTTGTTTAACCTGTACGCAGAAAATATAATGAGAGATGTCAGAGATGATGTAACCAGGGAGGAATATGATGCCCTAAATATCGGTGGTCATGAAATAATAAGAGATTCGATATGCTGATGATACAATATTACTATCCATATCACACAGTTTAGAAACTAATAACCTCAACCCAAGCGAATCGTGATAATCACAACTTATATCTTAACATAGCAAAAACAAAGATAATGCGTATGGATGAAATCGTAATACGGAGAAAGAAATATATGTTAATGATTAAAAGACGAATATTTATTGCTCTTCAAAGACTAAAACAACTGAATAAAGTAAGGGCTGGGACAGATAGAACTACAAAAATTAGATCTTTAAGAGCATGCATCATTCCCATTGCAATATACGCCTTTGAGACCTGGATACTTACTAAACTAATGCACCCCTACTTTAAGAGCTGAACATTGAAGAAGGTTGGCTACTAAAGACGATATATCAAAGAAAATTGAAATATTTTGTTCACTTGAAACGTCTCGAAAGTTTGGAGAGAACAATAATGAAGGGGTATATGCGTGGCAAGAAGGGGAAGAGGAAGGCCAATGAGAAGATGGGTGCAGGATGTGGCTGGATGATCTCCAGAAAGGTGTATCGGACGCGGGACAAATTGCTTATGACCGAGAAGTTTTCCAGAAGCATGTTATGAGAGCAAAGTCCTGCAAAGGGTAAGCTACTGAATGAATGAATGAACTATGTTAGTTATTGCTGCACAGAGAAATGTGTTTTTCCCTTTGCTTTTTCGCTTATTTTATTGTTTCTTACTTTCCCGATGTTGTTGGTGTTTCGTCAGGGTATGGGAGGTCGGCTATTTCAATTTCTCCCTCATACCTGACTCTTCTTCCGGAGACCCGGGTTCGAACCCTCAGCAATGTGTGAGTTTGATTTTATGTCTGTGGAAAAAAGAAATCCTTAACGTGACTAGTTCGCAGTGACCCCCCCCCCCCCCCATATCTCTCTCTCTCTCTCTCTCTCTCTCTCTCTCTCTCTCTCTCTCTCTCTCCCGGCCCTTTTTCCTGTCCTACATTATAAGGTACTATAGACAGTAGATGATATGACATGCATGGATCATGCTGTTCCTTGCCTTTATTTCCTCTAACATTCCTTGTGATATCTGATGCACTACGGTTAGACATATCTTACATTTATTATCGATGCAACCAGGGCCGTGAAGTAGATTTTCTCGATATGTCGTAAGTCTTTAGAAATGCCGACCGTTAATGAAGCAAGACTTTGAAATAACCCCCCTCCCCCCTCCCTCGCTGCTTCTGCCGCCCCTTTACCATGCCGCCTGATGCGGTCGCCTCTCTGTATCATAGCTCGGCACCGCCCTGGATACAATGCCATCACAACGGTGATGTTATCATCATCATGCGTCTGGCTGAGAGGTGTGGGCGTTCATGGTTCGCTTCTTACACAATCGCCTTAATCTTTATATGGTCTGTGTTCTTGCACCTATAATGCCATGCTGCCAATCCATCCTGGTATTTATTACATACTGGCTGTCATGGGACCACTGGAGTTAACGATCAGATGATAGATTGACAGAGACAGTCGGTATAGACAGCTGCAACTTTTTGTTGATAGTGGGGAAACACTTCCCTCGGATCAAACAAAACCAAAAGTCCTTGAGATTTCCCCAAGACACAGGAAAATTGTCGGCATGTTGTTTTGCCCGAATCTCAAGATGAAAGGAAAAGCTTGATTTGGTTGCCGCTAGGGCCACCTGTTGTTGATAGCGAATGACGTCACTCGGATAATCCCCGACTGAATGAAACATAACTTATTTGCCGCCAGTGAAGTGTTTGGCTAGCTCTGTTCAAATTTAGGAAAGAATCTATTGTGTTCTATGTCAATTAAAGATGATGAACATGTGTCTTGCATGGCAATGTGTAGATTCAATTCAGGATAGAGCTGGTTTACATATGGTATTCACTAGATAGCATTTAGGTATAAGTAATGTAGGATAGTCTAGTGATAGATAGAGTTTAGGACTTGAGCATAGTGTTGTTGCTTTGTGGTTAGGTATTCTAGGAGTGTCGGCGACAGTAGGCAGTCCCGTTGTTAAACTAGCCAGTGTGAGATGTCAATTGGCTCAGCTGGTTGAGAATAGTGTAGTGGGATGATATTAAGAGAGAGATTGAGGATGGTTGGGGGATAGGGGAAATGTCCAATGGTGGGATCTTCCAGTGGGGGGTCTACTGGGGTTCTGCACTTTCTCTTTGGTCTTTCCTTGTCTTACTCTAACTCAGACCGATGTGATGAGCCCCTCTGCCCTATAACAGAGTTTAGTCCACTGTTAAATATCTGAGTGCGGCCGTCGGCCTGCACTCATCCAATAGGGGTCAGTGTCGGGTTGCTCTCACCAGGTGTGTTCTCTCTTTCACAGGTTCCACTCAGGTTATGAAGAAAACAAGCTGAAACATCACTGTTTAAGTGTATGGCTATTTCAGTGAAGGAAGTTATATTCAGCGGCTTTTGCACTCGGCCCATAATCAAGAGGGTCAGAAGGAACATGGCTCTGCTGAGCAGAAACAGATGATTATCTAGGAGTAATTCCTTAGTGATAGGGTTCACCAAAGTTGGGTGAGGTATTTTCCATACCACATGTAAAAAGAACACTAGTGATTACAGAAGGAACAGGAACAACGAACATAGTGTTTTTCTCAGTTATTAGATTCCTGTGGAACTGTAATCGGTAACTTTGTAATCGTGAGGACTCTAGGACATTTAGAAATGAACCAATTTATTTTCAAGTGACAGTGAGCTGTATTTTACGTTACAAGGATTGTTAACTCTCAGAACTGTAGGGACATTTATTTAGTAACACTGTGTGTGATCGATTCAGGATCAGTATTGGACTATATCCGTGATTGGTGATCAGGTATCTGGATTATCAAAGAGCTACTGTCAACATCTGGCAGGAGGGACACATCGTTTGGTGAGGTCATGGTGTGCTGAGCTATGATGATGTTGTGTGGCCATTACCGGGATGATCTGACTGTGCTCCTGAGCTGTTCGGTATGATTCTGCAGACACACTAGAGTATACGACATACATTCTGCACATACACTTCTCACATAATACACTTTTCTTCATTAAATTAATTTGTTATTAATTTTAGAAGCTAGAGTTGTGTAGTATGTTGTTCTGGGGAAGAATGAGAGGGGGCATGGTCAAGTGGGGAGAGAGAGAGAGAGAGAGAGAGAGAGAGAGAGAGAGAGAGAGAGAGAGAGAGAGAGAAAGAGAAAGAGGGATCCAGTGACCGACGAGGTGTTGTGGGCGGAATCTAGTGGATTCTCCAGAATAATGAGATGGGGTTAAAAAGAATGTGGGTGTTGATTCCCCTCACCCAAGGGACGACACTAAAAATAATTTCACGACACTAGCAGATTACGTCTAATTTCTCTAAACAATTTATGGTTTTCATTTGCTTCTTGTAGCTCTTGTCCTTTGCTTTTTCCGACTGTCCATTGTATTTGTTTGCATTATCCTCAGAAATCACATTTCCATTTCTTTAATGTGCTTGTTGTCATTGTTTCACATCCATGCAACAGTATTTTCCTATATAGCAATTTATCTCGTTTTCTCATTTCATTTGACATCTGTATATTGGTCAGTATGTTTTCCATCTTGAAAAAGGCTACAATTGCCATAGCGATTCTTGCTCTTATTTCTACAAGGCACCTACTATTATATGTTATGACTCTTCCGAGATAGTTGTACCGACACACATGTTTAGCTGATTTAGTGCATGGAATGATAAATCGTCTTATTCAAACTCTCCGTAACTGCCGTGGGCTTATAAATCAAATTATATTTAAAATATCAATATAGTATTTGTCCTTATACAATCCCTTTTAATTAATAATATCACATGTCTACTATCCTATTAACAACTTGTAAGTCATAACTGTGACACACCCCAACTTCCTATTTTCCCGCCATCCACTGTGCCTAAATGTGCAATTATGTGTTGTTTGAGGGCAAGTGCAGACATTCAAATATCTAGGCACATGGGTAACATCGGCTTAAGATGCATCATTGAGATAAAGAGCAGAATAGGACAAGCAAAAATTGCATTCTATCAAATGAAGAACGTTTTGTGCAATAATTCAGGGTCCTTGAAAGTTAGAAAAAGAGTTCTTGCAAGTTACATGCAACCAGTTTTAACACACGATTGTGAATCTTGGACAATTAATAAACAGTAAACCGGCGAAAAAATCCCTGGAAGCCTTAGAGATCTGGTTTTATAAAAGAATTCTGAAAATAAATTGGGCAGCCAAAAAGAGCAATCAAGACGTTTTAAGAGAAGATGAGTCGCAAAGACAACTTATCACAAACATCAGAAAGGTGCAGTCATCATTTTCTGGCCGCATTATGAGAAGAGAAAAACTGGAACATGTTGTGACAACCGGAAAGATTTGCGGAAAGAGAGATAGAGGAAGAAAGCTTGAGAATATTCTTCAGTCTTGTGTCAAGGCACGGAAGGGACTCAGCACAAGAATTGATCCATGACATCGGAGATCGTAATTTGTGGAGAGGCATGGTCGCCCACGCCAGCCGGCAAGGCACTGGGTGATGATAATTTGTGTTAGGTCGAAAACCACTCCTTGTTTAGCACTGAATCTGTTAAGAATATCCCATTAACTGGGATGTTGTTTTTTTCTGTTTTCCGTGTTTCCATCCTGTTTCAGGATATTGCGGTCGACACCAGCATCTTTCAGCTGTATGTTGATTCCTAGGCTAGATTACGCTCATCAGCACGCCACGACTTTCTGAGCAACCGGCTGCATGCTCTCGTAAGTCACTGGCGCGGCTCGAACCGCTTCAAATTCTCGTGCGCTCACGTCAACCACGAGAGTATTCGGGGTTACGGAGAAAGCTGCTAACCCCTCAGCCAGGGAGCAACTGGGATGTTGTTGCATTGTGGTATTTCTTTCTTCTTATGTTAGAGTTAGTTACATTTCCATTTACAGGACTTAGCGGCTAATGCCAATTTATGTTGTTTGTGATCTCTTGGCCAGTTATGTTCATAGTTTGTCATTGCTTTCTGAAGGACCGGCGCCCATACCTTTTTCAGTAAAAGCCAACGCAAGGCGTTCTGCTGCCAAATCGCATGCAACTGTGTTTGAAACGCGGTATGCGGGATTACGAACTGTGTCCGTAACCTCTTAGTTATGGAACTTCTTATGAGACGCTCATAATATTTGTTCTACAATGTAATTCTAACCCAAGTCGCTCACTGGTGTACAATAGTCGCATCTACTATATACATTCTACAGGGGTGAACGTGGCCGATAGGTTCTTGACACTGGCGCATAATCTTCCTTGTACAGACGGCGGTGTGGTGGGGTCATTTCATACATCAGCCAGTTGTACTTAAACCTTGACTGCTCGTTCAGTAAACCATGGTAAACTACAGAACACACAACTGCAAAGAAAATTAATCCGGGGTTGACTGCAACGTCCAACAAATGACAAGCAACATTTAACCGGTGCTCTAGCTTGGGAGATAGTGGGACGCACAGGTGCCGTGTTCCTCCACACACCCAGACCAGCGTTTGAAATAAGCCCAGGGTGAAGTAGAACTAGACCACTTTGCTTAATTTAGATGGCATGTTGCGTCGACCGATCATACAGTAAAGACAATCTCATCATCATCATCATCATCATCATCATCATCATCATCATCATCATCATCATCATCATCATTATCATCATCATCATCATCATCATCATCATCATCATCATCATCATCATCAGCATGTTCCATTTTTGCTGTCAAACGGCGTGGGGAGGGATACTGGGTGGCACGGAAAAGTATCATTTCGTGTGACTGTATGTGATATAATAAAACGTCCTTACCCTTTCCTATTTATTGACTCCCTTAAAAATAAACAACCCCTTTCAATTATTGTTTAAGTAACTTACTTAATGTAGGAGAAAATAAAACAGCGATAGACTGACCGAGGCAGCTTAATTTATTTGGCATTATTTTTTTTTCACGTACCTGGCAAGACCGGGACTGATTGAAAAACAAAGGCCCAGTGTAGCCATTTTTGGTCAGTACTACACAAAGAAACAGACGTGCGTTCCCCGTGTGGGGTTTCTTTCCCCGTGTGGGGAAAGGTATTTTTGCCTTTTAAAACCATGATTCTCTTCAGCTATTGGTATGTTATATCTACATTATTAAGATGTATTTATGTATTACATAGACCAGTATTTTTAATTAAGAATTAGTTAGAATAATAAGTCAAAAATTCTCTTAAACCAGGCTGGATGATGTTTACCAATGAAACACATGTGGGCGCCAAGCTGTAATTTTTCCTATGTTTACAATTTTAAATCCATATGTTAAAACCTTTCATAGGCATTATGAACTTATATCTAACTAGTAGTGCTTATAACCTAGAAATATGTGTACCGTGGAGTATCAAACTCAGGTCAAAAACACTTTCTAGGCATTTTCTCAATGTAGTAGCAGACTCCTGATTCATACTTCAGTAGAGAACTTATGTCTGTCAATTTCATATTCCTATGTTAAAACTTCTATGCACTGTGAACAATATCTCACTATTTATGCTTAGAAATCTGCAAATAATCTATGTACTGTAGAGATTGAACTCTAAAGTACAGTTTCAAAGGTGTTTTATCCATGCGGGGACATACAAATGATTACGCATATTCCCGACTCTTAGTCAGGGGATAAAATACTTCGCCACATCATAATCTGTAACTTGGAACTATAGTGCTAAATTTTAGTACCATCCTTGTGTTAACAGATTAGTAACCACTCCATATGAGGAGGGACATGTAATCATTTCATAAAATACTGCTAGGGACATGCCATGTTTGAGAATATAAATTCAAAAACAATTAAAGTAAACGCGTGATATAAATGAATGTTCGGATAGGTTGTACCTTCAATCCGCAAGACCTCACAGAACAGAAGCGAAGATTGATGTGAATAAATTGCTTGCAATATTCAGAAGGCTGGAGTGTGCATAAGTTATTCCAATAAATACACTCCGAATAATAGCAGTCATTGACAAAATATATTACAGCGATTACTATCCTCATGTGCTTTACGCAGTGGGGGAAAACAATGGATGTTTTAGTTTATGGATTAACCCCTGAAGGAAATTCAAAAACCTAGGCTCCCTGCATCATCATTATGATTAATTATTATGTATGATTATCATGTACTTAATATCAGAGCAATTTACGTGTATGTTTTTTTCTGGTATGAGAATTTTCCCTTTTTTGATAGTTACTTTTTACTGTGGGAATATACATTTTAATGTTACCCTTGGGGACATGAGGATGTTGATAGAAGAATCCATGTGTATGTCAGTACTTAAGAAGCCAATGTTGAATAGTCTTGACCTAAGGATGATTATAGTGCCGAAAGGAAGACGCGGCATTATAAACCACAGAGATTCTGTATAGGCTATTCTCTTCAAGTAATGAGAGAGACAATATCAACATGTTGGATGGACAGAATGTCTTCACTCATCTAATAGTCCCAGTAACAACAGAACATAAAATATAAGTGAGAAAATACCTTACTCACTATTAAGAGTCAGAATGGCTCTACTCAGCAATGAGGGACAGTGGAACGTGGACATCCACTCCTTTCCCCTTCTCCCCTTGTTGTTTTGTATTTTTGTTTGTAATTGTGTTGTAAACATTTTACCATAACACAGTAGGTTAATGCTCGTGTTGTATTCTTGTCATCCCTTTTCTATAGAAGAGAAGCAAGTGGTGGTTGAATGTGGTGGGACTGCATTTCATAACTATCATCAGGATCCTGGGTTAACAGCCTGATGAGGGTGAGTCAGGACTAAATGGCTTAACCATGTTCTGGATCTATAAATACATCAATGTTTACTGCTGCACTCATAAGCTGCAAACGAAAGCAAAAGAGATATATATGAAGACAACTGACGGTGTGATTGAGGAAGTCCTATTTTAGTAGGAATATCCAGGATGGACTTCAAGATCTAATAATCTACAAAGATGAAGATCAACAGAGTACTGACAACAGCGTAGCGTCTGCTTTACTCCTGAGAAGTACCACCTGAAGCCTTATCACTCAGCAAAATCAGGGCAACTATGGGACAATCCTACTACAAGTTACTAAAACTAGCAACAGTGAAAGCCCTTCAACTGTTGGTTGGATTACCAAGTTAATATCCAACAATGGATAAGTCTTCGAAAGAATGTCTCACAGTTGCAACAGTAAAACATGGAATTCAGCCATTCAGCTATTCAACACCAAGTTCTAGCTATGAACACCAACTCAAACAAATGGGAAGAGACACTGAAACAACAATAAGCCAAAACAACCAATACAAGCAACTTCAGAACCTCTGAACCATAACTACACCAGATTACCTCAAGGTTCCAAAACCTGAACACATAAAAAAAAAACCATATGAAAGCAGCTAGCGGAGTAAATACCCGTACGCCTGCAATCACAGGACTCACCTGATGGCTTGCAACTCTGGATATGTGGTGGAATAATATTCTTCAGTCTCATGCCTGCAGCAGAATTCTGGAATTAATTCCAGATGAACCAAATGAATAACACGCAGAATTGTATGTCTACACTGAAAGTAAATAATGAATCAGAACTCTATACTGGTTCCATGTCGGCCTAACTGCCCTATCATCAAGTATGGGATGGCCTATCAACATGAACCGAGTATGTGACAAAACCTCTTGAACTAAATTGGGAAACGGTTAACGTAAACCGAGCTGTTGGACAGTCGTCATCTTTTCATCGATAAGTACTTTCTTAAGTACTGACATACACATGGATTCTTCTTCGGGTGATGTGATTATCTACACGGATGGGTCAGTGTTGAGAGGTAGGAGAAGTGCCTGGGGGTTCTTGGCAAAAACTAATGGTCGGCGTTTGGTGCAGGAGAGCCTGGCGTATGATAACACTACATCTAGCTTAAGAATGGAGGTGGAGGCGGTCAGTGCAGCTTTCCGCTGGATAGAAAACACGATACATACACACATTGTGATTGTAACTGACTCAGAAAGCATGCTGAGAAGGGTGAGAACAGGTAGGCTTCGTGCAGAGTGGCTTGCTTCGCTTCGGAGGTCACGGTTAGTAAGCATCACCTGGATCTTTTCTCCTGGGCATGCCGGTGTGCTGGGGAATGAACAGGCGGACAGATTGGCTGGCTCGGCAAAATTTGGTGGAGTATTGATGCAGGACAAGGCAGACGTGGTTGCGGCCTTGTGGGAGCACGTGTACACCTCGGAGGAGCAGATGGAGCACCATGGTCTGGTAAGAATGAGACAACGAGGTGTGACGAGGGGTTCTGGCCGACGCTCGGCGCTCGGAGGAAAGGCGAGACGGACATATAATCAGATTGCTACTGGAACTATTAGTGTTGGAACTCTTCGCTGGCTGCTGAGGATGGAGACGGAGCGCTTATGGGAATGTCCCGAATGCTGTGATGTCGGTTCCTAGATCAATCAATCAATCAATCAATCAATCATCGATAAGATGATATAGGGAAGAACCTTCTGCAAGAGCTTAAGTTGCATCTCCTGAAAGTATGACAGACCTAGGCACCAATTTCATTTGGAACACAACTCAATGGCAACAGAGTATTCTTGAATTCAGCTCCACGGAGGAGATATGTATATTAGGTGAATTTATTTCCTAATAGGGATTATAAGTAGTTCCGCAACAAACTTCAGTGGACATTAAAACATGACTGTGAGTATTTATTGCTGTCCCGGATAATTATGGACATTAACAGTTTAGCACTGGAGAGGAATATCCACCCGCAATGCCTAAATGAACACTATAATTAATTAATTTAATTATTAGTATCAACTGATTTTATGTGGGTGTGTTTTTTTACGCCATGTATAAAGAGTGTTAACAGTTTAGCACTGGAGAGGAATATCCACCCGCAATGCCTAAATGAACACTATAATTAATTAATTTAATTATTAGTATCAACTGATTTTATGTGGGTGTGTTTTTTTACGCCATGTATAAAGAGTGTTTTATTTGGTAATGGTGTACAACTAAAGGGTTATGTTGGTATAAATGTATAGTATTTTGACACCAACTCATTATTTTTTTTAAATGAGAAAATGGTAAAAGGTGTCAGAAACAAACGTTTATATGCTGGGTTCTATGTACTTTGATCATTATTTGCCTTAATTATGAGGGAAAATGAAAGTAGACCCAATTTTTGGTTGTGTTGTTTGTAATAACCTTGTTTTTTTCTGGGGTCAATGGGTACTATATTGTAACAATGCAAATAATTCCCATGCCTGTCTGAAAATGCATAGTGTTCATTACACATATATATGTAACTATAGATTTTGGTTTAATACTTGAACTGTTTGTCCAAAATTTGCTGATGTGTACATCAAGTAAATGTGGTGTTCATCAGTGGTTGTTTCTATGTTGTGAACAATCAATGCCTTCTAGAACTATAGTAAATTTTAAAGGGTGATAAGTGGGAATGGAGAAGTACTCATAAATACAGCTATGAACAGGAGTGAACTACTTTCCTCCTTGTGTTATGGTAGAATTCCATGATCACCTCAAGTGGCTAAATAATAGAGAACAAATTAAATCCCCCTAGACACTTTTAACATAATATTCTCATAAATTAAAATCCACATCCCACACTGTACAATGTCTTTAATGTCGTCAATTCATTGTCTTTTCTGGCGATCTCCTGCTGTGGTAGCGAACTAGTGAGCTATATTGTCTGGTAAGATCACAAACAGCCCGTTAATGATGGGTTTAATTGCAGCGTAGTGTGCAACACACACAACTAACTTCAACTACATGCTGCAGATCCTGTGTAGTCACTATTGTAATATACAGGATATTATATAGTCGATGTTATATCTTTCTATTGCGAAGTCAGTCAATCAATCGCCGTCCCAACTTCACGGCAAAGGATCACCCCTTTATGTACCGTTCCTGTGCCAGAGAATATCGCACAAAATACTCACCATTGTCCCATGTGAAACAGTGAAACAAACTCAAGTCTCTACAAATCAACAGCCCGCACAGGTATACTATGCATAATATCGCTGCCAGAACGCCAACACAAAAGTCCATCACGAAAAATGCAGTTCATCGTCGCTGGATGCGGCAGTCACTAGGAAAACCAGCAGCCACACATTACTGCAGAAGGCAATCCAGTTAGTTCAGCGACTTGCCAGTCGCTACTTTTCAGAACATGCAGTTCATGCTACAAACAACCATGGACAAATGTAAAAGCAAAAAACACAATGTCGCTCCACACACTCAACTCAATAGCAGGGCGAAGCACATTTCGATTGCGAAATGATTCATCAGTTCACTTAATATCAAAACCATTCTACCCATCTTGGAAACAATTCTAGAATAAGGTAGATACGGACAGGATTAATGTTATTTCTCAGCCTAGTTAATGACATACATTGCTTGTAATAGAGATGAGGACAGCGTTATTTCCTGGTCACTTCTTGTCCAGCAAGTTAGGACTCCACGAGCGGGACAGAACAATAAATGACAAATGTCACTTAGCTGAAAATTGAGTTCACGTCTGCTGGACCGCAGACTGTTCAGGGGTGGAGAATAACAGTCGATATTCTGGCGGTAACGGTAACGGATCGTGAGACTTAAAGATGCCACACTGGAGTGTTTTCTTTTGGGAAAATGCTGGTATGTTTGGTGCTTTGTGGCATTATGTTATCTTGATTGACGTCTCTCTCTCTCTCTCTCTCTCTCTCTCTCTCTCTCTCTCTCTCTCTCTCTTTCTCTCTTTCTCTCTCTCTCTCTCTCTCTCTCGCTTTGTCGATCACTACTTCGTTCACCTACATCTATATGTCTCTCACCCTCGCTCTCTCTCCCCCTCTCTCTCTCTCTCTCGTTCGTTCTATAATTCGATGTCTCTATCTATTTCTCTGCCTCACTCGAGCTGCCTTTCTAAATCACTCTTTGTCTCCTTCAAGATGTCTCTCTCGCCCTCTCTCTGTATTTTTCTACGCTGTTTCTCTCTCTTGCCCTCTCTATTTCTCTGTCAGTGTCTCAGTGTTTCTCTTTCGTTCTCTATCTCTGTATCTCGCGATATCTTTCACGATATGTCATTGTCTCATTCTTTGGCTCTGTTTTTGTCTCTCTTTCGATCTCTCCCCCTCTCTCTCTCGTTCGTTCTATAATTCGATGTCTCTATCTATTTCTCTGCCTCACTCGAGCTGCCTTTCTCTCTAAATCACTTTTTGTCTCCTTCAAGATGTCTCTCTCGCCCTCTCTCTGTATTTTTCTACGCTGTTTCTCTCTCTTGCCCTCTCTATTTCTCTGTCAGTGTCTCAGTGTTTCTCTTTCGTTCTCTATCTCTGTATCTCGCGATATCTTTCACGATATGTCATTGTCTCATTCTTTGGCTCTGTTTCTGTCTCTCTTTCGATCTCTCCCCCTCTCTCTCTCGTTCGTTCTATAATTCGATGTCTCTATCTATTTCTCTGCCTCACTCGAGCTGCCTTTCTCTCTAAATCACTTTTTGTCTCCTTCAAGATGTCTCTCTCGCCCTCTCTCTGTATTTTTCTACGCTGTTTCTCTCTCTTGCCCTCTCTATTTCTCTGTCAGTATCTCAATGTTTCTCTTTCGTTCTCTATCTCTGTATCTCGAGATATCTTTCACGATATGTCATTGTCTCTTTGTCTTTGGTTCTGTTTTTGTCTCTCTTTCGAACTCTTCGATTTTTCTCTCCTTCCCTCTCTTTCTCTCTCTCTCTCTCTCTCTCTCTCTCTCTCTCTCTCTCTCTCCCTGTCTTTTCTTTTGTTTCTGTTTCTATATGTCTATTTTGATATCTTTCTCTCACTAGACCAACTTATCTTTTTCTCCCTCGCGTGTCTCTATGTATCGATCCTCTCTCTCTCTCTCTCCCTGTCTCTCTCTCTCTCTGTCTCTCTCTCTCACTCTATATATATATATATGACTTTCAATATATGTATACGTCTCGTTATTGCACCGTCTCTTTCTCTCGCTTTCTCTCTCTTTCTCTCTCTCTCTCTCTCTCTCTCTCTCTCTCTTTCTCTCTCTCTTTCTCTCTTTCTTTCTCTTTATCTATCTATCTATCTATCTATCTATCTATCTATCTATCTATCTATCTATCTATCTATCTATCTATCTATCTATATATCTATCTATCTATCTATCTATCTATCAATCTATCTATCTATCTATCTATCTATCTATCTATCTATCTATCTATCTATCTATCTATCTATCAATCTATCTATCTATCTATCTATCTATCTATCTATCTATCTCTTTCTCTCTTGATTTCTTTCTCACGTGTCTCTTGTTATGTTGCCCCTCCTTCGTTCTATTTCTCTATCTCTACAACACGCTGTCTCTCTCACGGATCGGAGCTATACAATTATATCCTTACAATATAATTCTAAAAATCTGGAACCAGAGCTCTAGAAATAGGGAGATACTAACAGGATTAATGTTGTTTCTTAGCTTGGTTAATGACGCACATTGCTAGTAATAGAGATAAACAAAGTGTAATTCCATGGTCACACTCATGTCCAGCAAGTTAGGATTTAATAGCGGGACGGAACAACAAATGATAAATGTCACATAAATGAGAATTGAATTGCTGGACCGCAGGCTGTTCAGGGGTGGAGAATAACTGTGGATATTCTGGCGGGAACTGATCTTGAGACTTAAAGATGCGACACTGGAGTGTTTTCTTATGAGAAACCGAAATTCTGATATTCTAGTGCTTTGAAGCTTTATGTTCTGTTGATAGACGTTTCTGGCACTCACTCTCTCTTTTTATGTTCCTCTATTTCTCTCTCTCTCTCTCTCTCTCTCTCTCTCTCTCTCTCGCTCTCTCTCTCTCTCTCTCATATATATATATATATATATATATATATATATATATATATATATATATATATATAAATAAATAAATATGGGTGAGTGATTGTTGGTGGGTAATGGGATTGGTAGAGGAGATGTGTGTAGGTGGGTGAATGTGTGTGGTATGGGGAATGTATGTGTGCTTGGGGTGTGGGTGGATGGGATGTGTGGTGGGTGTGAGGTGTGTGTGGGTGGGGAGATGTGTAGGTGTAGGGATGTGGTGGATGGGTGGGGGAATGTATGTGTGTGTTGGTTATGTGTGTGGTTGCGTGGGGGAGTTAGAGTGAATGGGGGATGTGTGGGTGGATGGTGAGTGTGTCTCATAACATAGTAATATGCATTGTTTATGTTTAGAATATTCATTTGACAATGTTTTTTTCCTATGCACTGTTGATGAAAGAAAGATGAGTGAATGGTAGGGCCGAATGTAAGAGGGCCTGCGTGCACAATTTGTTACCCTTTGAAAATAAAGTATGTTCGTTCGTTCGTTCTCTCTCTCTCTCTCTCTCTCTCTCTCTCTCTCTCTCTCTCTCTCTCTCTCTCTCTCTCTCTCTCTCTCTCTCTCGATCTAGTTCTCTGTGTCATCAGGACAAAACACTAAATATCTTTTTCTGCCATAATGAGACAAGAATATCTAGAGAAATTGGCGACAACCGGAAGGATATAGTATGTTAGAGTCGAAGGTCTATAGCAGAGGTTCCCAAACCACGGCCCGCGGGCCACTTGTGGCCCGCGAGCTGTCAGAAAGTGGCACGCGAGGCCTCGTTATTTAATATAATATACTCTCTTCATAAATCCGTTCGTATTTTCTGATGCCAAACTTTGTCAAATACAGCAAAACCTTCAGCAAGAAGTATTCGTTTTTGAAATGCAATTCTGCACTAACGTGTAAATTTCTGGAGCTGCCTGCTTCACCTTCAGCTAATCATATGATTTCATTCTGGCGACTAGTGCCTGTCGAACAATTCGAACTCTTGCGTTCATTCGCCCAGAGATACATTTGTCGTTTTGGTTCGAGTTACAGATGCGAGCTGTCATTTTCCGCATTGACCGTTAAAAAAAAAAAAAAAAAAAACAAGCAACGTTCCATACTCACCGACAGTAATCTAGCTGCGCTTATGACATTAGGCACGATTGATTCATGCCCTGACAGTGATAAACTGGCATCTGAACTTAAGTAACTGGTTATGAAGAACAGTTACAATTGTAAATTAATTACATTAATAGCGATCTTCGAAACTGATTATAAATTTATTGTTAAATGAACTTTTGATTTTAACCCACCCCCCCCCCCCCCAAAAAAAAAAGACCGCAGTGTAGTACTGACACTGACTGCCTTTAAAGTTTTATAATTTTTTTGACGAAAGTTTAGAAAGTTAAGAATGATATTGCACGATTTTTATAATTTTATAACGTTGTGGCCCGCTTAACTACCGAAAATAGTAGATGTGGCCCTCTGCTTGAAAAGCTTGGGAACCACTGGTCAATAGACAGGGGAAATACTGGATGAGCTGACAGAGTAGCACGGATGACGTACCGTTGCCTAACTTATCAAGAACACGAGAGTATGTTAGTGAAGTAACATGATAGTCTGCTACGCGCGGCTAAAACATAATATACACACATTTTTATTCACACAATTATTCACAACTTGTTCTGTGCAGAAAGTTTGCCCCATAACAGCATTTTGGAATGTATCTTTATCATAAGTTAAATGCTCTGTTTCCATTTCCGACAGTTTGTATATTATAGGTTACGTATCTATGTCTCTCTCTCTCTCTCTCTCTCTCTCTCTCTCTCTCTCTCTTTCTCTCTCTCTCTCTCTCTCTCTCTCCCTCTCTCTCTCTCTCTCTCTCTCTCTCTCTCTCTCTATATATATATATATATATATATATATATATATATATATATATATATGCCGGCTCCCTGACCGAGGGGTTAGCAGCTTTCTCCTTTAATCCCGAATGCTCTCGTGGTTGATGTGAGCGCACGAGAATTTGAAGTGGTTCGAGTCGTGCCAGTGACTTATGAGAGTATGGAGCCGGTCGCTTAGAAAGTCGTGGCGTGCTGATGAGCGTAATCTAGCCTAGGAATCAACATACAGCTGAAAGATGCTGATGTTGACCGCAATATACTGAAAAAGGATGCTAACGCGGGAAATTAAAAAAAAATATATATATGTATATTTCTCGGCCCATCTCTTGCGCGTCTCTCTGTCGATCTCTTTCTCTGTCTCTATACCTCGCACTATCTCCTTCTATCTCACGACAAACAACCCTTGGCACACCATGTCACTTAAAGCTGGTGACATTTAAAGTCAATGGGATGCGAGCTAGCTACAAGACGGTCCAATTGTCTGAAGACTTCAAGCGACAAACTGACAATCAGCTCCTGGGAATACACTCAGCCTGGGTGTTAAGCAAGTTTCTCTCATTGCTTCCTATGGAACGCGAAGGATTAAAGGGTTAAGGGCACTACTATGGGGAAGATGGAAATCCAATTTGTAAAGATTAAAGAGAAGAGGAACTATATTTTAAGATGTTCGCAAAAGGTTCGTCGTAATTATAACCTGTAGTTAAGAGAAAAGTATTATAAATTCAGTGGACGAAAGAGAGAACAAGAAGGACGACAGCATGATCGAACTGATAAAAGCGCTCGCTCTTAAAATTCCGGTTTGCTAATGCCGAGGTAGCAAGATGAACCCCTACACCGGTCGTTTGGACTAAAATTTTGACTCCTCATCCTTGAATTTGACTCGTAAATTACAAGTACCTCAGAAGTCGGAGTTGGTTCGCTGGATGGCGAGGGATACTGGTAACAGGGAAACCTAAACCACACGTACAAAACAGCCCAGTGCACTAGAAGTAGTAGCACTTGTATGGAATATGCTTGAGTTCAAAACGAAACAAAGTTAGTTTCATTAACTTTACAGGACTTCTCAGTCAACCCCAACAGTTTTTGGGTTGTTTGTGATCTCTTAGGTTTAGTAGTCAGCCATTGCTTTCTGAACGACGAGCACTTATACAACTGTATGAAAACCATTGCAATACGGCTGCTTTGAAATCGCTTGCAGCTGTGTTTCGAACACGGTATGCAAGATTATGAATTAGTTTCGTAAACCCTTCACTACAACGAAGAGAACAGTCTTATATAAAAAATTTTTATTTAAATACTCAATACTGAAAGAGATGAATTATTCAAACAAATAATACAGGAAAATGTAATAATGTGGGCATGTAAAGAGACATGTCAGTAGCTACTTCTTCTGCTGTCTATACCCTATTAAGTCATAGGCCCTCAAACAAACCATACTAAGCCGTCACATCTTTTCCTGTGTCTTGCAGTTCCTTCCATGTCCTCCCAAGATTATTCATCTCTATCTTTAATTTGGTGTGAGACAGGGATGTGTAATGTCTCCAGATCTTTTTTTCCCTGTGCAATGAAAATATTTTCAGGAATGTAGAAGATATAAATTGAATCATCATTGGAGGACGAAATATCGATAACATTAGATATGCAGATGATACTGTATTGATTGCAGACAATGAGCAGGATCTGCAACAATTAGTAGATGCGGTTGTTGCACACAGTGAACAACTGTGGGTTAGAATTAAATTGTACAAAGACACAGATTATGGTCGGCACTAGGAAGAAAGAAATACCACAATGTAATATACAAGTCAATGGGAATGTTCTTCAACAAGTGAATTGATACAATTATCTTGGAACAGTCATAACATCTGATGGGAGATGCATTGAAGAGATTAGAACAAGAATCGCCATGGCGAAAGTAGCCTTTAGCAAGATGAAAAACATTCTGACCAATAAAAAGATGTCAATTGAAACGAGAAAAAGAGTGTTGAGGGGATACATAGAGCCTGCAATTTTGTATGGATGTGACACTTGGACAATGTGCAGTCGAGCTGAAAAAACATATGATGGCTGCAGAAATGTGGTTTCTGAGGAGAATGCAAAGAATACCATGGACATACAGAAAAACCAATGACAAAGTACTACAGGAAACAAATAAAAATCGTAAATTGATTAGAGAAATTAGACGTAGACAATTAACATTTTTTTAAACATGTTATGAGAAGAAATAAATTGGAGAACTTGGTGACAACTGGCAAGATCGAGACCAAGGGGAAGACCGAGAAGTAAATACCTGGATGGCTTGTCCACATGGCATGGTCGAGACAGGAACACTGAACTGATCCTTGATTGTGGTGATCGAGTGAAATGGCGAGTCATCATAACCCACGCTTTCCAGCATGGCACATAATGGATGGATGTATCTTTAATTTTCTTCTTCATGTGTTTTTATGTCTCCCACTATTTCGTTTGCCCTGTGATTTCGACAAAAGATTGTCTATTTATTCTGTCCTCGGGATTTCCCAGTGTATGACCTGTCTGATGCCAGCGTCATTTCACCACCTTTTGGTTTACTGAGATGTGTTTAGTTCTCTCCATGAGCTCTACATTGGTGGTTTTGTCATACTATTTTATTACATATCTGTAAGGAAAAGAAATTAGAAAGGAATGTATGACGTGTACAATGATGTAATTTCCAATTAATCAATCAATAAATGAACTGAGGAAGATCGAGAAGGCACCCGTTGGAGAATAATGGAGTATGTTGAAAAGTCGAACTCACTGCACTCAAAACAAGCCTATAAAAGACTTGTCTCTCCCAACAGAAATAGAAGAGCATGGATGTGGACTATCACTGTAAAGAACTGGGTAGCTGGTTAAATAATCAAATATTCCGTAAAGGAACTTGCTGTCTGTCTGTCTGTCTGTCTGTCTGTCTGTCTGTCTGTCTGTCTGTCTGTCTGTCTGTCTGTCTGTCTGTCTGTCTGTCTGTCTGTCTGTCTGTCTGTCTGTCTGTCTGTCTGTCTGTCTGTCTGTCTGTCTGTCTGTCTGTCTGTCTGTCTGTCTGTCTGTCTGTCTGTCTGTCTGTCTGTCTGTCTGTCTGTCTGTCTGTCTGTCTGTCTGTCTGTCTGTCTGTCTGTCTGTCTGTCTGTCTGTCTGTCTGTCTGTCTGTCTGTCTGTCTGTCTGTCTGTCTGTCTGTCTGTCTGTCTGTCTGTCTGTCTGTCTGTCTGTCTGTCTGTCTGTCTGTCTGTCTGTCTGTCTGTCTGTCTGTCTGTCTGTCTGTCTGTCTGTCTGTCTGTCTGTCTGTCTGTCTGTCTGTCTGTCTGTCTGTCTGTCTGTCTGTCTGTCTGTCTGTCTGTCTGTCTGTCTGTCTGTCTGTCTGTCTGTCTGTCTGTCTGTCTGTCTGTCTGTCTGTCTGTCTGTCTGTCTGTCTGTCTGTCTGTCTGTCTGTCTGTCTGTCTGTCTGTCTGTCTGTCTGTCTGTCTGTCTGTCTGTCTGTCTGTCTGTCTGTCTGTCTGTCTGTCTGTCTGTCTGTCTGTCTGTCTGTCTGTCTGTCTGTCTGTCTGTCTGTCTGTCTGTCTGTCTGTATATGTGTGTGAGCATATCACACTATCTTATCTGTGAGTGAAATAATGAAACATGAATCTCTGAATACAAAGTATCTTTCTGTGATGATATACAATAGTAATGCTACATGAACCTTTTCGACTTATCCCATGCAGACCGCAAAACAACAAGATTAGAACCCAACACATAAACACCATGGGATGAAAACGATCATGAAAGCCGCAGCAAAACCTCCTTGCATCAACACGCTATACAGACTAATAAAAGACATACAAAAGATGTATAGACACTATGCTAAATGTGTCTCTGAAAGTGATATTAATGTGTGCAGAAAGTGCCAATGCAAATTCTCCATAAAAAAAAACACCGCCGACCAGTGTATTAGGCAGCACGAATCTTCCTTATCTGGGAACATAATATATGATAAACTCTCTTTGTCATCTCAGAGCAGGAGGGCGAGATCTTTTGGGCTTATGCATATTCATACTATCTGGGTAATCTTCGTTTTAGAGGAGGCTTTCCCTACGTTGGACATATCATACACCCGAGGGTCATATTGCAGGCAGACAATCAATTTCAATCTGCCGGATACAATTTACATTTGTCATCGTAACGTTCCTATTTGTCCTGTGGGAATTCTTGGGTAATTTATTGCAGTTGATTCCTTTTCATGACATGTATTCTACTGTGCTAATATGAATATATAAGTAATACGTCTTCAATATGAACTAATGAGGGCAGCCCACCCGAAAGTTTAAGAGGACTTTCTCTTAAAATACCGGTGTGCTGATAGCGAGGTAGCGGGTTCAACCCCTACACCAGTGAGTACGACTTAAATATTGACTTCTCGTCCTTGTCTACGGGACTAGCACCCTAGAAGTCGGAGAGGTTTACATGATGGCGAGGGACACTGGTAAAAAAGAAATTTTGCGCACCCGCATAAATGGGTCCAGCGTGAATTACCCCCGAGGGTCAAAGCGAACGAACGAAAAATAAAACAAAATACGTACCAGCATCATGTCTCTTACATTGGGTACCTGTACATGATAAGCAAAATGTAGTATAACAGTGCAAGAGGTAAAGACATTCAGGCCGAATGCATCAACAGACAATTCAACTCCATCGTCAATGGGTTTTCTCGTTTATTGAAGACTTCATAACAAATGCCAGTCCAGCAGGTCTCCAGACAATTAATTAAAATGAAGTTACAATTAGAGGTCAGCCGTTTCACACATTCTAGATGTTAACCAACAACTCTTGCGACCTCTTTCTCTGATGGTACATTCGTAACTAATCGTTCACTACCCTGTCGTCACAGCACGACATTCCCTAGTTACCCCCCAGCAGGGTGCTCACCCGTGCGTTGAGAATCTTCTCGTTGCACACCAGCCAACTCTCCCCTATAAGCCACTCTGTTATAGTAGGTAGGGCCGTTTGGGTTCTTGGGAGAAGTGTGGAAGGACGGATACATAGATCATTACTGCCCGACGAGAAAGGCGAGGCAGTGAGTGACCAGAGAATCTGCCGATAATTAGCACTTACAGGAAAGACTAGACCAGTGGTTCTCAAACGGTGGGGAATTCCAACTGGTGGGAGCTGCCAACTTAACTATCGGAGACCGAGTAAAATATGATGTTATCAGATAGACAGTGGTATGAACAAATTGTGGCACATACATTGAATAGCAGAAGATCAGATGGTTCGGTCATCTCGTTAGAATGCAACACAACCCACTACCAGCAGTGGGGCTACTTTAATGAAGATCTTATGCGAGAGCAAGGGGACGTCAGAGAAGAAAATGCCTTGACAAAATCAAAGATATTGTACAATCACACGGAATGACACTATCCTATGCCACCCATCGTGCGCTGAATATCAACTATTCCTCCCCTCGACGCTTAACTTCAAAAGTGAATATGATGATAATGACTGTTCCACCTCACAATGATTGACAGAAAATTTGAAGATAATGATGTTAATGAAAGGAGCATTGGTTAATATCATTTGACAGTATCTGGCGTTCTACAGTTTCGTTGTGTAGAACTCCCAGTGATATCACAACATAACATTTCACAACACAAAGTGTAGGGTTACAGAATAAACAGGAAATCCCCCGTTGTGACATAATTAGAACAATCAGCCGCTTGAATTGATCGAATTCTAAATATAGTTTCGGAGAAAACAATTCATGAACCGCCGAACATGGCAGTGTGAATTGGAATGTCTTGTAGGAAACACACAGACCACTCAATAATGCGAGGAAAGAGGACAGCCGGACAAAGACCTGACGGAAAACATAGAACAATTGGAATTGGCAAAATGTGACTGAACAATGGGGACAATGAATGTTATTAATGGTGTGGTGGTTATGTTCGTTTTGTACTATGAGTACATCTAAAGTCGCTTAAAAGTCGCCAGGGTCGACTTCATTGCACCGGGTTTTATCCCATATGGCTCGGTCTCTTTCCGCAGCACGGAAAGATCCGCAGAAAGCACGAACTCCGTAGCGTTTAGCGACGACCCACAGGAGTCTCCGAAACATTTACCTCGTAAACCGAAGGGTGCGGCCCGGAATCGAACCCACAACCTTCGTAGCACGAGTCAAACGGCTTGACTACTTCGCCACAGAGACTCCCTAATGAGTACATCTACCATGGCCAAACGAAATCATATGTTTACACATGTGAAGTAGGCACAAATGACGAAGGGAATTGAATTGATGATGTGTCATCATCATTGCCACCTTGCCGTCTTGACATACGATAGTTTGTTACATTGTGCTTCAAAAATGCATAATAACTACAACACATGGCGGTAGCGAATGTGACTGATCAGGCCAATTCGCGCTGTAAATGTTCGTCCACAGTGGATGCATGTGAAAACACGATCATGTTCACCATCACGCACCATCTTATGTCTCACGCGCTCAGTGTGTGACTTATCTGTAATTATTTTCTCCCTTGTCTTTATTCCATTGCTGATGTGTGCCCTCCATGCAACACGTTATTGCCCCCAATGTGCATTATCAAAGCCTGTATCAATCATGTCCAGCTTACACACATTGTTGTATCGTCGTAGAGGCAGACCCTGAGATATCTTACCCATCTGTAATTCAACGAAATAGGTGTCTTTTGGTATTCTACCATCATCCATCCTCCTAACGTGTCCTATCCATCTAAGTCTACGAAGACTGAGCATGGAACACACCGTCACACAACCTGATCTTTCCAATACTTCAGTAAGTAACAGACCTCTTTACACGACGTGTGGTTTATTATGTATATGGTGCTAGACCAATATTTTAGACCGGCCAGCATTCGATGGGTGCTGTGGGCAATATAACTCCGCCGGTCTACCTCCCATTATATATTGTCACACTCATTTTAAGTTGCAAAGAATAGCATGGGCAGACAGAAGAACCAATGAGCAAGACCTGCAACAAACATAATACAACCGTACACTGATTCCAGAAATAAGATACAGACAGTCAAAATGGTTTGGGCACGTTATGAGAAGATATAAACTAGAGAAATTGGTGACAACTGGCAAGATTGATGTGAAAAGAACAAGGGAAGTGCAGAGAAGTAAATATCTAGGTGGCTTGATAATATGGCATGGTCGAGACATGAATACAGAGCTGATCCACAACTCTGGTGATCGTGGAAGATGGCGAAAAATGACCGCCTACGCTTAACTGCATGGTACAATATGATGATAATGATATTAATGTGTGTCGATCTCGGAACGTTGGAGACCTTAATAAGACAACCACAAACCTCGATGGGGATTTGAACACGAGTCTACCAGGTCAGCAGGCCAGTATGCTAATCACTGTACTATAACCGCTCCTAATATGAAACATACAATGGGGGATTCAATCGAAAGTTTAATCTTTTTTATTTGTGAGTGTGTGTGTGAATACATTCTGAAAAAAAGGAACAACTGTATCGTATTTCGATGTAGTCACCACTGAGTTCAATGCAAGTCCTCCACGCCGATAAAGTTCTTTGATTTCAGGAGAAACAAAAATAATATCTTACCCGCGTCACTAACCAACCACCAACAAACCACTTGTTGTACATTTTCATCGGACCCAACAGTTTTGAAACTTCTTACTCCACTCATACACTTTCTGGACTGACAAGCATGCATCACCATATTGGACCTTCATTCGCTGATGAATGTCTATAGTGCTTAACATTTATGACATCCTTAACAATAATATTAACAGGTTACAAGACGATGCCATTTTTATTATAATTTCTAGCACACGTTAAAGGTTTTGATTTGAAGTGCTCTCGTAATTCACTGAAAATAATTATTACATAAATCTACATAAAGGATCATAACATGGTATGTTTATTCAAAACTACAGTACGAATGGAAACATGGAACTTTATTTCCAAAATGGATCACAAAATTGGGATTATTGAAATGTCGGTCTTGAAAAGACAAGTGAGTTTCTACAATGAAATATATTATATATTAAAAGTACTAGGAAAACACATTATAGAAAGTTGGCTCCGAGCAAAGTACAAAAGATAGATAACGTACACATGATATTATTGATGACGATTTTGAAAAACAAAAAGGAGAAGTAAAGAAGCTAATAAAGAATTAATATATACAATATCTGAATAACGAAGGCACAAACAATAGATTGCATGATTTATTGCCTGGCATATTTCGCTGCATCTCGTCAGGTACATACTGCAGAAATCACACAACGTAAAGGGAGATAACTAGATAAATCCTTCAATCTGAAATATACACATATTCGCACAGTAATGTCGATTGTCTGCCACGGTAATTTTAAACGGACTAACATGTCTTTCTGCTTGCACAAGGCCGGCTTACGCAGGTTGATCACTATGGCTTCAGCAAACCTTAACAACCGACTATTCTGTGTGTTGAACAACACACGGAAGACACTGTCTCTTTCAACCACATGACCACTCTCGAGCACGTGTTTCGCGACCGATGAAGCAGGACTGTTCCGATGTGTCGGCCTGCCTAGGCTACCATCTTCTGTGTGTAATATCTTGTCTACCCAGTTCGGAATGTGTTCAAACACCCTGTTATGTAACCGTCGCTCTGTTCTACGTTGCCGTTTCTAGATATCCTAATGAGACGTAGAGCAGACGGCACAATTCAAAGATCAGTGTACCGTAAAGAAACATGGACTGGCCAATATTTAAATTTTCAGAGCTTCGCACCTGTCCAGTACAAGCAGGGCCTAGTACGGACCCTGTTTGACCGTGCTAGGAAGCTATGCACCTAGGACACACTGACAGAAGAATTTGAAACTCTGAAGAATGCCTTAAACCTGAATGGGTACTCCACAGGATTTATAAAGCGCCACTGCCAACAGCCCAAACCTAAACCAGAAAAAAACTGCAGTCTTAGTTTTCATCCAGTTAACCTTCCGAGGAAATGACGTAATGCAACGTCTGCATGACCGGCTCATCACAGCAGTCGGGCGAACATTCTGTGCTGCAAATCTGGTTATCAGGCACCAAACCACACCAATCCCCACCTGTCACAGAAAAAACTGCAGTTTAATGATTCCTTGATAACTTACATATTAAAATACAAGGAAGGAGAAGGGTTAACAATCGTGTACTTCATTCTGAGAGGAGGACGAATAAAAGAGCATTGACCGACACAGATATGAAAATAGGATACAGGTGTTCGTAAAGTTCATTGCTTGACAATCTGACGGACACGGAGAAACGGGACGATCGGCCGACGGGAAAATGAACGGAGAATGCTTTGAAGTGCAAACGAGCGATGGACAGCGGACCATCGCAACAGCGGAGAATGGAGCGCCCGGACGTATACGTGATTTCACTGAACGTTTGATGTTACGGGAACGGCAAATGCGACTGTTGATGTATGGATATCAAACAATCAACGGAAAATGGGACACGCAATATAAAAAGCTAAACATGGAGTTTCTGTTTAGTGTGATACCAAACTGGACGGAAAGATAGAATTATGTGTCCTGTAATGAATAGAAATATCCTCCCTTATAATGGGATAGAGTGCTTGGCTGCGGATAAATTTCGATTCGGGGACTTACATTAATTCTATAGATATATATATAAGGTAACACTAATATTAGAGTAATAGTGGCATAGGGATATAGGTGTTGTTCTTAATGTGTGAAATTGCATTCGTTTATCTAGTCGTGTAAACTTTAGTGCACTCAGAAATCGTATGTCCGTATGTTTTTCGGAGGCTTTTCAGTATGGCTAGAAAAGGACTATCGCATAGGAAAATTATATGAAGCAGACGCATATCACCAGATTACCTATCTTCTCCACAGGTTCAAATCTCCTATTGAAATCATAGAAGAGATGAAGGTTACTACACTTGAGCAAATAAAGTACCTACTTAGAAACAACAAGAACATAGACATGTTTTAATATGAAGAAGTGATAACTTAACGTCAAATACAGAACACTGTATGCTCAAACAAATATACAACTAAAACCCTTAAAAGGAAAAGACGTTAACCTGTGGCAAGCAGGGATACTTAAAACTGAATGCAATTGCACTGTGCCGAAACATTAAACTTTGTTAACCATAGACATGGTGTAGAACATTCATAGTAACTCTAGACAATGTCGGATAGTGGCGGTGTGTATTCAGAGGTGGATTATAATACCGTCCCAACCGGGAAATATATGAACTTCAGTGACTTACCAAATCGGATTATTTTCTGGTGATAACACATTGAACAGTTGTTTTCTTCAAGAATTTGATTAATTCCCGACTCAAGCAGGAGGAGATCATTCATGGTGAGATCACTCCATTTCTGTGTGTGCAGTCCTGTGTTTTGGCTGACAGAAAAGACGAGAAGAACTAATGCACATACGAGATCAACCGTCCTATCTTGCATTCACACTAGCAGACAATACCAACTACATATACACAGTCCATACATACACCAGACATAGTTTTTCTTAATAAATCTGTTATTTATTGTTGAAAGGAACTGTTGTCAGAGTATGTGTTGAGAGAATAACAGAGAGAGTGAAAGAAATATATATATGGAAGGGAAGACAGAAGGGAGGGGTGTAGACAAAAGTCAGTCAATAATCCCAACAGATAATAAGTTTGAAGATGTGCTTGTTGATTCCAACTCTCTCCCGGAAAAACAAGCGACACCACCCCAAAAGATAAAGAACCTGTAGCTTTGTACATCAAATCGAATTTTATTTACCAATTTACATGCAGCTGCGAGGCCATCTACATAGGTAGAACAGAGCGACAGTTACTTAACAGGGTGTTAGAACACATTCCGAACTGGGTGGACAAGATACTACACACAGAAGATGGTAGCCTAGGCAGGCCGACACATCGGAACAGTCCTGCTTCATCGGTCGCGAGACACGTGCTCGAGAGTGGTCATGTGGTTGAAAGAGACAGTGTCTTCCGTGTGTTGTTCAACACACAGAATAGTCGGTTGTTAAGGTTTGCTGAAGCCATAGTGATCAACCTGCGTAAGCCGGCCTTGTGCAAGCAGAAAGACATGTTAGTCCGTTTAAAATTACCGTGGCAGACAATCGACATTACTGTGCGAATATGTGTATATTTCAGATTGAAGGATTTATCTAGTTATCTCACTTTACGTTGTGTGATTTCTGCAGTATGTACCTGACGAGATGCAGCGAAATATGCCAGGCAATAAATCGTGCAATCTATTGTTTGTGTCTTCGTTATTCAAATTCACTACGGGAAAACATTGTTTTGAATATACAGCACAATATCCATTATGTTAAATAATGCCAATTCTTACACGAATAAAGTATTTCTTCTCTTCACAAGACATTTCCTTGTATCAATTGTGAAGTGATATTTGAATTAAGATAGTTGCATAGCCTGGAAAGATATCCTGGTCAACCCCAACTTTTTGGGCTGTTTGTGATTTCTTGGCAAGTTTACTTATCCTGACTTCTACAGTTCACGGCCACTGCACTAGCCAGGCGGTCTTAATTTCTCAGGCTCAAGATCTCCCTTTCGTACCCCACAAGGTGCTATAGGCAGTAGATGACAGGCAGACGGACAGTTTGCCATTGCTTTATGAACAACCAACACTCATACCATTATATGAAAACCAGCGCAAGGAAGTCTGCTTCCACGTAGCCAGCAGCTGTGTTTCAAACGCGGTATGCGAGGATAATATTTGCGAGCAGAGAGATAAAAAAAAGGCAGAATGTCTGACGGGCCTGCGTGACAAATTCTTAACTCTTTGAAAATAAAGTTTGTTTACTTGTTCGTTCATTTTACACTGGGTTCATCTAGAACTCAGGTGAATGTTAAGAACAATCTGTCTTCAAATCCATGCCTTCTGGACCGCTAGGCAAACGTGCTAACTAATGTGCCATCGTGACTCCCATTCACTGTGGAAAGAACGCATAATCATTTTGGTAAAACAAAAGACTCGTAAATAAGTTTAAGATTGTCACTCACTTGGGAGAACGTGTTTAATTTAATTTGCCCCTTGAATTTGGCAGCTGAAACATGAGAACAGAAAGGCAGACAAAAATACTTGAGAAAACACCTTAAATTCGATTGAATAGAGAAACACAGCAAATAACACAGCACGGGAAAGAAGACACGAACACGAGACAGTTGAAAGAAGACACTTTAAATAGATATAATTGACAAGGAAAAGCAAATACAAGACGTTTCTCCATGTTGAATTTTTGAGTTGACAAGAGCAAAGGAAATGAAACGATCCGGTATAAAAACTCAGTCACAATAGGAAACAAATGCAATAAGGGCAGAAATTTAGAAATGAATTACCGGGTCTGAGTGCGAAGAATCGGGAAAGTAAGGACAAAAAACATGTCAGAGAGGTGGAATTAAGATGGAGAAAGATGTTGACACAGTCTTCAAGTTTCAAGTAATCTTGAACCCCGCAATAATTACTCCCTGTGTCCAATCTTGTCGGTCAGATTGAATCACGTGATGGTTGGACTGAAGGGGAGAGAATGCCCTGCCTGTCTGTCAGTTAGACTGTGTTTGTCCCTTTTTGTCTTTCTGTCTCTATTTTATCACCTTTTTATCTGTCCGTTTATCTCCTTGTGCCTCTCTGTCCACACATTTGTCTGCCTGCCGCCTGCAAACCTGCCTATCTGTCTATCATAGTCGGTCTAACTAGCTGTTAGCCAGTCTATTTGTCTGCCTGCATTAATATAGTCTGTCTGCCTCTCCTGGGTGATTTTCTATCAGTCTATACTGATTCGATTCGATGAAAACATTACTTCTACCCTGTTCAACCTCAAGGAGAAGTTATAATGGGGTCCATCCATGGATCCAATTAATAATCCTGTGACTAAGTCAACCACAAGCAGCAACTGCCCACGACTTTACCCTCACAGGATATTCCTTTGAAGATGATTGCTGTCCAAATGGGGTAATGATTTTGCTTAATCTGAACGTGATTGTTGCGGAAAAGACCAATCCGTATTCGGTGGATGATGTTGTTAGTATCATACCGAACGCCTCTATATCCCAATAAATTTGATGGTGCATGTTTAAGAACTGTGTCATTTCTAAAAAATAATTACAGATTTGGATCCAAACCCATGACCACCGACCGAAACGGCAGACAAGCGTCTAGCCACGACGATGCCACAGCGTCCTATAATTAGCTATGCCTGTGGGAAACTATATAGTTATAGCCCTTTGGTAAGACAAATAATGACACAAGTGTTTGGTTATAGCCCCTTAATATAATAAACCATGACACAATCTATGGAATAAATATGTCAGTGTACGATAGTTAGCCTGATTGATGGGGGAGGTTATCCTATGTGTATATCATCGGAGAAGCGTCATTACCGGCCCTGCGGTTAGTGAACAGCGATCCAATTTTCCAGTCCACGGACGCTGTGACATACTCGTGAATAGAGTTGTTATGAGTGATGTGTATGATATAAAAATGGATGTCGACTGTCTTCGAAAATTGAAGTGTACGCAATTACGAGTCCGTCTGTCTGTCAGTCTGTCTGTTATTGTCACTCGTGTGTCTTTCTGTCTCTATACATACCTCTTAATCTAATTCCCTGTGCATCTCTCTCTGTTTGAATGTCTGTCTGTTCACTCGTTTGTCTGCCTGTCCGCCTGCTTATCTACCTGTATGTCTATCTATATCAGTCTGTCTATCTGGCTGCCCGCTAGCCTGTTTATCTGTCTGTCTGACCGAATGATGCCATCTTCTCCTGTTTTTTTTTTTTTATTGAATGATTGATTGATTGATTTAGGAACCGACATCGGGGCATTCCCATAAGCGCTTCGTCCCCATTCTCAGCAGCCAGCGAAGAGTTCCAACACCAATAGTACCAGTAGCAATATGATTATATGTCCGTCTCGCCTTTCCTCTGAGCGTCGATCGTCGGCCATATTCCCTCGTCACCCCTCGCTGTCGCATTCCTGCCAGACCATGATGATCCATTTGCTCCTCCGAGGTGTACACGTGCTCCCACAAGGCCGCAACCACGTCTGCCTTATCATGCATCAATACTCCACCAAGTTTTGCAGAGCCAGCCAATCTGTCCGCCTGTTCATTCCCCAGCACACCAGCATGTCCCAGAGAAAAGATCCAGACGATGTTTGTCACCCGTGACTTCCGAAGCGAAGCAAGCCACTCTGCACGAAGCTTGCCTGTCCTCACCCTACTCAGCATGCTTTCTGAGTCAGTTACAATGATGATTGTATACAAGCCTTTCTACATGTTTGTCTATCTAGATACTTGTCTGTCTATTTGTATATATTAATATGTCATCCTGTCGATATATCTCTCTGCTTTATGCCAGTATGTCTTCATGTCTGCATAGGTCTGTTTGTAGGCCAGTATATTCCACATGGCTAATAACAAGTGTCAGGCCATTATCTAATATTATTGTGTCGTGTAGTTTTGATGTTCGCATTTTGCCCATGCTTTTATAATGTTGCTGTTCTTTGTCAGCCTTGAATGATGTGTGAATGAAATAATGTATGAAAGAGAGTGATAGAAGGGCAGAATGTTAGACGGGCCTGCGTGCCCAATTCTTAACCCTTTGAAAATAAAGTGTGTTCGTTCGTTCGTTCGTTCGTTCGTTCGTTCGTTCGTTCATATATGTATGTCTACCTGTCTAACCGTCTATATTCCGACATGTCTCTTTATACTTTTGTCTGCCTTTGTAGTAATAGTGTTACCTACTAATATATATGTCTGTTTAATATTTTGTCTGCTTTAAATGTCTTCCGTCCCTCAAGTTTTTTCGTTCATCTATATATTTCTAGCCTATAGTTCTGACAAGAAACAAATGAAAAGCGAATACTGATTAGAGAAATTAGACGTAGACAGTCACAATTTTTGGACAAACTATAAGAAGAAATAAATTACAGAACTTGGTGACAACAGGCAAGATTGAGGGTAAAAGAACAATGGGAAGACAGATAAGTAAATATCTGTATGGCTTGGCCACGTATCATGATCGAGACAAGAAAACATAGCTGATCCACGACTCTGGAAAAATGATCGCCCACTCTTATTGACATGGCACATGACGATGATAATTCTTACAATGCTTCTCTTTACTTCCGTTCGTCAAATTGGGCAGCTCTGTGGTTCTGTGGTTGTCGAATGCATCGACCTATCCATCTGAAGTTCGATCTATCAGATTAATTTCACTTTTAACTATCTAAAACTTCCATCTATCAGATTAACTTCTCTTTTGTCCATGTAATAATTCTACCCATATATAATTAACTCCACTTAAATCCGTTTATTGCTCCGACACATGCGATTAACTCCCCTTCTATCCGTCTATTGGTTAAACCTATCTAATTAACCCCCCTTCTATCAGTGAATTGCTTCGATATACGTAATAAACTCCCCTTTTATTTGCTCAATATATCTCATTAACTCCCTTCTATTCGACCATTGTTTTGTATTACTTATTTAAAAAGTCGCTTAAACGTCGACGGGGTCAACTTCATTGCACCGGGTTTTTATCTCATATGGCTCAGTCTCTTTTCTCAGTGCGGAAAGCGTTGCACAAAGTACGAACTCCGTAGCTCCAGGGACGACCCGCAGGAGTCTCCGAAAAAATTCACTCGTGAACTGAAAGAAGAGGCTCGGAATTGAAGTCACAACCTTCGGAGCCCGAGTCAGACGGCTTGACCACCTCGCCACTGAGATTAAATCATCATCCACCTATCTGATTAATGGCTTTTTTATCCACCTAATTGTTCGATCTATCTACCCTATGAACTGCAAGCATAAAAATCTTGCCAGAGGAGACCCGATTAGACAACGTAGGCATACCGATATGCAGACAGAAATTCAGGCTGACAGAGATATATTGACAGGAATACATATTAATATATACAAACAGACAGACAGACATACGAATACATAGATAGATAGACAAGACAGATAAATAAAGAGCATGGTATAAAATCATCCAGGAGAGGCAGATTATTTGAACTTGAAACACAGACCGGTGTCGACACACGAAAAACACAAAAACACATTACCATATGCATCCTGTTAATAAAGTGTATCATTACCTAATTGATCTACCTGATGCGTGTAAATATAGTTCCCTTGCACATATTACCGTAGGAGTGTCAAGTGTCAAGTCTTCCCATACTCTCATTAAGTCAGGCGCCGTCTCTACAGGTTGGTTGCAATGGATCTCCAACACTGTCTGTCTCTCGCCTTGACTGTAAATTCTGTCAGACTGCTGTTCATCCATCTCTTGATGTTATCTTCCACTTGTATCGTTGTCTATCTATTGCTCGCTTGCCCTCAATCTTGCCCTCAGTATGGTTTTTATAAAAGTGTTATATCTTTTAACGTGGCCGAAATATTTCACCTACCTCTTTATTATTTCTTTCATCAACTCTCTTTTCACTCCCAGTTTTTCTAGAATATATGTATTTGATTGTTTCTGATTCCGTGAAATACGACATATTCTTGTGTATATGCACATCTCCAGAGATTCTATGCGACTTTCTAGTTGCTTGTTCAATGTCCAGGCTTCCGAGCCATACAGTAGCGTTGGATATACGTAGCATTTGATAATTATTATTGTTAACGCATTCTTAATCACATATTCTAGGTCATGACTTAATGAGGTAGGGTGAATAGTTCCCTTCCCTACGGCTTCACCAATCGAGAAAATTCCCAATAAGAGTTGAAAAATATCCGATACAAAATTAATCGCGTTAGTTGACCCAAGATTACCCTTGATGGGAACATAAATATTCTGGTTTGATTCCGCGCCCTGGCGGAATTTTCAAATTGAAATAGGCTCAGAGGAGCCAGCATACAAGATAATGCCGTAGGAAGTAAATGCAGGCAGTGTGATATTGACCACACCACCCATCGAGTGCATAATATAGGGTGTATTTGTAATGACTGTGCAGTGTTTGAAAATATTGCCTGTCCAAGTTTTGTATATGCCTGTTATGTTGCTTGAACTTTACAGAGGGTGAATACAAAACTTGGACCGGCAATATTTTCAAACACTGCACAGTCATTAAAAATACACCCTTCGTCTATAAATATAAGGGAACCAACGAACTAACAAACTAACTTTATTTTCAAAGGGTAACAAATTGGGAACGCAGGCCCGTCATACAATCGGCCGTTCCAATCACTCATCTTTCTTTCAATAGTGCGTTATTCATTCACATATGAAAAAAAAAAACCTTGTCAAATGAATGTTGTAAACATAAACAATGCGTATTACCATGTTATAAGACACATCCTCCACCCACCCAAACTTAGCCCGCTCACACACACACACACACACACACATACATACATTCCCCCTTCCATCCTTTCCCCACCAAAACACATCCCCCACGTACACGCATATCCCCTCCCCCCACACACATCACCCAACCATCACATAACCCCCACACACTTACCCATCTACATATCCTTCACCGCCAACCGACTCATCCCTAACCACCCAGCTAAACACACATCCCCAACTACACATCCCCCTCCCACATACACATCCCTCGCCAACCCCCACATCCCTCACCTACCCACACACATATTCCCACTTACACAATGCCCCACCCACGCACTCACCTAACCACACAACCTGCACCCATACACACACGCATCGCTACCCATCCACCAACCACACACTCACCCACCCACACATCCTCCACCTATCCACACACACATCACTCACCCAATCACCCACCCCAACCACTCATCCTTTAATCACGCAACCCCCACACACACACATCACCACCAATAAAAACATCTCCACCCTTAAACACATCTCCACCCACACAGACATCTCCCCACCCATACACACCCCCATCACACACACACACATCCCCAAAGCACACATCCCCCACCACACACACATCCCCCACAGACCCACCCATAGAACAACACGCACACGCACCCGCACCCGCACCCATACACCCCACACTCCCAAACACCCAGACATCCCCACCCACACACATACACTCACATCCACTGGTCATAATCCCTCGGTCACTCACTCACTCACTCTCTCTCTCTCTCTCTCTCTCTCTCTCTCTCTCTCTCTCTCTCTCTCGCAACCACTATTTCCCTCATTCACTCACTCTCTCCATCTTCATTCACTCTATCACTCACTCTCTTACTCTTTCTCTCTCTCACTCACACGCAGACAGACACACACCCTCACGCTATCACTCAATGTTTCATTCTCTCTCTCTCTCTCTCTCTCTCTCTCAACGTTGCGCACTCGCTCACTCTATATTTTACTCTCTCTCTCCCTCTCTCTCTCTCTCTCGCTCCCTAGCACACATACACTCTCTATTACCCATTCACTCACTCACACACACATACACACACACTCTCTCTCACTCATTCACCCCTCACTCACTCACTCATTCACCCCTCATTCACTCACTCACTCACTCACTCACTTACTCACTCACTCATTCATTTACATACTCATTCACTTACTCAATCTCTCTCAGGATGCCTCTCTAACACATACGCACACACACACACTCACCCACTCTCTCAATCACACTCTCTCACACATACACATACGCATGAACGTACGCACGCACACACTCACTCTTATACATACATGCATGCATGCATCCACGGACACACACATTGCCTCACTTTTTCTCTGTCACTTACTCTCTATCACACACAAACGTTCACAGACAAGCACACACACACACACACTCATGCACGCGCGCTGAAACACATTCAGTCTCTCGTTCTGTCTATCTGACCTCTTTCTATATATATATATATATATATATATATATATATATATATATATATATATATATCACACACACACACACACACACACACACACACACACACACACATAGCAAACAGTTATAATAATAGATGCATTATGTTGACATATAGTCAGTATGGATTGAAAGAGTTTTCGGTTAAATGTGTATGGACTCATTGGAGTTTTCAAATCGGGAGGAAGGTCATTCCATAAGTGAGCACCAGAATAGGCGAAACATATTTTGTATGAGTCCAATCTAGGCTTTGGGACATGTAATAAATTCAAACGCTTGCTGTTCATTGCATTAGATTGAATCAATGGTAGATGATACTCTGTGGCATTTTTAGACATAATTGTATTCACTAATTTGGCTTAGTTAAAAAGGTAGCGCTTTCGAAGTGGTAGAAGCCGTAGATTCCTGTATAAATTATTACTTTCAACGTGCTTTATGTTACAGACTAGACGTATAGCGCGGTTATGTAGAGAATTTAGTCGTTTCATATTAGATTTAGGACAACCTTCTCAGACCGTGGAGCAATAAATAAGATGTGATTGGATATAGGATGTATAGAATATGTTTTCGTGTGCTTTCGTCCAGAAAGTGCTGGATGTTATCAAGTTGGTAAATTTGTTGTGCTGGTTTCTTTGTAAGAACGTGAACATGAGATCTCCAGTTTAAGTGTATGTTAATTAAAAGACCTAGTGTTTTATGTTAATTTATATTAACTATAGGTAAAATATCCATGCGGAATTCGAGCGGTGCCCCAGTTATGGCTAGTGTCTGTTGTTTCTGTCTGGTCGTTATTAGCATGGATGTGATTTTGTCGATATTAATTTGCATGCGGTTTTCATTGCTCTATCTAGTAAGATTATCAAGTTCTTTTTATAAAGAATTCTCTAAATCACTACGGTTCCCGTGACTAGTGTGTGTGTGTGTGTGTGTGTGTGTGTGTGTGTGTGTGTGTGTGTGTGTATGCCAACGAGCCCTTTCCGACGTAACTAGGGGTATTGAGATGCGGCTACGTTGACACTCTTTATGAAATGCACACTGACACACCGTGAACATAACTCATTACCTCAGAGTGATAGAATGGCATCATGTATTGTTTCTATGTGACACAACCAATGGTATATTCAATGTTACATGTACACCCACGACATTAGTTTACACACCTATTGTAGTACGTCTTGCTATTCAGGCTATCTAATCAACTACAATGGGATATACACAATTCTTTTAAACCCTACTTACAGTCCCGTTAAACATGGCCGCAGGCGCCTACATTCACAGGCTGTCAACCTTTGCACACGGCACACTACTCAACTCCGTGCTGTAGAGTGAATATGTCCACCCGCCTGGTCGCGGCAACGCTGTTCTCAGCCATCGGTACACGCTTGAGATATCTAGCGCCCACTCAGTTACTTGCCGTAGATGTCTCCCCAAGTTTCATTCCGACAGTGGAGATTAAGTTCTCGGCTCCCTGCCTGGTCGTACGATGTGTACCTAATCGTCTCCAGCTCTCCGACTCCGTCTTTGTTTCACTTTCTCGACCTTTCCTACCACGTGGCCTAATCCTCGCAATCCTATTGGCCCTTACGAATAACCGATCGCCGGTGTATTTATTTCCTCTGACCATCCATAACAATTTATCCTACCGTTGTTCCATAATAATCTACTCAACCAGACTTTACTTAACCAGACTCATGGTATATGCCCCCCGAAATTTCAAAAATAATCTACATATTTGAGTTCTTCCTTATCTCTACACTTGACATGAGTCAGCTTGGTCGCACATGCCTGTCCCCTGGTCGCACATATCTGTCTACTGCCTCATGCCTTAGAGCTTGCTTCTCAGTTCCCTTTAACTTCCCTCTGTGTTACGTTGATATCCTGCCATACCTTCACACAAATTATAATGTCGGACACGAATATCCGTCTATTCCCGAATAGACCTCGTGTAGCCTCAACCCCCTTTGTGTTCGGCAAGTTGAGAACCAACCTACTATGAGTCCCAATGTCCCACCCCGGACATTCCCATAAGGTTCCTAATTGATACCTCGGTATAAGCAACTGACACCCTCCCCAGCCCTTAAGTCCTGGGTGCAGGAACGTGTGTATTGCAGACATATCAATTTCACACCTATTGTGTTTCAGCTTTTATCTTGCTTCTGAGTAGTCTATCTTACGACTGTGGACCTTCTTGGTGCGAGTACACATGATTTCTGCATTTGTCTTGTCACAGTGTGTGCGTGGTCGGCTGCCATTAGTTACTTTTTTCTATAGTGTTCGCTTGTGCTTTATGGCTAGATATTCCCTTCATTTTCCGTCTGTTTATTCCTGGTACTCTTGCTACTAACTTTCCATTGTAGTGTTCCTAATACCATGACCATTATGTACATCTACTACCATGCCAAAGTACTACATGTTAAAATATTATATGTACAAAGTACTACCACTTGGTACTATTATCAATGGTACTACTAATAATCCTACTCCACTATCCTTGTATCCTTTCTTTCACTTTCACTTGCACTATGTTCTCTCTCTCTCTCTTTCATTCTCACTCGTCCATTTCATTTTCCTCCCTTTCTTTCATCTTCACTTGTGCTATGTTCTCTCTCTTTCATCCTCTCTCTTCATCTTTTCCTCGTTTGTCTTTCTCTCTCTCTCTCTCTCTCTCTTTTTTTTTTTTTTTAATAGTGTTTAATTATTTTTTTTATTATGTACTCTGTCTCAGAACACGCATACTAGAAACTCAAATGTTACATCTTTGCCCGTAATCTTCTTGTATACAGGTGTGCACGTATCCAGGTTGTGTTCAACATTGTTCTGCGGACTCTCATTCGCACAAGTTCATTTCAGTCTTTCCATACTCTTTCTCTCGCTTAACTGTCACTCATCATATTCCTATGTTATGTACCTGTTACCACAATCACGTAAGTTTCTCCTACCAATTGTACATGTCTGTCTCTCCAATATACAATATTGTCAAAAAACCTGGATAATATATAAAATTGGACTCACATGTAATATTTCAAGCACTATTCTAACTTTTCCTCGTACATCATTATCATCTTTGTGACATCAATATGTATCACTGGTAGTAGTGTCTCAGTTAACTTCTTCTTCTTTTTCCTTTTATGTTATGTGTCATCTGTGATGTATCGTGGTTTTAGACCCACTGTCAACCTTCCTACTTTCGCAGATGCCGTTTCTACCACCATCTCATCTTACACATCCTGTGTTACAATCAGGTACTAGTACAATCAATAATGTTACAATTACATGCATACTGTTTATGAATATACATGGCATGATGATTATGATCGTAAAAATGTACTGATATTCATGTATGTACTTATAAGCCATTAAAATGATATTATTTATCTCTATATGTATTATGAGTTTTGTTTATTGAATGATAGTTAATGTTATTAACTATTACTCCCTTAGTTGGTTCTGGCTGGTATCTGTCTTCGCTGACTGTATCTTCTACCAATCAGATTCTCAATCTTCACCTGTGTCTGCCTGTCTCAGCCCCTTCAGTCAGGTAGCGAGGTAACCTCTTTGAAGTACTTTAGACACATTTCTCTTATGCTCAGTCATTTATACCCCTCATCTATCTGAAATTGATAACAGCCTTGGGTGTATATATATCCCTACATACATATGCATATCTACACATTTATAATTGCATATCATATTCCAGCAATCATATATCAAATTTCCTACATTGACATGTTATCATGGTCAGTACAACAACGTGCTAACCACTTGACCAGTCACCTTGTATGAACGCATGGTTTCCTAGATGATACTATGACCGTATACCATATTGTACTATTGGGATTCTGTCCCTAATCTGACCAGATCATCTTGTCATATAGTCGGTGTGACGTTCCTTAGGCCATGTCATGGCTAGCATTCACAGATCTCATATACATATATATATGCAAGGGTTAGACTGAGACCAAAGAGAATCTACACAGCTAAACACAAATCTAGCCCCAGGATTAATATTATTAACACTCATGATTCTGAAAAGTGCTTTCAGTTTCAACAGCAACTTGAAGACGCTTTCACTGATACACCAGAAAATTGTACAGTAAATGAAAAGTGGGGTCAAATTAAGGAAACTCTTTATAAAACTGCCGTAGGGGTTTACGGCACTGTGGATCATAAGAGGCAGGACTGGTGGAAAAGATATATATATATATATATATATATATATATATATATATATATATATATATATATATATTAACCATAATATTACACATCTTTACTGTTGTTACCTCTGATGACTTTACCATATCATCATGTCACATACATCAACATTATACTTATCAACGCATTCATTCGACTACAACAATTTTATGTATACCAATCACATACACATAGCCTTTATATACTCTATACAGTATCTACAATATATATCACAAGATAAGATTGTTTCACATTGGAACGTGTGATGTTATCCTGTGAGTGGTAATAATGATGTTTTATTATTTTTAAATTTGCAATTTCTGTTTGCCGTTATTAATTTTGACACTGCCCGCTGAACCCAGTAAGTATATGCTGTTACTAGTTTCTGATGTGATTTGCCTGGTGGTATAGTATAAGCGGTGAGTCTTGAGTTTTTTGTATATCTTGGGGTATACTGTTGTTTCCTAAGTATATGTGTCTGATGCACTCTGCACGTGTCTGACGACGCTGCCACTCTAATATGCCACATGCTATTGGTGTGACTGTTTGCTGTTCATGTGTCAGTGGTTTATCTATCTCTTTATCCGTAACCTGTTCTATGTGCTGAGTTTCTGATTTCCTGTCTTGTCGACAGTGTTTCTCAAGCGTGCCTTCTCCCTCTTGCTTGATGCGTTTATCAGCTCTGGATACGTCAGCGAGTATCTGCTGCAGAGTTAAGTGATGAGTTTCTGATTTTTTATCACCTTGTTGACAGTGTTTCTCAAGAGTGGTTTCTCCTTCTTGCTTGTTGCATTTCTCTGTCTGTATATCTGGGATCAGTATGTCTGTCCGTTTGCATAGTTCTGATACCCGTCTAGAATCCGTCTGGTTACCCTGTGGTGTAACCACTTTATCTTCTTCCTTGTCTTTCTTATTCAGCTGTTTGGAGTCTGTATTTTCCTGTGTCATCTTACCATCCCATCTTTGGGCTTCATCTTCTGTACACTCTGTCACTCCAGGTATGTTACCTATCATTAGTCCTGCACCTGGACTAGGCAACACTGCTACTCGTATTCTACCTTCATGGCACGGGCAGGATTTATAAACCCATGCTATAGGGTATTTCTCAATTGTACCACCGAAGGTACTGCACGTCACCCTCTCTCCAGTGTAGTCGCTACTCCTGACCAGGCTATGATCTACACCAGCTATTGACGACCCTGTATTCCTAACACAGGTGGTTAACTTCCCGTTCACGAGTGCTTTATGGGATTGTAAAGTCCCGCTATGACTACTGCTCGCATTCAACTTCCGTGCAGGCACTGTCTGACTACACGCAGGGTTACTGTCATATATTTTTGAAGGGAGTGGGAGATCACTGTAGTGCATGCCCCATCTCTAACAAAAGAAGTAGAGCCCCATCCTCTTCTATCTTCAATAACCCCAGAATATGAACCTTGAGTTATCTGCAGGCCTCGTTCTATTAAGTATGTCTAGGAGATATAGATTATGGCCCTGGTGAGAATGGTAATTACTAACTGGGAATCTGCCCCTTCTCCAATGATTCTGATAGCTCTGGAGCCCCCTTATTAGTTATCAAATCTGAGGAAAGTCTGGAGAATTTTCTCAGCCTGATTTAGATGAAGAAAACATGGATATTGAGCAGTTGATAGATCTAGAGTCTTTTTATTTCCCCATTCAGTAAGTCATTATGAGTTAATTTATTTTTAAACAATCAAACACATAATCAATCACATTAGAGTCTGACAAAATGATGTACAAAGAAGTTGTTGACACAGATAGGTTTGAACTGATAAATTAACAGAAGGTCAATTCATGTTAATCATTTATTGACTGGCCTGAGCCTTCTGGTCAGTACATACATCTCTATTGTGATTTACACAAGATAATAGAAAAGTTGCACATTGGACCATAGTCTCAGAACATCAATCAAGCATCAATATATGAGATGTCAACAAGTGTGAAACATAGTAGACATTTTGATGTTGTACATATTAAGTGTGATGGTGATGTCTCAACAATTAAATATCAGTTTTCCTGAAATTGGGTGTGGTGTACCAATTTAGAAAGGTAACCTGGTGACTGGAAGATTAGGTAAGCCAGGGTCCATTGACTGATGGATCCACTTCAGGTCTGCCCGTATAGCTCCACTGAAGGCCTCCCCATACTCTGCTCATAGCCAAGTCATCCTCCATCTCACCTGTGGTTCATCTCTTTCTCTCGGCTTCTCTCTCTCAGGTCTGATTTAGGTGGTTAGTTTGCTGATGTGTTGGGTGGTTGTTGGTATGTAGCCACCAAGATCACCGAAATTCAGGCATTCTGCCTTGTCCATTGAAAATGTTGGTCACACAATCTTCTCACATCTGTTCAGGAGGCGGGTTTCAGAAAAGAGTGCGGGCCTATTAACATTTCTGATGAAATAGTAACATATGCTAATTATGCTTTGGCGCGAAGCGGTCACATGTCCCTTTTCGTCCAATGGTCTTCCGAGCTTTGTCTGATGCAATCTTTCTAAGAATCCACATCATTTATCACTTGTTCAGTTCCAGTTTCGATGTTAAGTTTTAAGTCCTAGTCTCCGTTTGTGGTTGTGAAGTCAATTTCTTTTAATGTTGTTTCCTCTTTTTGCGGCAGGAGTTGGTAAATGAATAATGTTGGTTGCGTTATGCCACATGGCCCCACTCCAGATTGTTCTATGGTATGGAACTATGTTTCCAACATTTTCAGTTATCAAGCTGTTCCCATTTTTCCTCCCCTGTATTCTCTTCTGCATCTGATTGACCTGGTTCATCAGGCACTGGGTGTCGACTCAGGAAGTCCGCTCCCACATTCATTTTCCTAGGAATATACTCAACCTGGAACGAGTAAGGTTGAAGAAGCAGCGACCACCTCATAAGTCGGGCATTCAGAGTCTTAGATGCTGCGAGAAACATGAGTGGTTGATGGTCACATTGCACTGTGAAATGTTTGCCATATAGGTATGCTTGAAATTTCTGTACACTCCATACGAGCGCAAGACACTCTCTCTCGATAGTACTGTAATTTCTCTCTGCTGCATTCAATTTCAAGCTAGCATAGGCTACAGGGAATAGCTCTGATGGTACATCTCCTTTTCTCTGCAACAACGTTGCCCCAATTCCTATGTTACTGGCATCGGTGCGCAGCACAAATGGTTGGTCGAGGTCTGGTAGATGTAAGACTGGATGAGCAGTTAATGCCTGCTTTAGTGCTGTGAAAGCTTTCTCACAGTCAGCTGACCAAGTGACTTTCTCTGGTTTCCCCTTTTTGGTAAGATCCGTTAAAGGTGCTGACAGAGTATTGAAGTCCCTGATGTATTTTTGATAGAATCCACATAAGGATACAAATGATCTTACATCCTTCTTTGTTTTTGGACGAGGTGCTCTCTGGAGTTTGTCCACATTTCCCTCTTGTGGAGTTATCAGTCCATGAGATATCTTATGACCTAGAAAGTCCAATTCTTGGAATCCTATCTGACACTTCTTTGGTCTAGCCGTCAATCCAGTTTCTCTGAGGCGCCTGAACAAAAGATGCAGTGTTTCTACATGATCTTCAAATGTTTCAGTGGCGAGCAGGATGTCATCCATGAAGTGACTGATGTCTGGATGCTGTAGTGGGTCAAGTAATTTTCTCATCATACGTGTAAAGACGCTGGGAGCATTACTTAATCCGAATGGAAGAACGTTGAACTCATAGTGTCCTCCAGGCGTGCTGAAAGCTAACCATGGTCTAACTTCCGGTTTTACAGGAATCTGGTAATATCACTTACTGAGATCAATCCTAGTAAAGTACTTAGCTCGGTTGAGTGCTGTGAAGAGTTTATTCTGATCAGGCAGAGGTTCTGCTTGGAATTCAGTTATAGCATTGAGCTGTCGATAATCGATGCACAATCTATGTTCTCCACTTGGCTTTCTCAATAAGACGACGCTAGCACTGTAAGGTGATTCAGATGGTGAGATTATTCCTGCGGTGAGCAGCTTTTGTATTTCTTCCTCTAAAGTCTTTTGCTTTGCATAAGGAACTGGGTAAGTCTTGACTCGCACAGGCACTGTGTCATTCAACTTCATGTCAAATTCCTCCAAATCAGTTCTTCCTGGCTTATCAGTAAGTACTTCTGCATATTTTGCCATAAGTTCCCTAATCTGCTTTTGCTGATCCTTTGTTAAGTTGGGATTGATTTCCACATCCTTAAAGGTCTCTTTGGTTTGCAGTTGGCACTCGACTCCCATTGTTGATCCTTCTTCGACTTCAGTAGCCACACTCATGGCCATCAGATGTGCAGGTTCGGTGGTTGAGGGTCTTTCATGATATTTCTTCAAGAGGTTTATGTGAAATACTTTCATTTTGCCTTTGACTGAAATTCTGTAGTTGGTACGTGAGATCTTCTCCGTCACTACATAAGGTCCTCTCCATCCTATTTGCAGCTTATTCTGACTGGTTGGAAGCAGCAACATCACCTTCTCTCCTACCTCTAACTCTCTATCCTTTGCCTTGCGGTTGAAGTTACGAGCAATTCTTCGTCTGGCTTGACGTAGATTGACATTCGCTTGTTTCCAACTGTGTTGTAAACGATTTTTCAACTCGGCAACATATGTAGATGCAGTCACGACTGTATCATCTGTAGTATTATCAGTCCATGTTCGCAGTAACGCCTCAAGTGGTCCCTTGATCGGTCGTCCAAACAACAGTGTGGCTGGAGCAAAACCTGTTGAGTGATGGGGTACTTCCCTGTAAGCGAATAAAGCTGCGGGTAAATACAAGTTCCAATCCTCTGTCTTCTCCTGGGCAATTTTGCGCAGGATACTAATCAATGTCCCGTTCCACCTTTCCACAAGTCCATTTGACTGAGGGTGATATGGTGAACTGAAGATATGGCGTGAATGAAAAAGTCTGAAGGTCTCTTCCATGAGCTTACCACGAAACTGTGAACCGTTGTCCGTCAAGATCCTTTGTGGGAATCCTAGACGTGTGAATATTCCTAATAATGCATCAGCGACGTGTTTGGAGTCACAGCTGGGCATAGGAACTGCTTCGGCCCACATGATTGTTGTGTCCACAAGCGTTAATATGAATCGGTTTCGCCTCTTCGTTGCTGAGAGAGGTCCGATTATGTCTACAGCCACTTTCTCAAATGGAATTCCAGTGATTGGCGATTCACCCAACATTGCCGGTGGGGTCCGGTGTTTTGGTGATACTTTCTGACACTGTGGGCATGATTTTACAAACCGTTGTATGTCTGAATTCATCCCTGGCCAAAAGTAGTGAGTGGTAATCCGCTGTGTAGTAGCGTTGATACCCATGTGCCCACTGAATGGTAGACTTTGACCCATCTCTAAGATCTGAGTCCTGTATTGAGTTGGTACAACAAGTTGATTAAACTCGTGTCCAGCTCGTCCTGCTTTTCTGTAAAGAAGTGCTGACTTCATGAACAGATCACCTTTACGTAGAGGTAAATGTGATTTTGGCAGTTTTCTGAAGCAGGGTTCCAAGGTGCTGTCGGCTTCTTGTGCCCTCTTCAGTTCCTCCGTTCGAGGGATTGGCGTAGTTGTTTCTGGAGTTTTTGTTGCCTGGGATCGAGTGGTCATGGTCGCCATCGCCACAGGTTGAACAGGTTCTCCTAGAACGATAAATCTACAGCCGAGGATTACAGGATATATCGGATCGTCCAAGATTGCTGCCTTGATCGTCCCAGTGACATACCGCGAGGCTATGTTCACTTTTGCCACTGGAAGAGACATATTTGTTGAACTCTTCAGTGGTCCCTGTAATTCCACTATTTCCTCTGTCACCTGTTCGGGGTGAACTAAGGATGATGAGACAACACAGTCATATGATAATCCAGTATCATATAAACAGGTAGTCTTGAATCCATTTAGCAAGATGGATTCTACAACCGGAATACGAGATGATGTGTCTTGATGAGGTGTCTGTTTGGACGTTTCACCAGTGCTCACTTTTTTCTCTTTTCGGTTGGCCAAACATGCCGCTGTGTGTGGAGGTGGCTTCTTCCTGCAATTCTGAAATGTGTGACCTCTAATTTTGCAATGGGTACAGAATGGTTTGTCCTTCTTCGGCGCTGTTTGGACTGAGTTTTGAGTGTTTTTCGGGGATTTCCCCTTTTTCCCGGTGGCTACAGTGTTTTCACCCTCTTTTGGCTGTGGAGTTTTGTTTTGAGAGGGGGTGTTGTTCAAACGTCCCCTTCCTCCCATCTCCTTCTGAGATTTCTCAAATCTCTCTGCCAGGATGATTATAGTTTCCAGGCGGTCAGCCCCGTTTTGGGTTAAGAATGCCTTCATTTCGTTCTGCATTTTCCCCTTGATCTGATCAATGATAATCATTTCACGGAGTCCTTCAAAATTTTCCTCAAATCCTCCCAAGCAAGTCCATCTTTGTATGTATGACTTCAGTCTTTCGACTAGTTGTGCGTAACTCTCACCCGGTTCCTTCCTTGCGGCTTTGAACCTGAGTTTATAAGATTCGGCGTCCACTTCGAATCGGCTCAAGAGTGCCGTCTTAAGTGTTGTGTAGTTCTGTTGTTCCTCTCTAGTGAGTCTTGAGAACACATCATACGCCGTGGATCTTAAGGCCTGCGCTACCTTCGTCGCCCATCTACTTTCTTCAAGCCCACAGCTGACAGCCATTGCCTCGAAGCGTGATAAAAATCCTTCGATGTGGTCCGTCTGTTCATTAAAGGGGTCCAGAGGAAATGACATAGCTCCTGAATTAAGTTGAGAGACGTGAGGTGGTTCTGTCACTGGCGATCCTGATGAGGTTGAGGGTGTAGGACCACTCCCTTTCTCTATTCTCCGGATCTCCACTTCAATCTCCATTCTCCTCAACTCCAGTTGGTGTTGACGCTCTCTCTCCTTATCTTCCATTTCAGCCTGTAGTCGTTTCTCTTTCTCCTCCAATTCAGCCTGAAGCTGTTTTTCTTTGAGAGCCAATTCAGCCTGCAGTCTTTCTCTTTTGTCGAATGCATCTGAAACATAGTTAGCTAGCTCAAGGCCATCTAACCCGCATTCTCTACCCGTTTCTGTTATTTGGGCTCTAAACTTTGCAGTTTCCGCCATGTCTATAATTTATTGCTTTGTTCTGCCAAAATTATAACTGCAGTTAGTCTGATCCGCGTAAGCTTGTCAGTCCCTGATCTGCAAATATACAACAGAGCATGTGCAATATTAAAAACACCCTATGCTATGTCTGACTGTCAATGCTGGAAAAGCCAAAGGCAGCAGGCACTGAAATAACCAGATTTAATTCCTAGTAAAGAAAAGAATCTGAAATTAGACAGAGTTTTCCCAACGGATAAGATTTTCCGGTGGTTGATGAAATGCTGTTACGTTCAGACTTCACAGGAAAAGAACACCTTCTCTGAAAGAGAAGTAGTGTTGGTATAGTAGATACACACTATATATTTCTCCTGGCGCACTCCTCTCTGAAGTATAAGCCTATTGGAACATGGCCCCCTTCTCCATGAGTAAAAATCAGTCACCTACTAAATCTATCTGTAAATGTCCTTCATATCATGTGGCTGTCAATCAATACCCCACATGGTATCTGTTAAACATTCTAGAAAATGACAATGTTCAAAATCTAAAGATATCTGTGTTAATGTAATTGTTTAAAGGTTAATATATGGGAACCATCCAGGACGTAGCCGACAATATGGGGTATATTTTTGAAGGGAGTGGGAGATCACTGTAGTGCATGCCCCATCTCTAACAAAAGAAGTAGAGCCCCATCCTCTTCTATCTTCAATAACCCCAGAATATGAACCTTGAGTTATCTGCAGGCCTCGTTCTATTAAGTATGTCTAGGAGATATAGATTATGGCCCTGGTGAGAATGGTAATTACTAACTGGGAATCTGCCCCTTCTCCAATGATTCTGATAGCTCTGGAGCCCCCTTATTAGTTATCAAATCTGAGGAAAGTCTGGAGAATTTTCTCAGCCTGATTTAGATGAAGAAAACATGGATATTGAGCAGTTGATAGATCTAGAGTCTTTTTATTTCCCCATTCAGTAAGTCATTATGAGTTAATTTATTTTTAAACAATCAAACACATAATCAATCACATTAGAGTCTGACAACATGATGTACAAAGAAGTTGTTGACACAGATAGGTTTGAACTGATAAATTAACAGAAGGTCAATTCATGTTAATCATTTATTGACTGGCCTGAGCCTTCTGGTCAGTACATACATCTCTATTGTGATTTACACAAGATAATAGAAAAGTTGCACATTGGACCATAGTCCCAGAACATCAGTCAAGCATCAATTTATGAGATGTCAGCAAGTGTGAAACATAGTAGACATTTTGATGTTGTACATATTAAGTGTGATGGTGATGTCTCAACAATTAAATATCAGTTTTCCTGAAATTGGGTGTGGTGTACCAATTTAGAAAGGTAACCTGGTGACTGAAAGATTAGGTAAGCCAGGGTCCATTGACTGATGGATCCACTTCAGGTCTGCCCGTATAGCTCCACTGAAGGCCTCCCCATACTCTGCTCATAGCCAAGTCATCCTCCATCTCACCTGTGGTTCATCTCTTTCTCTCGGCTTCTCTCTCTCAGGTCTGATTTAGGTGGTTAGTTTGCTGATGTATTGGGTGGTTGTTGGTATGTAGCCACCAAGATCACCGAAATTCAGACATTCTGCATTGTCCATTGAAAATTTTGGTCACACAATCTTCTCACATCTGTTCAGGAGGCGGGTTTCAGAAAAGAGTGCGGGCCTATTAACATTTCTGATGAAATAGTAACATATGCTAATTATGCTTTGGCGCGAAGCGGTCACATGTCCCTTTTCGTCCAATGGTCTTCCGAGCTTTGTCTGATGCAATCTTTCTAAGAATCCACGTCATTTGTCACTTGTTCAGTTCCAGTTTCGATGTTAAGTTTTAAGTCCTAGTCTCCGTTTGTGGTTGTGAAGTCAATTTCTTTTAATGTTGTTTCCTCTTTTTGCGGCAGGAGTTGGTAAATGAATAATGTTGGTTGCGTTATGCCACAGTTACATATTCGTTGTCTTTTATGTCTGTCTGTCGCTATGTATCCTAAGTTTGTCTTTTGGTCATGTTCTTCTTCTCTACTAGACACATCATATGCCCTCTTTGTATCTCTAGTTGGCTGTTTCAGTTTGCACGACCTGGCCCTGTGGCGCCAACTGTTACAGACCCAGCATTTTAGGTTCTTTCCGTTGCCTTTGACTGTTAATTGTAATGTCAGTTTCTCTTTTTCGAAATTCAACTTCTCTATTTCGAAAGCTAGTGTTGCTTTTTGTATTGCTAATTTATTTTCTTCGAGCTCTGCCTGTGCTGCTAATTTCTGTAGCTCAAATTCTCTATCTGCTGCTCTATCTTCTCGCTTTTGCTTCTGAATCACCCTCACTTTATTCTCCGCCCATGTCATCAGATCTTTCCCTGTGAAACCACACTTCTCACCTAGAGCTATGAAGTCTGCCAAGGTAGACATGATTATCTGCTATCTATTAGTTCGAATATCTATACCACTATCTGTACACGCAGTGTTGCCGCTGATCTTGTTTTAGTAACCTGTAACAAAAGAGGTTAACTAACTAACATGATCCCTGTGGGAGAACAATCTAATTCATCAGGCTGATTGCACAATATCATACAAAGGTGTCTGGTAGCCTTCTGTAATTTAGCAGTACACATAGAAAATTAATTAGAATTAACTTGCCCTGTATATATCCAGCGATGATGTTTCCATTGGCTTGATCCCGATGCTCGGTTCACTTCCGCTTCCTTCCGGGCTTGATACAGATCAGCGTGGCCGTCCCCGTTTCACTCATAGGTCGACAAGGATAAACTTGGTCGTCAGGTGCAGCTCCTCATCAGCGGTGTATATATCTCCTAGGGTACTACTCGCTGTCCTAGAACACATTTCTGGAACAGATACTAGTTTTGACATCATTAGTCTATGAAAGCACTATAATGCATGTAGCCCCCCGAATACGTCTTCACACTGTTATTCTTGTGGCAGGATGCCATACTGTTTCTGTACTTATACTGTTCGAGATTTCCTTATATTTAAGGTGTTGTCGCTTATGCACAATGCCAAATTAATCGGAAATAGTAGCGTTGCGTATCGACGTGGGTTCCGTTGTTTGTATTGCTGCTACTCATCTTCTTAGCTTTTCCAGAATCGGCGGCTGACTGTCCTATTGATGTATCATGTTAACTTGTATGTTGATACCCCACTTTGAAACCATCACATGAATCAAGTCGTTATATATCATTACTTTTGCTTTTCAGCGTTCTTTGGTATCAACGATCACTTTCCTGAGCTGTTGAATATCGCTCACTGCGAGTTACTTTCTTGTACATAAGCTCAACCTTCCAATGTTCTACACCTAGCCATGGTTTTCTGTTATCTGTAATTAATGTGCTTGTACCATTATCTTGTTGATGTACATAGCCGTAACAGTTTATGGCTTATTGAAGAATCTGTAGCTGATAATACATCTTGTTGACTACCATGCTAACCATTGCAACTTCACATAATTCGTGTCGGCGCACAACATTTTGTGTAATACTTTGAATCATTTGTAATACTCTGAAGTTAGCAATCCTTTACTGAGCTATTGACGCTGACTATCGCTCACTGTGGGTTCGATTGCCATTTGCCTCTATTTTGCCGAGTTCTTTTGGAGGACGTAGACCCCAAGTTGCCAACGAGCCCTTTCTGACGTAACTAGGGGTATTGAGATGCGGCTACGTTGACACTCTTTATGAAATGCACACTGACACACCGTGAACTCATTACCTGAGAGTGATAGAATGACATCATGTATTGTTTCTATGCGACACAACCACTGGTATATTCAATGTTACATGTACACCCACGACATTGGTTCACACACCTATTGTAGTACGTCCTGCTATCCAGGCTATCTAATCAACTACAATGGGATATACACAATTCTTCTAAACCCTACTTACAGTCCCGTTACACATGGCCGATGGCGCCTACATTCACAGGCCGGCAACCTCTGCACACGGCACACCACTCGACTCCGTGCTTTAGAGTGAATATGTCCACCCGCCTGGTCGCAGCAACGCTGTTCTCAGCCATCGGTACACGCTTGAGATATCTAGCGCACACTCAGTTACTTGCCGTTGATGTCTCCCCAAGTTTCATTCCGACAGTGGAGATGAAGTTCTCGGCTCCCTGCCTGGTCGTACGATGTGTACCTAATCGTCTCCAGCTCTCCGACTCCGTCTTTGTTTCACTTTCTCGACCTTTCCTATCACGTGGCCTAATCCTCGCAATCCTATTGGCCCTTACGAATAACCGATCCCCGGTGTATTTATTTCCTCTGACCAGCCATGACAATTTATCCTACCGTTGTTCTATAATAATCTACTCAACCAGACTTTACTTAACCAGACTCATGGCAATATATATATATATATATATATATATATATATATATATATATATATATATATATATATATATATATCTTCTTCTTCTTCTTCTTCTTCTTCTTCTTCTTCTTCTTCTTCTTCTTCTTCTTCTTCTTCAGCATTCCGAGCCATTGAGATGCTGCAGATACAATCCGTCTCCATTCGTCTCTCTGGTTGACCTTCTCTTGCCAGTCGTTGATTCCAAGTGCTTGTAGGTCTGTATATATATTATCTCTCCACCGTATATATATATATATATATATATATATATATATATATATATATATATATATATATATATATAGGTCTTGATAGACTGTTGTTAAAGGACACGACGTGTTATCTGTCAGATAGAAATGACGTAATTATGTTCACCATATTGGCGCTTGTCGTCATTTGATCTCGGGGTAGAGGGTTAAGTCCCTACAACGGTCAGCTGGACTAAAATGTTAACGTCTCGTCCTTGTCTTGGAGAGGTAAGTTACAAGTACCTTAGAGGTCGGAGTGGGTCCGCCTGGTGGCGAAGGACACTGTTAATTGGAAACGCTAGCCCACGCGTAAAAATCAGTCCAGCGTGGACTTTATGAGTGTTCAATCCGAGCGTGCGAAAAAAAAATGAAAAAGATCTACAGTTAAAATGACGTGTGTACAGCACTCCGCAGTCTTACGGTAATCATATAGAAAACACATAATTGATATGTTAGCCTCTTATCGTTCAACCGTGAAGTGATATATCGAACGGGTGCTGCTGCATGCCGTGGCATTGTATCTTGGAATGTGAAGGAATAAATTAGAAAGTAGTTAGAAATAAGAAACAGCTTAGAGGCAGGGGAGAAGCGGTTTGTGAGACGATTGTTCCGAATACCTTGGGCTGCCAGAGTATCTAACAACTATTCCATTATATACAGCCATACGAATCAATCAGTTGTTTTCCGCAATGAAGGTTGATTGCAATGGATCTTCACCACCGACTGTCTCTCGCCCTGACTGTATATTTTGTCAGACCACTGCTCGTCCATCTCTAGATCTTATCTTCCAACTTGTATCGTTGTCTTCCTCTTGCTCGCTTGCCTTCAACCTTGCCCTCCAGTATATAGCTATAGAAAAGAGACAAATAGTGTTCTTGGTGCATATACTAAGAAGAGAGGCAATGATGTCAAAAAGGAAGATCAGCGCTAGAAGAAGCAGAGGCATGTCTAGAGACAATATGCATTATGGATTAAGCCAGGGCATAGGGGGATGTCATCAGTAGAAATGACACAGAATCACTACGGACTGAGATCTTTGAGAGTCATGCACGCTTACGCCACATTGCACATGATGATAATGATTATAATGTGTTAACCTTCGTTTTTACAAGGCCGCTGTAAGGATACAGCAGGCTGAGACATCATATGCTTAATCCATTTTTTTTATTATTGTTCGGTCGCTTAAAATGTAGACATAGTCCACACACTTACTACCATTACTAGTGCACTCGACTGACTTTTGCGTGTGGATTAGCATTGCCTTTTGTCAGCGTCGCTCGACATCAGGTGAACCAACCCTGACTTCCGATGTACTTGTAATGTACGTCCCAAGTCACGGATGAGAATTCAGCATTTTAGTCCAGCTGACCGGTGATGGGGTTGAACCCGCTACCTCGGCATCGGCACACCGGAAGTTTAATAGCATGCGCGCTTATCTATTCGGCCATGCTAACCTATCCTGAATCAATTTAAGAGAGGAGGCAATGGTAAATATAACTGCTGAAGTGGTAAAATGAGAGGTAAACATGTGTAGCGGAGACGTCTAACATATTTAGAAGAGAGTATTGTGGCTTACACCCACTCCATTCCAGGCAAGCTCTATTGATATGTCAACAAGCTTAAGTTGACTGCTGCTGTCTTTGGACGTATTCATTATTACATCTAAAAGGGTAGTTGCATATCCTTTACAGGAAGTCACAGTCAACCCCATCATTTTTAGCTGCTTGTATTTTCTTGGCAAGTTTACGTTCAGTAGTTTGTCATTGCTTTCTGAACGACCGGCACTTACACTATTATATGAAAACCAACGCAAGGTGGTCTGCTTCCAAATTGCCTACAGCTGTGTTTTGAACTCGGTATGCGGAATTGCGTTGGTAACCCCTTCGCTATAAAGGTGGTTATTATATTAATAAGTTTAGTTCAGAATACAGAAGATACAATGTGAATATAAATACAACCAACAAGGAAGTAATGCGGGTTAGAAGATCTCTTTGTCCTCCAAATGTACAGTTTAATAATATTTGAAGCAAATGATAGAATTTAAATATGTAGGAAGTATTAGGGCGGTCTCCATGGCAAAGGTCTTACTCACGCGATTCGAAAGCCCGCTTACTCGCGTTAGAAAAACAACGGCCACCGATTTGGCAGTAAACCGTGTCACGCTGGGTTTTAACGTGATGGTATGGAAGCCGGACGTTCAGAAAGCAATGGCAGACTACTGAACCTAAACTTGCCAAGACATCAACAACAGCAGTGTTGGTGTTGACAGCAATGTTCTATAAATAGAATATGGAAAAAAAAATAGAGAGGAAGTATTAGAGAAATAGACCAGAGATGACAAAACGCGAGTGCGCTTATATATCAACTATCTCCCATACTGGATTATCCAATTATACCTATGTCCTCAAAGTGACAGATAATAAATACAGTAGAACTGGGATTAACCGTTACTCGTTTAACCGTCAGCTTCTGTTACCCAATATCGTCTTTTTAAAAATAAGGGGGGGGGGGGGGCGGACAGTGAAAACATTACACCACAAGAAGTAACAGATTGGTTGGAATGTGACAAAATGGATGGAGGTTTAGAAATTATGAACGGTGATGAAATTGTTTCTAGTGTGACAACCATTGGAGAAGAAGAGATTAATGTCGACGAAGGATCAGTTTATAACTAAAAACCAACAACTATCCAATCAGAAGCAGAAACAATGTTATCAAACTGTGTCGACTGGTTTGAAATGCAAGAGGAGGGAATTGCAAGACAAATCCTACTTCTGCATAAGATAAGGAATATCGCCGCGCAGAAAGCTCAAGCTTCACAGACACAGAAGGAGATGATAGATTATTTTAAAGCAACGTAGGTTTATTGTATTACAATACAAGTATTACATTATTACTCTTATGTTGAAGTTTTTATTGATCGTTTTGTAAAATTAAATACAATATGAATGCATTATTCACTTTTGAAGGAGTTTATTTTCATTTTCGACCCAAGCCCGCAGTGAAATAACGTTACTGTGCATATGTATCAATATGTTTCTGTTATCCGTCTATTCGGTTATCCGCCTTAGCCCTGGACCCGCGGGTGATGGTTAATCGAAGTTCTTTTGTAGCATATTCTCGCCAGCCTTATGGTGCCAATGTCAAACTTTGACATTATCCAAATCACTCTTACTCAAAATCAACTTCTTAGAAGATATAAGATGCCTGATCAGTCAATTGAACTATCCGAGACCGAATAAGTAATTATATCAGACATACAGTAGGATCAACAAGAAGCCACATATATTGAAAGCAGAAGATCAAATATTTCCGCCGTTTCGTTAGAATGCAATACTATCAACTACCAGCTACATCAAAGAAAATCTGATACGAGAGCAAGAGGGCGCCTGAGAAGAAAATGGATTAAAGACATCAAAGACGAACAATTACAAGTGATGGCACTATCCAGTGCCATCCATCGGGCGCTGGAACGTCAACCAATCCTCCCGACGACACTTGACCGAAAAAGGTAGAATATTATGATGATGATGATGCCTAAAAGCTTACTAAAATCAAGAAAGGGAAGATGATGTGGCTAAAATTTATTTAAAAATAAAACGATTTTATTAACAAAACTATGGTAATCAATAAGTATAATCAATAAATACATGGGCACGACTCTCTACTGATCTCACCTGTGTGTACTTTCTTCCCTTAGTCTGCTGTCCAGAGGCCGTGGCTGCATATTGGCTAGACCCTCCTGTCTTCCCGTTGGTGTGAGTTCGATCTGCACAAGTGTGGATTCGAATTTTTTAAAACAAACTAGGTCGACCCAGCTTAAATTTTGTGCCAGAAAATGTCTTAAGAAATAAAGATTCCCACCATATCACAGACGAGTTCCGATTGGTGTATACAATATGTCTCAAACAGTCTATGCAGAATGCGCTTTAAGGTTAGTAAACATGGCCTTAGTTTACATTTTACTATCTGCTGTTCTGGTTTAGTTTTCCTCTCGTTATGAGGTTCGCATTCATTTACACTCTCTATTTTCCATTTCCTTCTCACTCAGTCTATGTGGCTAAGGGCTTGCGAAAGCGGTTTATGAGCCCGTATACCCGGGTTCGAAACACAGCGGTGCAGGTGTTTTCGAAAAAGGTATAGGAGCCGGTCATTCAGAAAGCAATGGCAAACTACTGAACGTAAAATTTGCCCAGGAATCACGAACAGCAAAACTGCTGGGGTTAACTGCTACGTCCTGTGAAGGACATGTAACTTAATTTTTTTTTCAGTATATCCAGACCGCGCTGTAGTGAAGTGAAGGAGTTACAGACGAAATTCGTAATCCCGCATATCGCGTTTGAACTACAGTTGCGGGTTATTTGGCAGCAGACCGCCTTTTGTTGATTATCCTACAAAAATATGAGTTCGTGTCGTTAAGAAAACAATGGCAAGCTACTGAACTTAGAATTGCCAAGAAATCACAAACAGCCAAGATTATGCTTTGGGTGACTGCGACGTTCTTTAAAGGATATGCAACTAACTAACTGAATATCCTCATTACTTTTCTGCTCCTTAGTTCCTCATTTATTTCCATTTTATAATTCCACATAATGCCACTCTGTATTGTTCCCCTGTATTTCTCACTCAATATGTACATGCACACTATTTTCACTCTATTTTTAATACTGCCTTTTCTAATCCCACCACTTATACACTCGTTATTTTCCATTTATATAATACAAATTACTCCAACAATTTCCCACTAATATTTCCCCATATATCCCCCCCCCCCTTTTTTTTTTTTATTTCAAATTGTCCCATTTAATTTTCCATTGAACAAATCACCAGGACAAGATGAAATTTCAAACGAACTAATTAAAGCAGCAAGAGAAGTAGGAACAGCATGGCTACATAGACTATTCAACCATGTTTGAGCAGAACAAAAGACATCACGAGACTGGGGAAACGCCATAATTATCCCAATTAGAAAAAAAAAAAAAAACAAAGGCAGCAAAAGAGGCTGCGCACAATACAGAGGCATTTCTACTGTTGAGTCATACTAGGAAAATATTTTGCAAAATTCTTGAGGAAAGATTACTAACTACTGTAGAATCCCAGCTAAGCAAAACACAACTTGGATTTAGGAAAAACAAAGGATGCACAGATGCCATTTTTGCTCTTAGACAAATTATAGAACAAATCAATCGAATTTAATGAAACACTCTACTTAGCCTTTGTCGACCAAGAAAAGGCATTTGATAGAGTAGATAGAAACAAGCTGTGGGAAATCCTTAAACACCATGGAGTGAGTACACATCTAACAAACTTATGTAGAAGCTTATACATCAACAGTGAATGCATAGTGAGAGCAACCGGAGGAAACTCAGATCTCTTCACCATAAGATCTGGAGTACAACAAGGTTGTGTCCTGTCCCTTCTTTTGTTCATAACATATATAGACAATATATGTAAAGAAACCAGCCAAACCGATACCGCAAGAACACCGCATGACGAGAACATGAAAGAAGAACCATCTGCAAATCTAACCATTAGAGTACTTCGGTTTGCAGACGACCAAGCACTAAAAGCAAAATCAGAAGCCGAATTATAAGACCATATGAATAGTTTAAATGAAATGTGTAGGGGACATAACATGACAATTAGCACAAGTAAAACAGAGGTAATGACTGTAACTAAAGAAGAAAACCGTGTCGCGTTGCGTTATAACTTGTTGGTATGGGAGCCGGTCGTTCAGAAAGCAATGACAAACTACTGAACGTTAAAACTTAGCTAGTACATCAACAGCAGCTGAAAAATGCTGGTGTTGACTGCGACGTCATGCAAGGGATATGTGTCATTACAAACAAAAACCAAAGAAAAACACAAACAAGAAGAAGAAGAAGAAGAAGAAGAAGAAGAAGAAGAAGAAGAAGAAGAAGAAGAAGAAGAAGAAGAAGAAGAAGAAGAAGAAGAAGAAGGAGAGGAAGAAGGAGAGGAAGAAGAAGCAACAACGATTCACCTAAATAAACATTCCTTGAAACAATAAAGAGTTTCAAGTACCTAGGAAGTATAATATATCAGAAGACGAGATCGAAAATAGATGTGTAGTCAACTGGAAAAGACAAAGGTAGACAATCATAAAGACTGATGCTTCCTTCATTACGGTGCTAAGAGGTAAAGAGTAGTTATGACTTCGTTATGGCCAAAGAAGAAAAATAGTGAAAAAAGAGAGAACCTCACACCGCCTCAACCGCCAAAAAAAGATGATAGTAATTAGATAAGAAGATATACGAGATCTCGGACAGAGGCAGAAACTATTTTATAGATATTCACACAGGGAACACCATGTTTGAGCCCAAGCGATAAATTAAGGTGTTAGATTGTGGTAGGAATAGTTGTTGTAAAAACTAAAAGAGACTAAACAAACAAATCAAGGACAAATAAACAGGCTCTTTATTTATTTCTTCTAACAGAACATTGCATGTCAATAACAGATACCACAGACAACTGTATATATCAAATAACAACAATGGGTAAACCTTAACCAATCAGCAGCACTTAAGACAACAGGGTACACCAAGTACCACAACACAGGTGCTCCAAGCAATAGCTGGTTAGACTGACACAATAAAGAACCTTGACACAAGCAACACTGCACAGACAATAAGGCACTACAAAAACATAGGTTACACAACATAAACCCCAAGACACAACATAAACAAAGAGTTGTGACACAATTTACTATCCCACCAAGAACCCAGGCCTGCTGACACTAACTAGTCAGCCGCTCCTGTAACAATGGAAAACACAATCTATGATTATCATGGTAAAGGCAACATATTAAACACATGAAGCAATGAGCACATGCAATATAACATTTGAATTAACCTACATATAACAAATGTCTTCCATCAAATTATCCACTTTGCTATTCCCTCTAGTTGTACTACTGCTATCATGAGACTACATCTCTAATGGTTAAATGCAGCAATCAATGCTGCATCATCAGATCACCCACTATTGTCTTCTCCAGTTGTGCCACTGGTGTCATGAGATTACACTTGATATTGCTAGGATAGAACACCTTCCAATGCAACAACCTCAGCCTGCTCCACCTCCCCATAAAGCCCAGCATTCACTTACAGAATGTCTTCAGTTCAGGGAGGTCATTACCTACAGATCTCTGACACAACACAACTTCTCATCCCCAACACCACAGGCTGAGAATACCACTCATAAATGCCAATGTTACACAGCAACACTCATCAACTAGTCAAAATCAACACAGAACACAACTCAGCTACACCGGTGTACAACGACTCTAACAGGACAACACCAATTGAACATGTACACACAGGACATAAATACAGTTCAATGCACCAACAGCAATCAAGCAGACATAGGATATGCAATTCAACATGACATCACCAGGACACACACCTTTGTACTGATGACAACTAGACAACATCAATATACCATGACACCAGCAACAATCAGGACACAGGCTATAATATAAGTCACCGACAACAACTCAGACATATAACATACATCGCGACATAAAACCATCACAATCATCAAATGATCACTCTCACTATAGCCATCATCATCCCAATCATCCTAGCTGACATCACTACATGATCAGCCTCAACATAGTCATCACCACAATCATAATCACCATCACAATCATCAAATGGTCACTCTCACCATAGCCATCACTACAATCATAATACCCAATGCACCACCTTTCCCCCATCTTCTGTCATTTAAATACCTAAACTTATGAGGGATGCCATATGATATAGGACACACTGCTCCTGCAATGTCCATGTTTTGATAAAGAATATCAACAACAATATGACGTCACACACATTACCGCGTGATATTATAAATTAATAACCAACAGGTAAAACATGTTTAACTATGAAAAGTAAAGGAAACAGGAATAACCATATTTGTAGAATGTGCAAATGCAACACTTGCACATGGGTGAATCACAACCTTCACATAAAGATAAAGATAAACATGTATTACACAGGAACTCAATTGAGGAACTCTATGATACCCTTAAGCTATCTAAATAAATTTAACTCACCAAGAGTGGGCTTAGAAATTGCCAGTCATTTTGATGGATTTCCTCGGTCCTCGTGTGTGGGCCACACAAGCCAGTCATGGTTAAATCTAGAGGCATTTGTGACTCCCTGCTCTGGTCCAGTGACTGGGGAGGGCTGGTTAAAGCCTCCCTATTCTATACTACAGCGATCTACATAATCGCTCCTTCGGCCACGGTTGTCTGGTTTGGAGAGACCGGGAAACTGACACGCGCCTCTATTTATCCTCGCTTCCAGAGCGGCTTCCCATCGTACCCCAGGGCACTGCAAGGGATGCTGGTACTGGTAACATCATCATCATCATGTATCGCGCCAGACGATTACACATCACACCCCCAATTTTTCGACGGTCCCCGTCGAATACTCTAAACCCTTAGGGTTTAGACACAACACTAGGACTATTTAAGTAAATAATCAGTTAAGTGGGTTTCATCATGGGACTTAAACATCTCAGCGTAAAATTTTTACCAGTTATATTTTCTGAACCTGCCTTAAAAACATACATCAGTGACAATTTACAAATCAGTCCCTGACAAAAGATAATACCATATCTTATGAGTGGCCATGAGGAATATGCAGTCTGCATACAAAATAAACCAGCAACCCTAACAGCAACATCAACACTTAACTCCATGGATGCAATACATAGGGGCACCAAAAATAAATTTTACATAGGCATCCCCTTAAATTTACAATCCCCACTTTAAAAAAAATGACCAGAATCACATGCGTGCTATCCACTAGACCACCTGCAAATCAAGATGCAGACATCCTTGCCACTGAAAAAAATATAATTCCCGTGACTATGCAAGCAAACCCAGTTTTTGTTTTCCCGGTCTGATTCTGGTAGCCCCGCTTCTGCTAGCAGCATCCACCAGTTCCTTGGGATGAGTCAGTAATTTCTCTGTTGTCACCGTGGTACCTAAATGAAGCAGGGTAGGAAAATACCTGTACATGGGAAAAAAACAAAGCAAAACAAAACATGCTGGAAGACATGGCATCTTAGACTCACTTTCTGTGAGTGGGGATTCCTAATTTGAATTAACATTGAATGACACAAAACTTAACTAGTAATTAATTATTTGTCCATAAAGTGTGTCGTGGAAATATATGATTCTCGCTGGGTGCTATTTCCTCTCCCTGAATGTCTATGCACAGGGGAAATATAGGAAATCACTGTTCACTGCTCAACACTTAAATGTCCACTTATATCATGAACCTCGATGAACACGCTGGTATTATTACCTCCTCTGCTTCCGCCTATAAGGAAAGGATTTTCTTATCACCACAGGTAACATTGTCATGTCACTTCAAACGAACATTGTGAACTGATGTACAATGGGAAACATCCCCCCTCGATGATCTCAGGTGATGGGGCCACCGGTGGGGATTGAATAGGGATGTCCAGTGCTCTGCTGCTGGTGGGACACACTGGTGGGATGGATTTCTGATGTCCCTTCTTCCAGAAAAACAAGGGAAAGGTACTTCTATGGATGACCCCAGATGTTGGCACTACTGAAATCAGTCGCATGGACAGTCCACAACTGTTCTCCCAAAAGAGTCAACAGAATTTTTCTCTTGAACAAGCACAGCTCCAGCTTCTATTGAATGTGGGAGCATTCTGCTCTCATGGAGTCGTCGACTATAACTGTAACTTTGAGCAAAGCTTGATGGTTTCAGTAGGAATATATATGCATATTCCAAACAACTTTATAGTATAAGTTTGGTGACATTTCGTTGGAGTTTTCGAACTCTTAATTTATACCAGCGGACTCTGAGCGCCGGCTGGGTGGGAAACTTCGGTTCCCTAAACAAGGAATAAGGTCACCTTTAATTTCGACGACTTGAGATGTGGTGTAGGTCTGGAGGTTCTTATCTCAATGCTGTGCTTCTTGGAGACTTGGGGAAAAAACCTGAACCCAGTTAATGTCTTTGGCCAGGGACCTCTCACACCCCCAAGAAGGGGAAAAACATGGAACTACCACCTAAAAGAATCATTGAAGACTGGAACAGACACCAACAATATAATCTAAAGGCCGCCAAACAACCCAGGCCGAGGCTCGCCACTTGTCACCGAAGGAATAATATCAAGGACAAGAAGATGTTATTTCCTATACTTAAGTGCTCAAAGACAAAGAAGCGCAACACTGACTTTTAATGGGCCAGAGAAGAAAAGGACAATAAGAAGAAGTAGAGAGAGAGCACTGTATGTATTCTCCTCAGTTAACAAGAAAAGGGATAGTATTAGACAGAAGATTCCAGGAGTTCTTAGGGCGGGGGATATACTGTTGTACACCCCAGACAGAAGATTACACTGCTGGACTGTAACAGGATCAATGAGTTTACACAACAAACTACAGACTAAACAAAACAAATTAAGAACAACAAAATTAGGTTTTTATTGACAGAACTGCATGATTTGGTGACAAACAGGCATCTTGACATGTCACATAACTGACATATACAGAAATGGGAACCTATGTTCCCACAGTAATCACCGCTGCCTAACATCGCTATGCACATGACTAGGTACCCATCTCCACAAACCAACAAGGACATGGCAACAACAGAGCCTCAACGTAAATAACAACGATAACAGCAGGTATGGACTCACTATTGTAATCATCTCAGGACTCATGGACAGTTGGTACATACAGAAATGGGAATCTAAAATCCCACAGTTAGAGATAACTGCTGCCTAGAACTAACTACAGGGGCGGTCTCTAAATGACAATGAGACCTCAATCATGTTCAGTTGAGTCGAAGGGCACCCTCGATACCCGCACAAGACACCCGCATCACATAAGTCGACTGGGACCAGATACAGCGAAAAACCATAACAGAACGAATAACAAAACTATAACCCTAACCGCAGAGATATAGTGGCATAAACAGGTATAAACAGGTATACGAATGGGTATACGAAAGGGTATACAAAAGGGTATACAAAAGGGGATGTGAGTGGCCTACGACATTAACCAGAGCCGGGGCTCAAGTTTGCTCTACAACAACCATATCCAGGAGTCACTACCTGCAATGCATGACAAGGTACAACATCTAATTAATAATCATCAAAGCATCATTATTTGCATCAACACATGGACTTCACAAGACAACCACTACAGCAATGGTGTATGCAAACAGTGTCCTTGTGGCACAAACATAGACATGGACTGTGTAAGTTCACACCAACCACAGGATATTTCAACTGGACAACAATGATATGGATAGGTTATAGGCTATACTCCACATAAAATTAAACACATGAAGCAATGAGCACATGCAATATAACATTTGAATTAACCTACATATAACAAATGTCTCCCATCAAATCACAACTTCTCAACCCCAACACCACAGGCTGAGAATACCACTCATAAATGCCAATGTTACACAGCAACACTCATCAACTAGTCAAAATCAACACCGAACACAACTCAGCTACACCGGTGTACAACGACTCTAACAGGACAACACCATTTGAACATGTACACACAGGACATAAATACAGTTCAATGCACCAACAGCAATCAAGCAGACATAGGATATGCAATTCAACATGACATCACCAGGACAAACACCTTTGTACTGATGACAACTAGACAACATCAATATACCATGACACCAGCAACAATCAGGACACAGGCTATAATATAAGTCACCGACAACAACTCAGACATATAACATACATCGCGACATAAAACCATCACAATCATCAAATGTTCACTCTCACCATAGCCATAATCACCCCAATCATCCTAGCTGACACTACATGATCAGCCTCAACATAGTCACCACAATCATAATCCCGATCATCACTCTCACCATAGCCATCATCATCCCAATCATCCTAGCTGACATCACTACATGATCAGCCTCAACATAGTCATCACCACAATCATAATCACCATCACAATCATCAAATGGTCACTCTCACCATAGCCATCACTACAATCATAATACCCAATGCACCACCTTTCCCCCATCTTCTGTCATTTAAATACCTAAACTTATGAGGGATGCCATATGATATAGGACACACTGCTCCTGCAATGTCCATGTTTTGATAAAGGATATCAACAACAATATGACGTCACACACATTACCGCATGATATTATAAATTAATAACCAACAGGTAAAACATGTTTAACTATGAAAAGTAAAGGAAACAGGAATAACCATATTTGTAGAATGTGCAAATGCAACACTTGCACATGGGTGAATCACAACCTTCACATAAAGTTAAAGATAAACATGTATTACACAGGAACTCAATTGAGGAACTCTCTGATACCCTTAAGACAGTTCATAAAATAAATACACCATAGTATCAAGTAAGAGTGCATCATCCATATGAGAGAGGATCAAAGAATAACCATGTTCATGGGCAGAAACAGAATATCAGCACTAATATAACAACCAGTATACTATATATATTATGTCATAACCATGTTCATGGGCAGAAACAAAATATCAGCACTAGTATAACAACCAGTGTACTATATATATTATGTCCTTATTATTACACACTAATGCCAACTATACCAGTGTACTTTTATCTGTGAGTGGACAGCAAATGTGCAGTTATGCCCTCTATTTCCCACCATTCTTCCTATGATACACCGGTTATAAGTTTTACTATCTTACGCTTCATGTCACACGACAAATACATATTAATATCTCTGTGAAGGGTGGTACGCAGTACTAAATCACATCCTCTCCACCGTGCGACAACCGCCATGCTTAACTTAGGACAGAATCTCAGTCACTGATTCCATCAACAATTTGATACACCTACACAAACATTACTGCATTCTGGTAACAGATGTGATGCCAGACTTCACTTACTGCTGAACACCCAATTCCTATACTATGTTGAATGTTGTTTAACTGCCAAATTGTGTATAATTCTAACATTAAAGGGCACTGAAGTGATTCATTCAGGCTATTCTAGTTAACTGTGTACCTACTAAAAGTACATAGCATCAATGTATTCATTTCTCCCCAATTACTATTTATGTGGCCTAACTACATATATTAACCATTAACCCATCATTGCCACATATAACATGTAAGTACCCTTCCCTGCTTTACACATGTTATAAATATTACACATATATTATGGTTATTTTCCCCTACTCATTGTTGCTTTGGAGTGTTCATACCCAACACTTGACCAAACATCCAATGTGATGCTCACCATAATCACAGAATAATCCTGTAAACATATCTTGCTGCTGTATACACATACACATATGATTCTCACCACTCTGTTGTTAAGTAACCTTCATTTCTAGCAACCTCACAAGCACTTACTCCCTTCCATGCCAACATGGCCTACATGGCACCACGTGGCATCATTTCAGTCTTTACTGTAAATTAATTTATGACCCCACACATTGTATATTTTGGTGAATCTCCCACATATCTATTTAGCCAGTAACACATTAATGTCATAGGATAACCATGTAAAATAATTCCCAACAAAATAATCTTGTGCCAGCATGGCTGGCATGACATGACACCAGTCTCTATGATACTTAACCACCATCAATGACCTATTCTACATATTTCACATCACCATTGTCTGATTGCCGACATCTCTATGTGTTACATGTTATTTTCATAAAGCTTTAGGGACACTAAATCCTTCTGTAGAACAGCTCATTTCAATAGCACTTATTCATATTATCTATTTATATTTCTTTGTTCCTACAAGCTCACCTAACTAGCAATTATTTTCACCCACGCCTGTTCCACCATGTAAACACTTTCAAGTTGGTAAACTGGCGTGTGCTGCGATTATACAAATATTTATTAAATTAAACATTTTAAACTTAATCAGTTAAAACTTACAGTTTTGTCACAACATTAGTTGACACAGATCAACTCAGGGAATTGTTCCCACACCTGACAACAACAGAACAGCACTGAACTGAAGGCCATGCTGCTCGCATCTCTCATCAGCACAAAGGACTGCTAAAACAAAACTGGCTTCCGATTCCTTTGTTAAGCCGAGTTCCGGTGGTGGCCAGGACCATACGGCTTTGATAGACCAAACTAAGGTGCATCGGTTTGTTGTAGACACCAAGGTGCATCGGTTTGGCGCTATCACAGATGCAATAAGGCAAGCCAACTCATTGGACAAATACCACCAATACTAAAGAACAAACATGTATCAATAACTACTTAGAAAGCACTTTACAACACAATCTTCGTTCCAATTCTATGTTAACAATGACAAACCTGGACAATAACAGAAAAAGAGAAAAGAAAAATCACAACAGAAATGAAATTACTGAGAAGAATACTCAACGTATCAAGAAGAGATAAATTAAAAATGAAGAAATCAGGACTAAAGTGGGAGGTGAGTGGGTGGGGGAGGGGGGGGGTGTTATAGCTGCTGCACTAGATTTTATTAGAAGGCAGCAAGTCAAATGGTTTGGCCATACAAGTAGGTTACCACTAACAGTATATCACAACAAGCAATGATGTACAGACCAGAGGGAAGCAGAGGAAGAGGCCGACCACGTAAACGTTGGACGGAGGGAATAACAGAGTTCATGGGAATATCGATATAAGAATCCCATAAGCGGCCACTCTCCCGCTGTTTATACTTCACCTCGACACCGCAAGGTACAAGAGGAACATGATGACATGAGATGAGAATTTCCCATCAGATGTTTGCTCACTGATTTCATCACTCCCAAATCCCCCAACTCCATATGTTGTCACGTAATTTTTATCCAATGTCTCCACAACTGGAGAACATTTTATGCAATTGGTCCTTGACATTGGACGTTAGAAAAAGAGCTCTTGCGTGTTACATAAAACTAGTTTTAACATACGGCTGCGAATAATTGACAATTAGTAAACAGGCAAAAGAAGACTTGGAGATGTGGTTTTATAGAAGAATGATGAAAATTCATTCGACAGCCAAATTAAGCAAAGTGGACATTCTTAGGAAGAAGTCACAAACACAACTTATGATAAACATCAATAAGAGGTAGTTATTATTTTCGGTCACATTATGAGAGGACAAAAAATGCAACATGTTCTCACAACCGGAAAGATATATGGAAAGAGAGATAGAGGAAGACAACGAGAGACAGTTCTTGACAGTCTTACGTCATGGCAAGGAATAGAATCAACACACGAACTGCTCCACGCCATCGTAGATTGCAATTTGTGGAGGCGCATGATCACCCACGGCAGCCGGCAATTCACTTGATGATGATGGTCTGCACAAGTATTTCCCACTCTTTACCTCTTCCCTGACCAATCAAAATCGCAGCAGACACCTCACCACGCACTGCGTCTCCCTCAACAATCAACTTATTCCCGAACGATTGTTAACCCAGCCCAAATGATAAGCCTGCTATTAGTGAGCCCAAACCATCAACAATGGCCGGTTTAGTCAACCTACAGTTAATGGGGTCATTAATACGGCTCTTCATCATGTCTCGGAGAACGAGGATCAAGTCTAAATGAACCCAGCGAACTATCCTTGGGAAGGCTTCAATGCTTGATGCCAATTACCTGATTGAAATAATTCTGACACACGGAGAATCCCTACAGAGACGTACAAGTCGAAACTCCGTATGGCTCTTTTCTGGAGGTAAATTAGCTGAACAAATAATGTTTGAAAGGTCAATATTGGAGCTTCAGATTTGTGAGAATTTAAAATTTGTTAAATGTTATTAGAGACAAGTGTCATCAATTTGGACAATTGACTGTAACCGTATTTTATTTTATTTTACTTGTACTCGGTCTGATTCTTCCTCTCTCTCTCTCTCTCTCTCTCTCTCTCTCTCTCTCTCTCTCTCTCTCTCTCTCTCTCTCTGTCTGTCTGTCTGTCTGTCTGTCTGTCTGTCTGTCTCTCTCTCTCTCTCTCTTTCTCTCTCTGATGATGATGATGATGATGATGATCAAGTGCCATGCCCTCTGGCATAGCGTTTATGACTCTCCATAGGTCTTTGTTTTTCTGGATCAACTCTCGTGTTGATAATCCTCCGTGTCACCGTCTCAATCCATTCAGCGTTATCCATTCTCTTGGTCTGCCTCAGCCTCACTTCCCCTCGATCTTTCCGGTTGTCACGAATGTTGTTCAGATGTTCTCGAATGCCTCTCTTCTCATCATATGACTTCAAAAAGCTGTTTGTCTCTTTATTATTGTTCTATATAATGTTCTAGTTTTATTAGCCTCTTTCAGGCAGTCGTTTTAGTTATAAATCTATGTATGTGTGTGATCGTGTATATATATATATGTATGGGGGAAGGTGGGCGTATGTAAGTGTGCATGTGTGTAACTGTGTGTATACGTGTGTATGTGAGTGTATGTGAGTGTATGTGTATGTGTGTAAAATAATAAACAATAAAGGTCCCTTCAACGCCACGAGACAGAGTGTGCTTTTGGTGCCAGTCTATTGAAAGAGGAATGTACAAGAATGAATTAACCAACAAACAATCGAAAAAAAAAAAAAAACAATCAAAAAGGAATGAATTGCAAGAAGGCACGAACGAATGAACAAATAGTCGAATGAACTAATCATGAATGAAGGAAGATACAAACAAATGATCGATCGAACGAATGAACAAATGAATGACAGAAGGAACAAACATACGAAAGATTGAATAAACAAAGGAACAAACAAACAAACGAACGAACGAATGAATGAATGATTGAATGAATGCATTTGAATTACATTTTAATAAATGCACAGAAATAATTTTCTGCATCCAATTCCCCTCTTGTGCCTGTTGTATCCACATTTCCCGAAAGAGCCCATTAACGCACGTGATAAGAACTCCTGAAATAGATACCGACAACATAGGATGCTAAACAACAAGGGAAGACAACACAGACGGGTAATTGGTAGACAATAGAAATGACAAGAACATCTATATGGAATAAACGTATCACAAATTGTATTCTTACCCAACGGACGTAAATGAGTGGTATTTACCATGTTCTTTGTTGAGTTCTCCCATTGGCTGATTACTGCTGTTCGGAGTAGCCAGCCCTTGTGTCACGGTTCCACGAAGCCTTGCAAATTAGCTTTATTGAAACAGACCAAGTGATGTATGTGGATCAGGTGATTCTCGATAATGTGACGGTGAGAATTATGTATTAGATAGCCGTTTCTTTATGTTGCAAATGGTGTGTAACTACCTGGGATGTCAGCAAGGTGTGTTTATATATTCCATTCACAATTATTATTACCTACATCTCCATCAATGTGGTCAACCACGTAGGCTCTCACTATCTCAGTCTCGCCCACTCACGTATTCACTTACTCACTGAAGAACTAACAATTCACTCATGTATTGACATAATGATTTACGCACTCATCCATTACTGTAGTTAATTAATTAATTAATATTTATTCACTCACTCATCTGTTTACTCAATCATAAACTCACTCATCCATAAATTCAATTTAGTCATACATTCAGTTGGACGAATAATTGACTAACTAAATGATGCGTTAACTCGTATACTTATTCATTCATTCATCCATTGACTCATTAATTCATTAACTCACTCATTCACTCACTCACTATCTTAAAAGAGACATAACTATAAAATAAAATCAAGAAGAAGAATATTATGTAGGAGAATAAGGAAACAACAGAAACAACAGCATTGATGAATGAATGAATGAATGAATGAATGAATGAATGAATGAATGAATGAATGAATCAATCAATCAATCAATCAATCAATCAATCAATCAATCTATCTATCTATCTATCAACACGTAAATGAGCGCAGGAATTTTCCAACGAACGAACAAAAGATTGAACGAACAGAAGAACGAACCACTTATAATTATATTTAATAATGTACAGAAATAATTTTCTGCATCCAATTCCCCCGTTGTGCCTGTAATGTATCCACTTTTTCCGATGGAGCCTATTGACCACGTGATAAGATGTCCTGAAATAGAAATCGACAACACAGAATGCTAAACAAGAAGCGACAGAAACATAGAAAGGTAACTCACAGACAACAGAAATGACAAGAAAATCTATATCTAGAAAACGTATCACAAATTGTATTCTTACCCGAGGGACGTAAATGAGTGGCATTTACCATGTTCTTTGTTGAGTTCTCCCGCTGGCTGATTACTTATGAGCGGAGTATCCAGCCCTTATGCAACGGTTCTATGAAGCCTTGCAAATTAGCTTTATTGAAACATATCTTAGTGCTGTATTCGGATCAGGTGATTTTTAATAATATGACAGTGAGAATTGTGCCGAGTCAGGTATTAGATAGCTGCCTCTTTATGTTGCGAATAGTGTGCAATTATTACTGGGGATGTCAGCGAGGGGCAGTTATATATTCCTTTCATTATTATTATTATTATTTGTATCTTTATCTATGTATTCAACCACGTAGGCTCTCACAATCTCGGTCTCACTCATTTACATCCTCACGTAATGACTGATGCACTCACAATTCACATATTCAGTCAAATACTAATTCCTTCACTCACACACTGATTCACTAATTCATTCACTCACATAGTTAAGTAATTACTATTCATTTAATCACCAATCTAGTACTTACCTGCTGACCGATACATCCAAAACACACTCATTCAGTCATATAATCATTCACTCACTCACTTTAACTCTCTCCCTCGTCCCCACCTCCCTCCTTGACTGACTGACTGATTGACTGACTTACAGAATGACTGACTGACTGACTGACCTACTGACTGACTCACTCACTCCTTCAATCACTCACTCACTCACTCAAGTAATTACTATTAATTTAATCACTTCTATATTTATTATTCTCTCATAAACTCGCTCACTCACAAATGCATTTATACATTCACTTGAATGAATTATTGAAAAAAACTTTTATTCATTCATTCAACCATCAGTTGATACATTAATGTACAACTCATTCATACACAAATTACAAAGAGGCAAACACAAATACTGAAAAAAAAAGACACACAAATATGTTGAATGACAACTAGACAACGACAACAATGAATATTATGAATGAGCGAGCAAGCGACGAACGATCGAACTAAGGAATGAATGATTAAAGAAACGAACGAAGAGCGAACGTAACTGGATTGTATTAAATCAATGTACATCTATAATTTTCAGCATCAAATTTCCCTGTTGTGCCTGTAATGTGTCCACATTTCCTAAAGGAGCCTATTGACACACGTGATAAAAATCCCTGCAACAGATACCGACAATACAGGATGCTAAACAAGAAGGGTCGGAAACACAGAAGGGTAACTCACAGACAACAGAAATGACAAGAAAATCTATATCGAGAAAACGTATCACAAATTGTATTCTTACCCAAGGGACGTAAATGACTGGCATTTACCATGTTCTTTGTTGAGTTCTCCCTTTGGCTGATTACATCTGTGCGGTGTAGCCAGCCCTTGTGTCACGGTTCCACGAAGCCTTGCAAATTAGCTTTATTGAAACAGACCTTAGTGCTGTATTCGGATCAGGTGATTTTTAATAATATGAGGGTGAGAACTGTGTCGAGTCAGGTATTAGATAGCTGTTTCTTTATGTTGTGAATGATGTGCAATTACCTAGGATGTCTGAGAGGGGTGGTTATATATCCATTCATTCTTATTACTTACATTTTCATCTACGTAACCAATAACGTAAGAACTCACTATCTAGGTCTCGCTCAATCACGTATTTACTTACTAACTGACGCACTGGCAGTTCGCTCATTTAATCAAATAGTGATTTACTCACTCGGTCACTTATTTAGTTCTTTCACTCACTAATCTATTCACTAAATCATACAAACACTCACCAACAAATGCATTTATTGATTCACTTGACTAGTAACCAACATTGATAATCTGCTCGTTGCTTGGACATGATTCTCACATTTATTAAAAGTTAAAAGTGAGAAATCTATCGACCACGATAGATCAACTGAATGAATAAGTGACTGAGTTAGTTAATGAATTAATGAGTCAGTGTGTGAGTGACGGAATTAATAAATAAACTGATGAGTCAATCAACTAATCATTCAGTCATTCAGTGAATGAATGTTGAGTTAAGTCAGTAACAGACATCATTGCACTTGGGGCATTCCCATTAGCGCTGAGTCATTAACTTCAACAGCCAGGGTAGAGTTCCAATACTAATGGTGCCCGTTGCAATCTGATTATATGTCCGTCTTGCTTTACCTCTGAGTGACCACTGTCTATCAGATTCTCTGACCACATTGATCACATTGAGCCGGGAGTGCAGGGAGTGGCCAGCAGGGGCCACGGAAGTGGAAATCCAGTAACTAATTCAGGATAATGCTCGTCCGGGTGATGTGATTATCTACACAGATAGTTCGGTGTTGAGAGGTAGTAGAAGTTCCTGGGGTTTTTTGGCAAAGGCTAATGGTCGACGTTTGGTGCAGGAGAGCCTGGCATATGATACCACAACATCTAGCTTAAGAATGGAGGTGGAGGCAGTCAGTGCAGCTTTCCGCTGGATGGAGAATACGATACACAAACACATCGTGATTGTAACTGACTCAGAAAGCATGCTGAGTAGGGTGAGGATTGGCAAGCTTCGTGCCGAGTGGCTTGCTTAGCTTCGGAAGACACGGGTGGCAAACATCGTCTGGATCTTTTCTCCGGGGCATGCTGGTGTGTTGGGGAATGAACAGGCAGAAAGATTGGCTGGCTCTGCAAAACTTAGTGGAGTATTGATGCATGATAAGGCAGACGTGGTTGCGGCCTTGTGGGAGCACGTGTACACCTCGGAGGAGCAAATGGATCACCATGGTCTGGCAAGAATGCGACAGCGTGGAGTGACGAGGGGATCTGGCCGAGGCTCGACGCTTAGAGGAAAGGCGAGACGCACATATAATCAGATTGCTACTGGTACTATTGGGGTTGGAACTATTCGCTGGCTTCTGAGGATGGGGACGGAGCGCTTATGGGAATGCCCCGAATGCTGTGATGTCGGTTCCTAAATCAATTAATCAATCAATCAATCAATCAATCAATTCTCTGACCACCCCTTGCTGCTGCATTCTCTCTTGGCCATGATAGTCTTTTTCTGCATTATTCAAGCGCTCGCAGAAGGCCTTTACCACAACTGTCTTCGCATGCATCATATCACCTCTCTATGTTGTAGCACTAGCCAATCTGTCTCCTTGTACATTTCCAACCACACCAGAATATCCTGAAGAAAAGATCCAACAAATGCTCACAAACCGCGACCTGTAAATTGATGCATACCATACAGCACGAAGCATGCCAGTCTTCACCTTTGTCAGCATGGGAGTCTCCGTGGCAAAGTAGTCAAGCCGTTTGACTCGGGCTCCGTAGGTTGTGAGTTCGATTCCGGGCCGCGTCCTTTGGTTCACGAGTGAAATTTTTCGGAGACTCCTGTGGGTTGTCGCTAGAGCTATGGAGTTCGTGTTTTATGCGACGCTTTCCGCGCTGCGGAAAGAGACTAAGCCATATGGGATAAAACCCGGTGCAATGAAGTCGACCATGTCGACTTTTAGGCGACTTTTAAGCGACCTTTGTCAGCATGCTTTGGGAATAAGTCAAAATTACAACATGCGTATACAGTTTGTTCTCCAACCAGCGGAAGGCTGCAGTAACCCTCTCCTCCATTCTCAGACTTGAGGTTGAAGTGTCATATGCCAAGCTTTCCTTTACTAAATATTGGCCATTGACTTTTGCTATGAATCCCCAGGCACTGTTATTGCCTCTAAACACAGAGCCATCGCTATAGATAATCACATCGCTAAGAAGAGAGTAGCCATGATTTAATTATGCACAGTGTACCTGTGCGGGGTGTAGGATTGCTGAGACACCTGTCTATTCCACTTTTCACATTGGGCAGTGGGGAGCATTTTGTGTGATATTCACTGGCATGGGGAACGGAGCATAATTGGGACGACCTGTTGCCGTGAAGTTGGAACCTCGACTAACTAACTAACTAACTAACTAACTAATTGCTAAATTTCTATTTCCGTAACGCTAGTCACTCTAAACTCACGGCCTGATGTCATTATAGCCCCAGACAAGTCGGAATTTCTCAGTGAATTAATTAATTAATTAATTAATTAATTAATTAATTAATTAATGACACAATGAAGTCGTGAATAAATGAAGGTATGAGTAGGCAGAATAGTGAGTGAGTAAATGAATGAATGAATAATATACATTCGTGAATGAATAACATCACAGAATGAATGAATGAATGAATGAATAAATGAATGAATGAATGAATGAATGAATGAATGAATAGGTGAGTGAGTCAGCACTTGAGCATGTAAATGACCGAATGAGTGCGATAGTGAACGTACACATTAACATGAATTAATGCAATTGTGAACTAATTTAATAAAGCTGATCTGTTCATGTCTCTACGGATGGCTGGGAGCTAGGAGGCACAAGAAGTGCCTGGGGGTTTACCGCGAAAGTTAATGGGCGGTGTGTAGTGTAGGAGAGCCTGGTGTATAATACCACCACATCCGGTCTCAAGATGGAGGTGGCGTAAATCACTGCACTAGGAGCTCAGCTGGCTAGTGTCAAATCATATTTCGTGATTTAACTCAAGCATAGGGCATGCTGAGCAGGGTGTAAGCAGGTATACTACGTGTACTTAATGCATTGAGAGCGTTGGCAACAAACGGGGTAGAACAGAGGATGCTTTACAGGCTCTTTCAGCAGTTAATAGTTTATGTCATTGTGTATGGGTTGGGGTTGCTTACAGTGTCAAAGAGCCAGCTTGAAAGATTAAAGTGCCATACAGAATGCGGCCATGTGGGTGATCATGGGGTGCACAAAGGAAATTGTGTTAATGAATGAATTAGTGCATTCATTCATTCAGTAGCATGGCCCCTGCAGAACCTTTGGGAAAACCTCTCGATCATAAGCAAGATGTCCCGTGTACGATACACCTATCTAGAGATCATCCGCAACATTTGCACCCATATTTTCTTTGGTTTCTCCTTTCTCTCTTCCCAGGCATATACCCCTCCATTATTGTTCTCTCCAAACTTTCATGACGTTTCAAGTGACCAACATATTTCAGTTTTCTTTGTTTTATCGTCTTTAATAGCCAACCTTCTTCAATATTCAGCTCTTGAAGTATGGAAGCATTTGTTATTTTCGTTATCCAAGATAGCCTCAGAACCCGTCTATAACACTTATATTTAAAGGCATTTATGCACTGTTCAGCTTGTTTAGTAAGTGTTCAGGTCTCACAGACCTATATTACAATTTGCATGCTCTTAAAAATCTAATATTTTTTTACTTCTGTCTGTCCCATTCCACAATTTATACAGATGTTTTAATCTTTGAAGAGCAATAGATATGCTTCTTTTACTTTCTTTCATTGTGTCACCATTGTTGGTAATCAAGATATTAGAAATTTTCCACCACCTCAAAGTTTTCCTCATTAACATATATTTCTTTCTCTATACCGGTCTCTGTGGCCAAGGGCTTGCGAACGCGGTTTGTGAGCCCGTATACCCGGGTTCGAAACACGGCGGTGCTGGTTTTTTCGAAAAAGGTATAGGGGCCGGTCGTTCAGAAAGCAATGGCAAACTACCGAACGTAACACTTGCTTAGTACATCAACGGCAGCTGAAAGTGCTGGTGTTGACTGCAACGTCCCGTAAGGGATACGCAACAAAATTATTATAGTAGTTTTATCTGTATGCATTATCTTTGTTTTTGCTATGTTAAGATATAAGTTGTGATTTTCACGATTCGATTTGGTTGAGGTTATTAGGTTTTCTATACCATTCTTTGATATGATTAGCAATACTGTATCATCAGCATATGGAATCTCTGGGGAATTATATGCGTGAGGCATATCCTGGCACTGCCAACAATGGCGGTCAGGCGTAGGGTCCTTCGGGACATTCATTGGGTCCTGCAGACAGGGATCACCCCCTGCATGCTATAGAATTGATCAAGGGTCATAGACTGAGACGAGGCAGGTCGTGGATGACATTGGCAGAAATATCTGTACGCCAGATGTGTCATCTAGAGACCACCAGTCGTGAAAAAGTTTGGGTTAAAGTACCGGAAGACATGACAATTGGCACAATATAATAGTAACACAGTGTCGTGAGTGCAGAGAATGGGCAGCAGGCCGCTCAAAGATTGAGGTGCAACAACTCATCCAGGGTAATACACATAGAGGTGACATAGTGACCTACACCTATAGGTCAATGGTGAGAAACAGACGTGGTGGTTGAGGCTTCATCGCGAAGACTAATGGATGATGCTTGAAAACGGAAAGTCTGGCATTTGAGACTACGACCTCCAGCATGAGAATGAAGGCGGAAGCAGTAACAGCGGCATTCCTTAACACTGCATTTATTACGCACTCAAAGAGTATGCTAAGTAAGGTGGAGAAAGGAACGTTACGGTGGAATAGCTATCCTAGCTTCAGAGGTCACAGATTGTGAGAAATTTATGGATTGTTGCCCTGGACATGGAGTAGTGAAGGGAGGGGTAGGGTGAACAGGCTGATAGTCTGGCAGGGAATGCACCTCTTGGTTGTAAATTACCTATGAACAAGGGAGAGGTGGTTGAGCGACCGTGGGATCAAGTGGAGAAGTGGGGAGAACAGATTGAGAACCCGTATGTAGAAAGAATTAGATTGCGAGGTAACAGTAGGGGTTCTGGAAGAAACTCAACACTGAGAGGGAAGACAAGGAGAACCTTCAATCAGATAGCGGTGTGAAAGATTAGTAGTATGACTCTTTGCTAGCTGTTGCACGACGGGACGGAGCGCGTAAGGGGATGTCCTTAGTGCAGTGATGTCATTTCTTAGCTCAACTCAACTCAACATCCTTCCTGTAAGGTGGCATGTTTCAATTCAAACATCAAAAATAGTTAGCATCCGTCTGATCTTGTCTCCAGATCATGCTGATGGGAAACGAGTAAGCAGACAGTTTTCCTGCCGGAGGATTACGACGCCTGCCTCGCGTTCCAAAGCTCGTGTGTTCGATTTCTTGCTAATACTTTGGTCCACGGGTGCTTGTCGTATATTCTGAAGGGACTGGGGATCACTGTTGTGCCCTACCCATATTCTGGTTTTAGAAGCTGGGCCCCATCCACTTCCAATATGTAAAATAAATCAAGAATACGATCCTTGATGTATTACAGACTCGGTTTCATTGTTTGTCTAGGAGTTAGTGGTCCTTTTTGGGGGAATAGTGAACACTAGATTTGACTCTGCCCCTTCACCAGGAATCCAATAGCTCTCGAACCCCCATGATATTCTGTGAAAATTGTCTGTAAAAGACTTCCTCAGTTTGAATCAGGTGAAATGTAGAATGGGTCTAGAACAGTCAAGAGATATAGAGTCTCCTTTTTTCCCTTTAGATAATTCACTTTGAGTTATTTAGTTTTGCTAAATACATTATTTAACAAATACTGGTAGACATTGACATCTTGTTTACACAAATAAACAGATAATTAACAGACAGGTTGAACTGACACATTAATATAAGATTCAGTTACTTTTGATGTCATTTATTGATTGGGCCTGTTTCTTTTGGCCTTTAAATACATTTCTCATTTTTGGCATCTGTTTGACATAACATATGATATGTTTAAAATGTGAAAATGCACATCAGTACCAATTACAGACAATCAATAAATAAATAATAATCAATATGATCATTAGTGTTATAAATCTTCTTCTAAATAAAGAAATGTTCTACATAATAGTGTGGCCTGAGTTTCAAATGGTTTATATAAATCATTGTTTCTGGGAGGGATTGTGTTTGTTGGCATTGAGAAAGGTCACCTCTGAGTGGTAGATATGGGTTAAACCTGGGTCCATAGACTGATGGATCCGTTTCAGTACTTGCCAGTGAAGCTACCCTGAAGGCTGCCCTTGCTCTGCTCAAGGCCTGAGGTTATCTTCCATCTCATGTGTGTTTGTCATCTTTTCTCTCTGCCTCCCTCTTCTGATCAGGATGCCACCAAGAACATCACTGTGCAAAAGTTACATAGGCATGTATAATCTTACCAATGTAATTTTACAGCATGTTATTAAGTGTGAACACAACATAACCGGAAGGACAAGATCAGAAGAAGTGGTATTGTGTTAATTTGTGTGGGATCAGAGATTATTACACTGGATGCACCTGCTATCATCTGGTACCTGCTGTATGCATTTTCTCAGTGTACCTGTGGTTCATTGAAAAGTGTACAATCAGACATAGTTAGGAGTGATGATATGTTGTTCTTTGAAGCATTCAAGTCAAGCTGATAGTGCAGGACCAAGACAAGGATAAGATGCATTTTTATTTAAATGACATCCAGTTAAAACATCTTCATCAACTCATTTGGTTATGCATTGTGTATATAAATGTTTATCTGTACCTTCCAAATCAACTACTTGTCTTCTTCTTCTTCTTATAAATCATTTCCTTTTTACCTGCTGTTGTTGTGGTGTTATGTGGAGTGCTGTGGGGTGTAGTGTGTTGAGTTAACTTCTGTTGACTGGGGTTCTCATAGCTTGTACCACTTGTCCCCCATCTTCATCAGTTAATATGAGTTTAACTCATCAAGTGTCTTATTGTTATTCATGTCTAACATACAGAATTTCTTATGTGTATTTGTTACAAAATGTAATCCATACAAGATCATGACAACAATACATTAGTAAGAGGTTGTTACATAAATTACCTCTCCTAATCCACCTCTCTTCTTCTTTATATTAATTTATTCTTCTTCTTCTGTTAACAGTGCACATCATGTCCCTTCTGTTGACGATCAACAGTTGGCAATAGACCGAGGTTTTGTTTACCTTTTGGTCTGGACAGATTAACTAGGCCGTCTGTCACAAATGGCGTCTGTGCAGCGTATCCTGTTCTAGGCAATGCATTTATCAAGTGCTTTGTCTGAGTGAAAATCTGACACATAAATACAATTATTTTCTATCAAACCCTATTATTTCAATTCGTAAAGAGGAAAGAAAAGATATAATCCCTCTCTCCGCTCCTTAGATTGCGAATAGGCAGAAATAAGTACGTTTTTAAGCGAGGTAGTGGTTCTCGTGCACAAACTGTCTTGTGTTTGCAGAAAGCATTGTAAAGCAGTTTTGATGAAATGCATCAAAGTGCGTTTGGAATTCTCACCTCGTACAGTTTTCTGTGATAGCTAGTTGTAGTATGCACATAGTAAAGCTAACAGATGTAGTGAAGAACTTCAGAGTTTGCAAATTTGAGAAAGTATGAGATTGTTAATTTTGCCCGGGAAAAGCTCGGTGTAGCTAAAAGTTTGCAGTCGACAATTTTACACTTCAGAGATTTATTTTATAAGTAATACATTTTATTTTGACGCACAAACACTGGATACCTCTGCTGCACACATCTGGGTATCACATTGATCTGAGGATTCACAAGCTTACTTCGGGTTTCGGATCAAACTGCCGTTTTTTCATGTAAAATACAAGTCACATTGGCTCTCTGACTCTCCGTCAGGGCTGAAGATTGAGAAGTGCGCGGTTTTGAAGAAATGGACGCTTTCGCAGGTCAAAGTTATATCACGTGACCCGCTCCTTCCAATAATCTCCTTATTTGCAGACGCTGTAATTTCTATAAATAGCCGACATCTGTCCATCTCTAGTGTCAAGTTGGTGTTCGATTCTCAATCGTGCGGTCAATTGTATGTCGTTCTCTGTTTTGGTATGTAAATGTTGACGCACTGTTAAATGATGGTTGGTGATTATGTCACATAGCCCCACTCCAGATTGTTCTACGGTATGGAACTAAGTTTCCAGCATTTACAGTTGTCAAGCTTTTCCTATATGATTCACTCCAATGTATTCTCTTCCGATACTGATTGACATGGTTCATCAGACACTGGGTATCGACTTAGGAAGTCTGCTCCCTCATGCCTCTTTCCAGGAACATATTCTATCTGGAACGAGTATGGTTGTAGAAGCAATGACCACCTCATAAGTCTTGCATTCAAATTTGTTGATGCTGCGAGAAACATGAGTGGTTGATGATCACACTGTACGGTGAAGTGTTTTCCATATAGGTATGCCTGAAACTTCTGTACACTCCATACGAGCGCACGACTCTCTCTCTCTCTCTATAACACTATAATTTTTCCTCAGCAGCATTCAATTTCCTGCTGGCATAAGCTACAGGGAATAGCTCTGATGGTTCATCTCCCTTCCTCTGCAACAACGATGCCCCAAATTCTCCGTTACTGGCGTCGGTACGCAGTACGAACGGTTGGTCGAGGTCTGGTAGATGTAAAACTGGATGATTGGTTAAAGCTTGTTTGAGTGCTGTGAAAGCTCTCTCACATTCAGCAGACCAATTGACTTTCTCTGGGTTCCCCTTTTTGGTAAGATCCGTTAAAGGTGCTGACAGAGTATTGAAGTCTTTGATGTATCTTTGATAGAATCCACATAAGGATACAAATGATCTCACATCCTTCTTTCTTTTTGGACGAGGTGCTCTCTGGAGTTTATCCACATTTCCCTCTTGTGGAGTTATCAGTCCATGAGATATCTTATGACCTAGAAAGTCCAATTCCTGGAATCCTATTTAACACTTCTTTGGCCTAGCCGTTAAACCAGTTTCTCTGAGGCGCCTGAACAAAAGATGCAGTGTTTCTACATGCTTTCCAAATGTTTCAGTTGCGATCAGTATGTCATCCATGAAGTGACTAATGTCTGGATGATGTAGTGGGTCAAGTAATTTTCTCATCATACGTGTAAAAACGCTAGGAGCATTACTTAATCCGAATGGAAGTATGTTGAACTCATAGTGTCCTCCAGGCGTGCTGAAAGCTAACCATGGTCTAACCTCCGGCTTTACAGGAATCTGTTAATATCCCTTCTTGAGATCAATCCTAGTAAAGTACTTAGCTCGGTTGAGTGCTGTGAAGAGTTTATTCTGATCAGGCAGATTTTCTGCTTGGAACTCAGTAATAGCATTGAGCTGTCGATAATCGATGCACAATCTATGTTCTCAACTTGGTTTTCTCAATAAAACGACGCTGGCACTGTAAGGTGATTCAGACGGTGAGATTATTCCTGCGGTGAGTAGTTGTTGTATTTCTTCCTCTAAAGTCTTTTGCTTTGCATAAGGAACTGGGTAAGTCTTGACTCGCACAGGTACTGTGTCATTTAACTTCAATCAAATTCCTCCAAATCAGTACTTCCTGGCTTATCTGTAAGTACGTCTGCATATATAACCATAAGTTCCCGAATCTGCTCTTGCTGATCCTTTGATAAGTTGGGATTAATTTCCACATCCTTAAAGGTCTCTTTGGCTTGCAGTGGGTACTCGACTCCCATTGTTGATCCTTCTTCGACTTCAGTAGCCACACTCATGGCCATCAGATGTGCAGGTTCGGTGGGTGAGGGTCTGCCATTATATTTCTTCAAAAGGTTTATGTGAAATACTTTCATCTTGCCTTTGACAGAAATCTTGTAGTTGGTACGAGAGATCTTCTCCGTCACTACATAAGGTCCTCTCCATCCTATTTGCAACTTATTCTGACTGGTTGGAAGCAGCAACATCACCTTTTCTCCTACCTCAAGCTCTCTATCTTTTGCCTTGCGGTTGAAGTAACGAGCAATTCTTCGCCTGGCTTGACGTAGATTGACATTCGCTTGTTTCCAACTGTGTTGTAAAAGATTCTTCAACTCGGCAACATACGTAGATGCAGTCACGACTGTATAGTCTGTATGATCATCGGTCCAGGTTCGGAGTAACGCCTTGAGTGGTCATTTGATCGGTCGTCCAAACAACAATGTGGCTGGAGCAAAACCTGTTGAGTGATGGAGTACTTCCCTGTAAGCGAATAAAGCTTCGGGTAAATACAAGTCCCAATCCTCTGTCTTCTCCTGGGCAATTTTGCGCAGGATACTGATCAATGTCCCGTTCCACCGCTCCACAAGTCCGTTTGACTGAGTGTAATATGGTGAACTAAAGATATGGCGCGAATGAAAAAGTCTGAATGTCTCTTCCATAAGTTTACTACGAAACTGTGAACCGTTGTCCATTAAGATTCTTTGTGGGAATCCTAGACGTGTGAATATTCCTAATAATGCTTCAGCGACGTGGTTGGAGTCACAGCTGGGCATAGGAACCGCTTCGGCCCACATGGTCGTTGTGTCCACAAGCGTTAATATGAATCGATTTAGCCTCTTCGTTGCGGAGAGGGGTCCGATAATGTCTACAGCTACCTTCTCGAATTCTATTCGAGTAATAGGCAAATCACCCAACATTGCCGGTAGTGTCCGGTGTTTTGGTGATACTTTCTGACACTGTTGGCATGATTTTACAATTCGTTGTATGTCTGCGTTCATCCCTGGCCAAAAGTAGTGAGTTGCAATCCGCTGTGTAGTAGTGTTGATACCCATATGCCCACTAAATGGTAGACTATGGCCCATTTCTAGGATCTGAGCCCTATGTTGAGTTGGTACAACATGTTGGTTTAACTCTTGTCCATCTCTACATGCTCTTCTGTAGAGAAGTGCTGACTTCATAAACAGATCACCTTTACGTGGAGGTAAATGTGATTTTGGCAGTTTCCTGAAGCAGGGATCCAAGGTGCTGTCCGCTTCGTGTCCTCTTCAGTTCCTCCGTTCGAGGGATTGGCGTAGTTGTTTCTGGAGTCTTTTTCGTCTGGGATCGAGTTGTCATTGTCGACATCGCCACAGGTTGAACAGGTTCTCTCATAAAGACAAATCTACGGCCAAGAATTACGGGATATATAGGATCTTCTGAGACTGCAGCCTTGATTGTCCCAGTGACATAACGAGATGCTATGCTCACCTTTGCCACCGGAAGAGACATAGTTTTAGAACTCTTCAGGGGTCCCTGTAATTCGACAATCTCCTCTGTCACCTGTTCCGGGTGACCTAAGGATGATGAAACAACGCAGTCATACGATAGCCCGGTATCGTAGAGACAGGTCGTTTTGAATCCATTCAGCAATATGGATTCTACAACCGGAAGATGAGATGATGTGTCTTTATGAGGTGACTGATTAGACGTTTCATCAGTGTTCACTCCTTTCTCTCTTCGGCTGGCCAAACAAGCAGCTGTGTGGAGGTGGCTTCTTCCTACAATTCTTAAATGTTAGACCTCTGACTTTACAAAACGTGCAAAGTGGTTTTTCCTCCTTCGGCACTGTTTGGGCTGTGTTTTGAGTGGGGTGTTTGGATTTCCCATTTTTCGTGGTGGCTAAGTTGCCATCACCTTCCTTTGGCTTTGAAGTTTTATCTTGAGGGGGAGTGTTGACCGGACGTCCCTCGCCTCCGATTTCCTTCGGAGATTTTTCAAATCTCTCTGCCAGGATGATGATGTTTTCTAGTCGGTCAGACCCGTTTTGTGTTAAAAATGCTTTCATCTCATTCGACATTTTGCCCTTGAGTTGATCTATGATGATCATCTCGCGTAGTCCCTCGAAACTTTCATCGAACCTTCCTAGGCTTGCCCATCGTTGGATATAAGATTTCAGTCTTTCAACTAGTTAAGCATAGCTTTCGCCCGGTTCTTTCCTTGCGGCTTTGAATCGAACTTTGTAAGAATCACCGTCCACTTCAAATCGGCTCAAGAGTGCCTTCTTGAGTGTCGCGTAGTCCTGCTGTTCCTCACCGGTGAGTCGAGTGAACACGTCGTATTCGGTAGATCTTAAAGCTTGCGACAATTTTGTTGCCCATCTTTCCTCTTCAAATCCACAGCTTACACACATCAATTCGTAGCGAGACAAAAAAGCCTCGATGCTGTCCGTCTGGTCATTGAATGGTTCAATAGGAAACGACATCGCTCAGGAATTAATGTAGGAGACGTTAGAATGTTGTTCTGCCACTGGAAAACCTAATGAGTTTGAGGGGTGGGGGAAATCCCTCCCTCTAGTCTTCGGATCTCCAAGTCATTTTCTATTCTCTTCAACTCCAGTTGGTGTTGACGTTCTCTTTCCTTATCCCTGATTTCATTTTCTCTCAGGGCTATCTCAGCCTGAAGTTTCTTTTGTTCCAACTCATATGCCTGTAGGCGTTCCTTCTCCTTTTCAGCTATTTCAGCCTGAAGTCTACTTTCCTTCTCAGCTATTTCAGCCTGAATTTGTTTCTCCTTGAGGGCTAGATCGGCTTGGAGTCTTTCTCTCCTGTCGAATTCATCTGAGACATATTTAGCCAGCTCAGGGCCGTCTAAACCGCATTGTTTACCTATGTCCATTATCTGGGCCCGGAATTTAGCAGCTTCGGCCATGCTTATTGTTTAATTTTTATTTACTTAGAAAAGAAAATAAAGTGCAGTTTGATCTGATCCGTGTAAGCCTGTCACTCCTTGGATCTGCAAATATATAGCAAAGCATGCACAATATTAAACAAGCAATCACTAACTAAATTCTTTTGACCCCAGGCAAACATTTCTGTTAACACCACTGGTATCTGACCAAGAAATAGTAACAACTTAATTTCTTGTCTATCTGTCAATGCTGCACAAGTTAAGGACAGAAGGCATAGAAGTAACCAGAATGGTTCCACTCTTTCTAAAAGAATTCGAAATTTTGACAGAGATTTCCCTTCGGAGAAAGATTTTTCCGATCGGTGATGAAATACTCTAAGTCCAAATTCCTCTAAGGAAAGACACCTTCTCTAAAGAGAATAATGTTTAGATAGTAGATTCACACTCTATTTTCTTCTGGAGCACCCTCTCTGAAATATAGACACTGTTAGAAAGAGTCCCCCTTATTCAGAAGAAATGATCAGTCACCAAACTCTCATTTATATATAATTGCCATTCTTGTCATGTGGCTGTCAATCAATACCCCACATGATGTCTGTTTATCATCAAATCATAAAATCACAATGTTCAATATCTGAAATTTGTGTTTACAATTTATGAAATTGTTTAACAAGCACAATGTATCCTGTGTAACTCAATTGAATACTGCTCTTATCAAGTATCACTTATCCTCTATGGTTTAGAATCCCCCGACATATATCTATTCCCAGGGTTTATCATCTAGGATAATAGCTACTTAATATGTCTGCTGGGATTCAAGTCCGGGACTGGCCAACCACAATGTCGTATATTCTGAAGGGACTGGGGATCACTGTTGTGCCTTACCCATATTCTGGTTTTAGAAGCTGGGCCCCATCCACTTCCAATATGTAAATAAATCAAGAATACTACCCTTGATGTATTACAGACTCGGCTTCATTGTTTGTCTAGGAGTTAGTGGTCCTCTTTTGGGGAATAGTGAACACTAGATTTGACTCTGCCCCTTCACCAGGAATCCAATACCTCTCGAACCCCCATGATATTCTGTGAAAATTGTCTGTAAAAGACTTCCTCAGTTTGAATCAGGTGAAATGTAGAATGGGTCTAGAACAGTCAAGAGATATAGAGTCTCCTCTTTTCCCTTTAGATAATTCACTTTGAGTTATTTAGTTAGCTAAATAAATTATTTAACAAATACTGGTAGACATTGACATCTTGTTTACACAAATAAACAGGTAATTAACAGACAGGTTGAACTGACACATTAATATAAGATTCAGTTACTGTTGATGTCATTTATTGATTGGGCTTGTTTCTTTTGGTCTTTGAATACATTTCTCATTTTTGGCATCTGTTTGACATAACATATGTTTAAAATGTGAAAATGCACATCAGTACCAATTACAGACAATCAATCAATAAATAATAATCAATATGATCATTAGTGTTATAAATCTTCTTCTAAATAAAGAAATGTTCTACATAATAGTGTGGCCTGAGTTTCAAATGGTTTATATAAATCATTGTTTCTGTGAGGGATTGTGTTTGTTGGCATTGAGAAAGGTCACCTCTGAGTGGTAGATATGGGTTAAACCTGGGTCCATAGACTGATGGATCCGTTTCAGTACTTGCCAGTGAAGCTACCCTGAAGGCTGCCCTTGCTCTGCTCAAGGCCTGAGGTTATCTTCCATCTCATGTGTGTTTGTCATCTTTTCTCTCTGCCTCCCTCTTCTGATCAGGATGCCACCAAGAACATCACTGTGCAAAAGTTACATAGGCATGTATAATCTTACCAATGTTATTTTACAACATGTTATTAAGTGTGAACACAACATAACAGGAAGGACAAGATCAGAAGAAGTGGTGTTGTGATAATTTGTGTGGGGTCAGGGATTATTACACTGGATGCACCTGCTATCATCTGGTACCGGCTGTATGCATTTTCTCAGTCTACCTGTGGTTCATTGAAAAGTGTACAATCAGACATAGATAGGAGTGATGATGTGTTGTTCTTTGGAGCATTCAAGTCAAGCTGATAGCGCAGGACCAAGACAAGGATAAGATGCATTTTTATTTAAATGACATCCAGTTAAAAGATCTTCATCAACTCATTGGGTTATGCATTGTGTGTATAAATGTTTCTCAGTACCTTCCAAATTAACTACTTGTCTTCTTCTTATAAATCATTTCCTTTTTACCTGCTGTTGTTGTGGTGTTATGTGGAGTGCTGTGGGGTGTAGTGTGTTGAGTTAGCTTCTGTTGACTGGGGTTCTCATAGCTTGTACCACTTGTCCGCCATCTTCATCAGTTAATATGAGTTTAACTCATCAAGTGTCTTATTGTTATTCATGTCTAACATACAGAATTTCTGATGTGTATTTGTTACAAAATGTAATCCATACAAGATCATGACAACAATACATTAGTAAGAGGTTGTTACATAAAGTACTTCTCCTAATCCACCTCTCTTCTTCTCCATATTAATTTATTCTTCTTCTTCTGCTAACAGTGCACATCATGTCCCTTATGTTGACGATCAACAGTTGGCAATAGACCGAGGTTTTGTTTACTTTATGGTCTGGACAGATTAACTAGGCCATCTGTCACAAATGGCGTCTGTGCAGCGTATCCTGTTCTAGGCAATGCATTTAATAAGTACTTTGTCTGAGTGAAAATCTGACACATAAATACAATTATTTTCTATCAAACCCTATTATTTCAATTCGTAAAGAGGAAAGAAAAGATATAATCCCTCTCTCAGCTCCTTAGATTGCGAATAGGCAGAAATAAGTACGTTTTTAAGCGAGGTAGTGGTTCTCGTGCACAAACTGTCTTGTGTTTGCAGAAAGCATTGTAAAGCAGTTTTGATGAAATGCATCAAAGTGCGTTTGGAATTCTCACCTCGTACAGTTTTCTGTGATAGATAGTTGTAGTATGCACATAGTAAAGCTAACAGATGTAGTGAAGAACTTCAGAGTTTGCAGTTTTGAGGAAGTATGAGATTGTTAATTTTGCCCGGGAAAAGCTCGGTGTAGCTAGAAGTTTGCAGTCGACAATTTTACACTTCAGAGATTTATTTTATAAGTAATACATTTTATTTTGACGCACAAACACTGGATACCTCTGCTGCACACATCTGGGTATCACATTGATCTGAGGATTCACAAGCTTACCTCGGGTTCCATATCAAACTGCCGTTTTTTCATGTAAAAGGCAGGTCACATTGGCTCTCTGACTGTCCGTCAGGGCTGAAGATTGAGAAGTGCGAGGTTTTGAAGAAATGGACGCTTTCGCAGGTCAAATAAAGTCTAAAGTCAATAGGATCGCCGATTCCTCCGAAGTCAGAGAGTGTCTGCCTGTACGGCGAGGAACCACCAGTCTGCACACCAATAAGCCAGACATGGGACAACGGATACTCATGCAAACCTCAGGTCCTGTATGACATCACACTGATGTTGGACAACAGGATGTCTTCATCCGACATACAGGACTTCGCGTTGGAGCTCAAGCCAACGAACACAAGCAAGCAAGCAATCCCATAAGTGAGAGAGCATAGGAATTTCCTTATGTCAGTGATGTCAGTTTTTGACTCCATTCATTTCATCTCAATATACGGGGATACACTGATCGTAATCTTGCCAAGAAATCAACAATCAGCTGAAAGATGCTGGTTTTGACAGCGATGTCCTGTAGTGGGATATGCGGGGAAAAAAATACGAGGATGCAGAGAATTATGGCATGTCCAGACAGCACGTCAGTCCACACACACAAACAGTCAACAGAAAAGGAAATTAATTAACTTAAATAACAACAGATAAATATGTGAGAAAATTGTTGTTTTGAATTATTTCAATTATCCAATCAATATAGGCAAGCCATTGTAGCTGGACAAACGTCAAACGTAAATACAACCAAAATACAAACATATTGTTTGTTTTTGTTCTACGCGTCTTCCGTTGTTTCTACTTGGTCGTAGGGAAAAAAAGCAATAATTAGTTCCTTTGGAACTAAAAATAAGTTAATCTATTCCTCTGGCATTTACAGTTCTCTTAAATATGAATGAAAATTAAGTTTGTTTTGTCAGTTTCTATTAAATGTAGCTTTATATTCTGCTTAACGTTGCTGTTGTTGTTGTTTTGTTTTGTTTTGTTTTAATTTTATTTTTCGTTCTGTCACCTTTTATGAATGTGTGTTTGTCACTTCGTTTGTTAAATAAGCGCACAGAAAGGCCAGCAATGTAAGCAGCTATGTATGTTAGTATATGTGTGCTTGTGTGAGTGTTTGTGTCTTTGTCTACCTAACTTTGTTGTTTGTTCCTCTGTCTCTGTGTTTCTCTCTGTTCTGGTCTCTTTTCTTTTAATCTCTCTATGTCTGTCTGTCTGTCTGTCTGTTTGTCTGCCTGCCTGCCTGCCTGCCTGCCTGTCTGTTTGTCTGTCTGTCTGTCTGTCTGTGTGGGTGGGGGATGTGTGGTTAAGGGATGTGTGGTTAAGGGATGTGTGGTTAAGGGATGTGTGGTTGGGGGATCGGTGATTTTGGGGGAGGGGTGGAGGATGTGTGGGTGGGTAAGTGTGTGTAAGTTGGGGGATGAGTGGGGATTGTGTGGGTGGTTACGGGAGTGTGGTTGGGTGGGAGAGATTGGGTGGGTGGGTGATGTGTGTAAGAGGGGGATGTGTGGGTGGGAGCGGGATTTGTGTGTAGGTAGGCGCGGGATGTTAGGGTTGGCGGGGAGATGTGTGTGGGTGGGGGATGTGTGGTTGGCGGATGTGTGTTTGGCTGGGTGGTTGAGGGTGTGTGGGTGGGTGGTGGAGGATATGTGAATGAATAAGTGTTGGTGGATTATAATATGTGTGGATGATGTGTGTGTGGGGAGGGGGGCGATGTGTGTAGGTGGGGGATGGGTGGGTGGGTGCATGTATGTTTGCCTGGATGTGTGTGGGTGGGTGGATGGGGGAATGCGTGTGTGGGGGATTGTAGTGGGTGGGGAGATGTGTGTAAGTGGGGGATGTGTGTGGGTGTGTGACGTTTCGGTAGGGGATGGATGGATGGGTGGGGCATATATGTGTGCATGGCTGTGTGTGTGTGTGTGTGTGTGTGTGTGGTTTGTCGAGCGATTTGTGGGTGGATGGGGGTGTGTGGGTGGGTAAGGGTTGTGCCTCGTAACATGGAATATGCATTGTTTATGTCTACAACATTCATCTGACAATGTTTTTTTTCTATGTGAATGTATTATAAACTATTGATGAACGAAAGATGAGATATTGGAAGCGCCGAATGCAAGACGGGCCTGCGTGCCCAATTTGTTACCTTTTGAAAATAACGTCCGTTCGTTCCGTTCGATCTGTCTGTCTGTCTGTCTCTCTCTCTCTCTCTCTCTCTCTCTCTCTCTCTCTCTCTCTCTCTCTCTCTCTCTCTCTCTGTTTGCATCTGCTTATATCTCTGTTTCGGTCTGTTTCTTTCTATATCTCTATTCGTTTGTTTTTCTCTGTCACTAATGAGTCTGTCTGTCTGTCCTTCTCTCTCGCTCTCTCTCTCTCTCTCTCTCTCTCTCTCTCTCTCACGGGCTATGTGTGTATGTGTGTGTGTCTCTTTACCTCTTACTGTGTGTCTCTCTTGGTCTCCCAGATGAGTGTATGGTTGGGGGATGTGTGTGTTTGTGGGAAGATGTGCGTGAGCAGCGGATGAGTGTGGGTGGGGTATATGTGGGTGGTGGGGTGTGTGTGAGTGGGAGTTGTGTGTTTTTTTTGGGTGTTTATGGGTGGGGGATATGTGTGGGCAGGTGGGAAGATGTGTTTGTGGGTGGGGATGTGTGTATAGGTGGGGGATGTGTAGTTGAGAGGTGGCGGATTTTGGGTGGGTGAGTGGGTGTAGGTTGGCTGATGTGTGTGTGGGTGGGTGAGGAAAATTGTGAGGGTGCGGGATGTATGTATGGATAGGTGCGGGATGTGTGGGTTGACGGGGGTATGTGTGTGTGGTTTTGTGATGTGTGTTTTTCTGGGTGGATGCGGGTGTGTGGGTGGGTGGTGGAGAATATGTGGGTGGGTGTGTGCGTGTCGGTTATGGGATGGGTGGGGGATGTATGTGTGGGTTGGTAAATGTGTGTGGGTGGGGGATCAGTGGGTTTGTGGCGGCATGTATGTTTGCCTGAGTCTGTGTGGGTGTGTGGAGGTATGTGTGAGTGGGTGGGGTGTAGTGGGTGGGAGGTGTGTGGGTGGCTGAGGGATATGTGGGTGGCTGCGGGGTGTGAGGGTGAATAGGGATGTGGCTCACAACATTGCAATATGCACTGTTTATGGTTACAACTTTCATTTGACAATGTGTTTTTTTTTCATGTGAATGTACCATGCGTAATATGCATTGTTTATGCTTACAAAATCCATTTGACAATGTTTGTTTTTTTCCTATGTAAATGTAACATGCACATTTGATGAATGAAAGATGAGTGATCGAAAGGGCCGAATATAAGACGGGCCTGCGTGCCCAATTTGTTACCCTTTTAAAATAAACTTTGTTCGTTCGTTCGTTCGTTCGTTCCCTTTTGTCTCAGAGTCTTTCTCTCTCCGCCTTTCTCTCTGACTCTCTCTCTCTCTCTGCCTCTCTCTCTCTCTCTGTCTCTGCCTCACCTAGTCTATGTCTCTCTGTCGGTCTCTCTTTGTCCCTGGCTGTTTTTAGTCGCTCTGTCTTTCACTATCTCTAGCCTTTTCTTTCGCTCTGTCTGTCTGTCTGTCTGTCTATCTGTCTGTGTGTCTGTCTGTCTGTCTGTCTCTCTCTCTCTCTCTCTCTCTCTCTCTCTCTGTCTCTCTCTCTCTCTCTCTGTGTGTGTGTGTGTGTGTGTGTGTGTGTGTGTGTGTGTGTGTCTTAAACATGTTTGTGTGTAACAGCAAAACATATTTCTCTGACAATATTGATGATGGTGTGCATGTATGCATCTGAGTGTGTCTGTGGGTGTGTGTATGTGGGGGTGTGTGGGGGTGTGTGTATGTGTGTATGTATGTAAATTCTCAGTGGTGACATTATTCAACATCATAATGAGGTGGGGAGGCGTTGTTGCATAGAACTAGAGCCTTTCCCACACACTGTATAGCGCAATGGACACTCACTTGCATCAGAAATAGTCCGCAATCTGTGGGCATTTACTGAGAAAGGGCGAGCTAGTGTACATGTTGACAGCCGGAAACTTAAGTGAGAGGAGAGGCCATGGAAGATCAGAGGTAGAATATGATGGACAATTGTATGTCATGAAATGGTGAAATATCATTGGCCATAACAGGAATTATGCCGGATAGACATGATCACTAATGCTACACGACATGGACAATAGGAAGCAGGTGGTCCTGCTTTTTTTTAAATACTTATTTTTTTGTCTATAGATCCTGCTATAAGTTTACTTACTTCGTTATCCCTAACATGCTTTTCCTAAAATTGTCTACATTGCTACTTAAATGCGTGTCTTATCTCAACTCTAAAAGTGAGGCTTCATCAGAGAACATCGGATTATCATTCTTTTGATTCATGCGTATCTTCTTAGTCGTGACGAGAAGCAGAGGGCGAAGAAGAAGTAAACTCTTCAGAATTATTATTTGTGATCGATCAAGTGTTATCAGTAGAAGACAAAGAGAGCCATTAGAACAGCGGTTCTCAACCAGTGGGGAAATCCCTAGTATGTTCTAGTATGTGTTATTAAATTTAGATTCCAATTTTAAGCATACTGTGTAAAATGGGGGGATTTATAGGGAACACAAAAAAGGGGGGGGGGGGCCGGGGGAATGACGTTCTGAAAATATGGTGAAGGGGTGCATGTGTACAAAAAAGGTTGAGAACCATTGGTTTAAAACAATCTAAATCAGGTTAGTTCCAAGTGTGAGAAATATAACATGAACATAGGCAAATGCAACATGAACATAAGCAAATGCAACATGAACATAAGCAAATGCAACATGGACATAGACAAATACAACATAAACTTAATTAAATACAACCAGAACATAAGCAAATACAGCAATAATATAAGCACATACAACATGAACATAAGGAAATACAGCAAACATATAAGCAAATACAACATGTACATACGCATTGAAAATACAGAGACAATGGTGACAGACAGGCAGGTACAGACCCTGACAATGACAATAACAAACCAGCGAATTTAAATATCTAGGGTAAATTTAAACTTCAGATTGTGGGTGGGGCAGGGGTAGATGGAGAAATCAACGCATGTTGTGCACAGGAAATGAGATACTGGTACACCTAGTTTCACTTCTATCGCACATAAATTAAACCTATCGCCGATCTCCCTGGTCTAGGTGTAACGTGTCTTTCTCCGTAATCCCGTATACTCTCGTAGGTAACGTGACGTGCGCGAGAATTGGTAGCGATAGAGAATTGGTATATATATATATAATATAGTTTTAGTTAAATCGACAGATCAACATCACGGCACACGGGTGTAATCCATAAGTGCTCCATTCTACTCCTAACTACAGCCTGAGTACGGAGCCCTCAGATCAGTGCACGAACACCGTAGCATGATTATATATATATATATATATATATATATATATATATATATATATATATATATATATATATATATATATATAGTTGCTGGATCTGCAGAGCTCGTGCTTTTTACGACGCTTCCAGCAGTACGCTCTGCGGAAAGAGATTGGGCCATATGGGGAAAATCCCGGTTGCCATGAAGTCTATTATGTTGCCCGTTACAACTCGTCATATATATATATATATATATATATATATATATATATATATATATATATATATATATATATATGTGTGTGTGTGTGTGGTGTGTGTGTGTGGGTGTGTATGCGTGTGTATTTGTGTGTGAGTGTGTGTGTGTGCGCGCGCACAGACCTATCTATTGTTCTATCTCCCTTTCTCTCTTTCCCCTGCTCCCTCTTTTCAATAACCTCTTCGCCCCTGACTATACCCTCATATTGATTTATTTATTCTTGATCTATCTATCTGCTCCCGGGATAATCTATAAGTGCGCAGTTATATCTCCGGTAGTCCCCAGACCAGGCCGACAGTCCGTCTGGCCGTCTACAGTTCTTGCTGGGGAAACCGCTAAACCGAATCGACCATAACCGAAATACCGACAGGAAAACTCATTAGTTTTAGTGATACGGAGAGCGAAGGGAGATGGGTAGACTAACTTGTGATCTCACGACCTCCAACTCCTCCTCCTTTGCTGCGGCAAGTTACAGGAGGGGTGAGTTTGAGTTATGGGAGTAGACTGGGTCCTTTATGGGCCGTGGGTCTTGATTAATTGACACGTGGTGTGCTAGGGGAGGATGTACAGCTGGAGGTCTGTAGATGCAGCCGGGAGATCCGGAATGACGGTTTCTGGGTTGTTTTTTAGCGAAAGGGGCATAACTTGGGTGCTTTTAAGATGTGGGGTTATTGATAGTTAGTTGCATATCCTTTACAGGACGTCGCAGGTAACCCCAGCATTTTTTGGTTGTTTTTTCATCTCTTGGCAAGTTTACGTTAAGTAGTTTGCAATTACTTTTTGGGGGTCATTAGAGGGTGCAAATTTGGTGCTGGACATACACGAGATATAAAAAAAATGTCTGTCTGTGTGTATGTCTTTCTGCTTCTCTCTGTTTGCCTGTGCCTGTGTCTGTTGACCTGACTGTGTCTGTTTGTGTCGGTCTTTCTGCATCGTTCTGTCTGCCTGTCTGTCTGTGTTTGTCTGTCTGCGTGTCTGCGTCTGATATATTTGTCTGCTTGCCTCCCTGAATCTGTCTGTGTGTCTGTTTGTCAGTCTATCTGTCTATGTGTGTCTCTGTCGTATGTCTTTTTGTCTGTCTGTCTGTATGATGATATGTCTGTCTCTGTGTCTGCATATCTGTTTATTAGTCTGCCTGTAAGTATATATGTATGTCACTCTGTCAGTTACTATAGCTGTGTGCTTGTCTCTCTCTCTCTCTCTCTCTCTCTCTCTCTCTCTCTCTCTCTCTCTCTCTCTCTCTGCTTATCAGTCTATGAATCTAATTACGTACTTAACCTAACTAACTACCTACCTACCTACCTATCAACCCACTTACCTGTATTCATACCTCTCATTCTACCAACCCGCTCTTAAAATTCCAGTCTGCTGATGCCGAGGTAGCGCGTTCAACCCCTACACCGGTCAGTTGGACTAAAATGTTCGGCACTTCGGCCTTGACTTGGGCTCAGATGTCGGAGTGGGTTCGTCTGATGGCGAAGGACACTGGTAATAAGGAAATCTGGACGCAAAACATCAGCCAAGTCAACGCTATTGGCATGGCACACGAATATGATTATTAATATGTAATAAACAAGAAACATTCTTCAGATTATAGCAATAACAAATGCTATAACATCTTGTATCAGAGGTGCCTTTCAGAAATAGACCATTTGAAGTCCGCTAACCACTAATGTAAGTTTACTGTCATCTTTCTGTGAGGATAAATGCACAACATACCTTCCTGCTGAAGTTCACCTTGTGTTTGTTCCTGAAGTATATACATATCTTTCCGGGAGGCTGCGTGGTCTCGAGGTACGGTGTCCGCCTCGAGTGCTGAAGGTCCCGTGTTCAAGCCCCGGTAATGACAGGGATTTTTTTTCTCCTGGATTTCTAGTAATAAAATTTCCCCTGGTCTCTGGGTAGTGAGATTGGACGCCCGTGTGTAATGTTGCGCACGTAAAAAGTCCCTTGGCAGTTGGAAATCGAAAAAGAGTAGCCTAACGGCGCTGCCAGGGCAAAATTTCGAGTTAAAAATCTACCCAAAGTATTTCAGGATCCTCGCCGGTGCTATGGAGTTCGTGCACTGAGCTGAGTTTCTCCAGACTCAGGGTTGAGTTAGGAGGAAAACGGAGCACTTATGGGTTGCACCCGTGTGCCGTGATATTAATCCATCGACTAAACTAAACTAAACTATACATATCTTTCCGATCTCCAATACGCAAACTTATATACTCTATATTATGCCATCAATGAATTAGTCGCTGCAATGTGCCAGTAGTTAATGGATCAAGCTGAGTTTGAACTAAGTCAAAAATCAAGATCATAACACGGGGACATTTACATACGTGCTCCGTCGTCATCTTCAACAACTAGCGTAGAGTCCCATTACTAATGTGTCCATCTGGCTTTTGCTTGGTGTGTTGAGTTTCGGCCAGATCCCCTGGTCACTCCCAGTCCCTATGGTGATTTATCTCTTCTTCCCAACTATACACATGGTCCCAACGAACCCCGACTACGATTGCATTATCATCCATCAATACCCTACCCAACAGTACAGACCCAGCCTATCTGTCCTCCTGCTCGTTTCCCACTACATCAGCATGTCCCGTCAGGAAACATCCAGCAAATGTTCCCTATCTTTGGTTGTTGAATTGAAGCAAGTCACCCTGCACAAAGCCGGCCTGTCTTCACCCTTCTCATCTTGCTCTGTGAATCATTTGCAACTGATTAGTTATTTCTTGACGTTCATGTATATTCGATACTTGCCCAATAGCTTCTGTTCTTCTGCGTTTGAAATTGCAAAAGTTTATCCTGTACTTAAACTTAGCTCGTTGACATTGACTGCAAATTGCTGTCTTAAAAGAAGATAGTTTGCAAAATGGAGTTATACCTGTTCATAAATCAAGGCATGGGCTGAATTTAGAGACCAAATGTTGTCCACGCAATGTGATCCCCCTCTTGGCCTGCCTAATTTACTCCAGAGGAATGGTAACACCAATACATCTGGAACAAGACCAGCAACAGAAGCTGCCGGATCAGCAGAACGATACAGTACCTGTCCGCCAGTCGGAGCTTCCATCCTAGACCATTGCCGACCAAGGCTTAGGGCCTGGTCTGCCCTGCCATGACATTTATTCTTTAGATTGCATTTCCTCCCACCAGGATCAGACTTGTATACTCCCATATGCGTTTCTCCCCTCGAAGCTGTCGGCGTAATGTGGGGTGTCGCGTTTGGTGAGCGTCGACAAACATTCGAAGCTAACAGAAAGCAGGTCGTACTGTCTACTGTCATATGGTAGCTCAGTAATATCTGACTAAGTCCAGACTTGATCAGCTGACATTTTGAGTAAGTATGGATCTTCCCTTACCATCCTAGCCTTAAAAGCTAATAGGGAAATACATATATAACATAACACAGCCGTCTTTTTTTATCACCCATGCAGTGTGCTCGTCTTTTGTTTTCTCTACCATCTGTCCCGTATACTGCCAATAATTTCTGAAACTGATGTTCCTCCATTCCATGATGTCAAACTGTCCAACATCCTCTCTCTCGCTCTTCCGTTGTCTCTCTTCTCCTCCAACTCTCACGCTGTGCGACACATTTCAGCTTACCCCTTTTTATGAAATGTCATAGGAAAGTGGGCTGTCTTCTGTTGACGCAAGTAGCCATTTCTCATTAAGATTCACCTATTTGGAAGATATCTTCATTGTTCTTTCTATCTGCCCACAATGTTCTCATCATTCTTCTATAAAACCACACCTCTGCAGTTTTCACACAACTCCCCACTTGCTCCAATCTAAATACTCTTGCCATATCTAGTTTCATGTCCTTTACATTATGTCGCATTTAACCCCATCAATCTTGGTTGGTTGTAACTTATTAGGCAATTCTACGTTCAGTAGTTTGCCATTGTTTTCTGAACGACTGACACTCGTACCATCGAAATCAGCGCAAGATGGATAACCTCCAAATAGCCTGCAGCTGATTTTGAGCCCTCGACTTAGAATGTCCGGGAATTGTGAAACCCGTTCACGGCCCCTAAGCCGCAGTGACGGCCCCTGTCATGTTGTTTTCATAAGAATGACTGACGCCTGACATTTTAACATTAGTTTAGGCAACATTTGTGGTGCGCCGTTTGTGGTCAGAGACAAGCTTTGACGCAGGGTCGATATTTTAATTAGTCTACTGAAAACAAATGTACATGTACATGTACGTTGAAAATTTAATTAGCGTCATATTTCTTTTTCGTCTGACAGATCATAAGTTGTGTCCATTAGTAATTATATTTTAACATTCCACACAGTACTGGTAGTACTGGTAGGTGTGAAGAGTGGGTGGCTGGATGATTGAGTGGCTGGGTGGTTGAGTGGCTGGGTGGTTGAGTGGCTGGGTGGTTGTGTGGCTGGGTGGTTGTGTGGCTAGGTGATTACCTGCCTGTCTGTGTGTGACTGTCTGTGAGTCTGTCTGTCTGTATCAGTGTGAATAAGCATGTGTACGAATGTATTGTATATATATATATATATATATATATATATATATATATATATATATATATATATATGCTATTCTGTATGTATGCATATATTGTGTGTGTGTGTTTGTGTGTGTGTGTCTGTGTGTGTGTGTGTGAAAGTGGCTATTATATATGTACGTATGTGTATTATGTCTCTATATAAGACAGTCCGTGGCGAAGTAGACAAGCCGTCTGACTCGGGCTCCGAAGGTTGTGAGTTCTATTCCGGGCCGCGTCCTTCGGCTCGCGAGTGCATTTTTTCATAGACTGCTGAGGGTAGTCGCTGGAGCTACGGAGTTTGTGCTTTGTGAGACGCTTTCAGCGCTGCGGAAAGAGACCGAGCCATATGGGATAAAAACCCGGTGCAATGCAGTCGACCCTGTTTAAAAATGACATTTAGTAAGTACGTACACATGCACGCAGGCGTGCAGGCAGGAGTAGGCAAGCAGGCAGGCAAGCAGGTAGGTAGGCAGGTTGGTAGGTAGGTAGGTAGACAGATATATAGTTAGGTAGGTAGGTAGGTAAGTAGGTAGGTAGTTAGGGAAGTAGGTAGGTAGATGGGTAGGTAGGTAGATAGGTAGGTAGGTGGGTAGATAGGTAGGTAGGTGGGTGGGTGGATAGATAGATAATTAGGTAGGTAGGTGGGTAGATATGTAGGTAGGCAGATAGGTAAGTAGGTAGGTAGGTAGATAGGTGGGTAAATAGGTAGGTAGGTAGGTGGGTAGACAAATAGATAGGTAGGTAAGTAGGTTGGTAGATAGATATACAGGTAGGTAGGTAAGAAGGTAGGTAGGTAGGTATGTATGTAGGTAGGACAGTAGGTAGTTGTTGTATAAAACCTGTTTTGATGTATGGCTGTGAATCCTGGAATGTAAATGAACACATTAGTAAGAGATTGGAAGCAACAGAGATGTATTCCTGAGACGAATGTTGCGAATTCCTGAGCTGCCAAAGTTACTAACAACGACTGCTTGATAGAGGCTAATGAAACTAGAACATTATATACAACAATAAGAAAGAGGCAAACAGCTTTGTTTTTGGTCATGTGATGTTGAGGGGATACACAGAGTTTGTTCTTTTGTATGGATGTGAACTTGGACAATGAGCAGTCGAGCTGAAAAACATCTAATGGCTGTAGAAATGTGGTTTCTGAGGAAAATGCAAAGAATACCATGGACAGATAGAAAAACCAATGACCAAGTACTACAGGAGACAAATGAAAATCGTAAATTGATTAGAGAAATTAGTCGTAGACAGTCAAATTTTTTGAACATGTTACGAGAAGAAATGGATTAGAGAACTTAGTGACAACTGGCAAGATCGAAGGGAACAGACCATGAGGAAGACCGAGAGGAAAATACCTGGATGGCGTGGCCACATGCCATGGATGAGACAGGAACACTGAGCTGATACACGACTCTGGTGATCGAGTGAAATGGCGAGTCATGACCGCTCACGCTTTTCGGCATGGCACATGATTGATTGATTGATTGATTGATTGATTGATGAGAAGAGAGGCATTGGAGAACATGATGACAACTGGAAAGATCGAGGGGAAGAGTGGCAGAGACAAACCAAGAGAAATGATACTGGATGGATTGAGACGGAGGCATGGAGGAATATCAACAGCGAATTTGATCCAGAAAAACAAATACCGAGATCTGCGTAGTCATGAAAGACTAATCCAGCTGGCATGGCACTTGATGATGATGATGATGATGATGATGATTTATATATATATATATATATATGTGTGTGTGTGTGTGTGTGTGTGTGTGTGTGTGTGTGTGTGTGTGTGGTGTGTGTTTAAAATGAGTGGTGGGGATAGCCGAATACAAAACGAGCCTGCGTGCCTGTTGTGTGGCCCTTTGAAAGTAAAATTCGTTCGTTTGTTGTCTCTCATTCTATCTTTCTTGTGATTAAATGTCACTCAATAAGTGAGGAAAGGGTTCCCAAACTGTTGCCTATGGACAAAACATTTAATATAGGAAATCTATCTGTGTTTCTGTCTGTCTCTCTATAAATCTATATACATTTTACTTACTTAACACGTATGGGCCTATCGGCTTACCTAATTATATACATACCTGCTATTATTTATTTACATGTACCTAACTTCCCATTATTCTACATACCTATCAAACCATCTACCTACATATCTACCTAGCTATTTACTTATTTACCTATATTTCCAACCTACTTATCTACCTATACTTTCCAAAATCCTACAAATCTATCTACCCACCTACTTACAAATCTACCTACCTTTTTATAAAATTATTTAAGTACCTACAATATCTACCCAACCCTTAACCTAGCCATCCACCCATACCACCGCACGTCCGTATGTCTATTCTTCTGTCTATCTATCTGTCAATCGGACTTTAAACATGAAACAGTCGCCCATATAGTGCGAGACAATATCAATATATTGATGAGTATTGCCATAATCTCACACTACCCCGCAGGGAAGTTTGAGTATCTGTCATTACGTCTCTCTGGCTGGCAGGCTGTCTGGTTGTCTGGCTGTCTATCTTTCTGTCTGCCTGTATGTGTGTCTGAGGGACATGTCAAATGTGCGGCGGAATGAACAGGTGATAGGATGGCAGGGAATGCACCTCTTGGACAAGGGATAGGTGGTCGTGCGCCTGGGGGGCCAGGCGGAGAAGGTGGAGAAACAGATTGAGAACCCGTATGTGGAAAGGATGAGATTGCGGGAGATTGGCAGGGGTTCTGGTAGAATCTCAAAACTGAGAGGGAAGACCAGAACTGTCAATGAGATTGCGTTGGGAACGATTAGTAGTGTGACTCTTCGCTGGCTGTTGAACGAGGGGACGGAGCGCGTATGGGAATGTCCTGAGTGCAGTAATGTCAGTTATTAGCTCACGTCAACTCAACTCAACTATTTCGCATTTAACACACACACACGCGCGCACACACGCACACACACACACACACACACACACACACACACACACACACACACACACACACACACTCATACACACAAACACACATTAAATCAATACAGTATCAAACATTGTTATTTATTGTCGAAAAGAAGTGCAGACACATAATAACAACACCGGGTCTAAATCAATTCAGGTCAGTCCGTTTATACTTCTTAGAAGAACCATATGCAAATTACAGCATTAGAGAACTCCTGTTTGCGGACGACCAAGCACTAATAGCTGAATTACAAGATGACACGAATAGTCTAAACGAAATGTGCAGGGAACATAACATGAACATTAGCACAAGTAAAACAAAGGTAATGACTATAACTAAGGAAGAAAAGACAACAAAAATTCATCTAAACGAACATCCCCTGAAACAAGTAAAGACTTTCTAGTATCTAGGAAATATAATATCATCACATGGCAGATCAGAAGACGAGATCGACAATAGAAGCAATAAGGTAAACCAACTCATTGGACAAATGGCACCAATACTAAAGAACAAACATGTATCAATAACTACTAAGAAAGCACTTTACAACACAATCTTCCTACCACCTTTATGCTACCAATGCCAAACCTGGACAAGGACAGAAAAAGAGAATAGAAAAATTACAACAATATAAATAAGATTCCTGAGAAGAATACTCATTGTATCAAGAAGAGATATGAACACAAATGAAGAAATCAGGGCTAACGTCGGAATTATAGCAGCGTTAGATTTTATTAGAAGGAAGCAAGTAAAATGGTTTGGCCATGTAAACAGATTAGCATCTAACAGTATACCACAACAAGCAATGTTCTACAGACCAAATGGTAGCAGAGGAAGAGGCGAACCACCTAAACGATGTACGGAGGTAATAACAGAGTCCATGGGAATATCAGTACATGAAGCCCATGAGTGAGCACTCTCCCGTTGTTTATACCTCACCTCGACACCGCAAGGTACAAGAGGAACATGACGAGATAAGATGAGATCACACACACACTCTCTCACACACACACACACACACACACACATATATATATATATATATACCTTATATATAAATTAGGATGTGCGTATCTCTGTCTGTATGTATGGCCTTTATTTGTTCGCGAACGGCCCATCCGATTGAGATGAAATTTTCTACACGCCTTCCTTTCATTCCAGAGCTGTCAACTGTGATATTTTGTTAGTGTGAAATCGCCTGCTTACTCAGTATTATTTCATTTTTCATTTTTCATCATAATTTCATATATCTCAGGGGACCTAACTCTGTAAAAGTTATTTCAAGGGGCATAACTTTTCTGTATAACTTATAGTCATATTGTGGCATCGTTTTCAAAGATTTATAAACTCTTTGTCCATAGTTATGTACCGGCATATGAGTTATAATAAATAATGATACAATCTGTAAGGCATTTTCAAAGTTTTCATAAAAATGATGCACAATGCATAACATTGTAACTCATCTTTTTTTGCTTAAGAAGTTACTGTAGTCATGCAGGTGATTAGAAAGAGTTTTCATTAAAAATAATGGATGGTGTGTTGTAGAACGTTCTTTTAAGTTACATTTATTTTTGTTGTATGAATTTAATGAAGCCGGACAGGGTCAGGCAGACAGATAGACAGACAGACAGACAGATAGACAGTCGGGAACAGGAACTTATATGACTACTTATATAAATTAAATGAGATGCTTCACACCAGGAGCTGGGCGATGTCGGGCCGGGTCAGACAGACAGACAGACAGACAGACAGACAGATAGTCGGTAACGGGAACGGGAACTTATATGACTACTTATATGAATTAAATGAGATGCTTCCCACCAGGGACTGGGCGAAGCCGGGCAGGGTCAGCTAGTATATATATATATATATCTGTGTGTGCGTTTGTGTGTTTGTGCGTGTGTATATGCTTGTGCGTGTAAAGAAGTAAAGAGAATTCCACCCTACCTAAAAGCGTATTGTGTGCATGTTGTCAAAGACTGAAAGAGGTCTACCACAAGATAGAAGACCACCGGGAAGAGTGGTCAACCTCAAGTAGATTAGAGGTAACATAGTGCCCCGATATAAGGGCAGGGTAGGTGAGAGAAAGGGGGACTATTAACTAGTTCTCTCATGAGACACGGAGGCATCGACCAGATAGTTAGTACTCTGGTCACGACAGAATCACGCCTACGTGATAGCCACGGAGAAGAGTGCCACTCAATAGGAGAACGGCTGCTACAAGCGTGCTGAGTGTAACCGCACGCAAAAAGCCGAAGAACGCAACAAGGTCCTTCCGCGTGCTATGTAGCGAGGCGTGTAGGAAAGTCAGACTGGGGACTGACTTCGTAGAGAGCAGATCGTTTAGTGTCGATAGGAGTTTTTTGTAGCCAATTAGATAGAGATTAGCAATAGGGTTTAGGAAACTAGAGATAGGCAATTCTGTGGCTTTGTGTGTAATTTGATAGCGACTGTTTTGTAAATGTAAAGAGCCAACGGCAATAAAATGTACCATTCATTTCCTCTCACACGACTTGCAAGTTTCTTGTGTGGTGTGGAAGAAGTAATCCTATGACGCCTGACACATTGGTTGTTGACAGGCTAAGATTTAATGTGGTGTCAGAAGTGTGGCTTGAACAAATGTTCAAGCTATTACACTTACCCACGGCTCTAGACTAAGGTTATGAATAGTGAATTACAGGTTTAATTTGTGTCAGTGACTGATGACGTGTGCAGACTAGAACGAGTTGCGAGCTAAACTGTGCCTAACGTAACAAAATAATGCTTATTTGTGCTTATTAAAATATTATTTAGTTAAATCATGTGTTCTTCAAAGTTGTAAGTATTCATATTATTAATTTCTTTCATTGATTTATGTAATTATTTATTTATTTATGAATAATTATCAAATATGATTCGTGGCGGAGCGATACACAGCCAGCAACATTATCGATTTTTGCAAGCTAAAAATAGCGCTGCGCCTCTGACGTATTGCGATTGACAAGCAGTTGTTCTACGCCATTCGCATTCAGCATTTGAGTGTTTACAAATCGCCAAGCTGCTGCCCGCCTGAATCTGTGCTTTATATTAATTATTATTTGTTTATTTCAGTTAGTGAATAAATATATTTATTTATTTAAACATTATTATTATATTTTTATTTATTTAAAAGCATTTATTGAATGTTTTTCGTACTTTTTCTATTTGTTTACCGTCACGATGGCACTACTTTTGGCTATGCAAATTAGACTTGGTCTGCACAAAACTTCCATAGATTAAACTAGGTTAGGGACGAAAGGCATAAAACGTTAGAACGAAGACAGGACATTGACATTTAATATTAATTAAACTATATTCTGTTTGTCCGTGGGCATGTCATTGTGATTGTACCAAATTGTCGAGAATATTATATGTCGTTTACTATTTGTTAATTGTTGCTGCTCTGTGAACCAGGGTAAACAACAGCTGATTAGAAAACTCGTGTGTATGCCAAAGTGCCAAACGAGGTGACCTGTGTTACCGGATTGGTGTTCCTGATTCTCGGGAACATTAAGTTGAGTATAACCTACGTATTTGGCATGCTATGTGATTAATAGTGCATCTCTTTTTCAGCTTGTGATGCAGTAGCATATTTTTGTGCTCTGTTTTTCAGGATAAAAGTTTTTCCAGGTTATAAACTAAGAGTCCAATTTGCATTGCTCAGATATTAAGAAACATAAAATATCAAAGATAAATAAGTGATTAAAGACTTCAGTGCGGGTCATTGCTAGCTAATAGGCCAACAACATGGCAACTTTATCTGATTTCATAAAAGCTAGTAAAGAGTTACAATACACAGGAAAGGAGCTAGAACAATATGCTGATCAAAAATTTAAAGAAGCAAAGGATGCTGAGAGAGATGAACGTGCACGAGAAAGACAACATGATAAGGAAATTAAGCAATAACAGTTAGAACATGATAAGGAAATTAAGCAACAACAGTTAGAACATGATAAGGAAATTAAGCAACAACAGTTAGAACAAGAGAAGGAATTAAATCAGAAGCAATTAGATCAAGAGAGAGAACTAAAGCAAAAAGAGATAGATGAAATGGCAAGAGTTAAGGAAAAACAAATACAGGTAGAATCAGAAACACAGTTACAGATGAAAAGTATGGATGTAGATTCACACTTAGAGATCTCTGCTACTAAACTAAAAAGTCAACAAGAAGAAAATAAGTTCAATAAATACAAAAATATTATCAAACCATATTGTAAAGAAGACTCCATATCAGCCTGGACAGAAAATGTCGAATATCAGTTTAAATACCACCAAGTTCCAATAGACATGTGGGCTATGATTTATATGAAGAACCTGAGTGGTGAGCCCCTTAAAGTGATAGAATCAATACCAACTGATCTTAGATCTAACTATCAGTACATCCATGATAGGATAATGCAACATTTTTTACTTGATGCCCCTGGGTATCAGGTTCAGTTCTCAAATTTAAAACCAAAACCTAGTGAGACTTTCATTGATTACGTCTCAAATGTTCAAAGTGTACTAAATAGGTGGCTTAAAGCAGCTAACATAGGTAAAGATTTTGACAGACTTAAAAATCTAATAGCCATGGATAAAGTCATATCCACTATACCATCTCCTTTTGCTAAATTCCTGCAGCAGTCGGACATTGAGACCATAGAACAATTTGAAAAGAAAGGCTCTGCATATTTTTCATCAAATAGAGATATTTTTAAGACTTCAAATGACTCTGAAATAGTTTCCTTCGTAAAGGACCAACCTAAAAACTATCAAAGTAATAGAAAACCATTTCATAAAGTTGATAAGAAAGAAAGGAAAGTGTCAAAATGTATCTACTGTCAACTTTTGCATGACACTTATTCTATGTGTGATAAATCGCCAAACTATCCGGCGCATCTTGAAAATGTTATTAAGAAGCAACAAAACAAGCGATCTGCATACAGGCGTACATTCAAATGCTTCTTTTGTTCCAGCTACGGCCATTATTCAAATAAGTGCCTGGACCGCCAACGTATGAAAGCCAACAATGCTATTTTGATTGATACATCTTCTGATAGTGGTAGTGAGACTGAGTGTGAAGTTGAAAATGAATTACCTGTTAACCAAGCTGAAGATGTGTGTTGTGTAAACGATATGTTAAGCTTTGACAGTTGTGAACGATGTCACCAATTTCATGCAGACGGAAAATTAGAATGTGGACATACAGTACCATTCTCATCTGAGAGTGTAAATGCAGCATTAGCATCCAGAGGCAATTTAGTGTTCCACAATGCAATGGTCAACGACAGACCATGCCAATGTTTGCTGGACAGCGGCAGCACCCTTATTGGTCTTAGGAAGGAACTGGTGAGTCCAGATGATTATACAGGTGACTCTGTCAAATGCCGAACCTTTTCGGGTAACATTGAAATTTACCCTTTGGCCAAAGCCCATATTAACACTCCTTTCCTTTCTGGTACCTTTACTTGTGCAATACTTGACAACCCTTGTACTGACTTAATTTTGGGTTGCTTACCCCAATTAAAATAATGTACTAGCGATGAAATAGCTGCATGGGAAAGATTAAATGCAGCTAATGCAACAACTAGAGCAGACTCTATAAAACATCAAGACACACTACAAGATGAGAGACTACTGTTGCTATCACCAACTAGCACGGATGATACCACCAGACAAAAATTTATAGAACAGCAGAAAGCTGATCCTAGTGTGTCTCCATATTTAAAATTATTGACAGACAGAGCCAAAGTAACCAAAAACGCATCATGGTTCTTTAGACTTAATAATGGCATTCTTACTAGGTATTATACAACCGGTAACCATGAGATTTAGCAAACGGTGTTACCTGTACAACACCGCCTAACTGTGCTAAAGATTGCACATGAGTCACCGTTTGCTGGTCACCTGGCATACGACAAAACCAGGGCCAGAATTCAGGCACATTTTTATTGGCCAGATTTTTGCAATGATATAAAATTATTTTGTCGTTCCTGTAATGTCTTTCAACAATTAGTACGCAAGGGTAAACATCCTACAGCTGAAGTACAACCTTCTACACTGGCTTCTATGCCATTTGAGAGTGTGGCGGTAGATATTGTTGGACCCCTGAATCAGGTGTCCGGCAAAGGAAATCGCTTCATATTAACGATGGTCGACCTATGTTCAAGGTGGGTTGAGGCAGTAGCTTTGAAATACATCACCTCCAAAGATGTTGCCAATGTATTTCTACACCTGTTCTCACGATTCGGATTTCCACGTACCATCTTATCCGATCGTGGAACTCAATTCATATCGGCTGCAACGCAAGCCCTTACAAAAATGTTAGGAATTAAACAGCATTTTACAACAGCGTACCATCCAGCCAGCAATGGTATAGTAGAAAAAATTAACGGAGATCTTAAGCATATGCTGGCTAAGGTAACAGCAGAAAACCCAGCTGATTGGGATACACTGTTACCAACAGTGCTGTTCGCCTATCGGGAGATTCCCCATTCAAGCATGGGTTTCTCACCGTTTGAATTAGTATACGGGGCTAACCCACGTGGACCCCTAACCATTTACCATCAGGTAATAACTAATTCCATTGAAATTCCCATCCCAAAAACACCTTATGAAATGGTGACAGAAACACGAGACAAAATCATGAAATCGTGTATTATAGCTAAGGCAGCTTTGGAGAGGAAGGGTCAAATCTACCGCCAATACGCAAACAAAGGTGCGAGAACAATTGATCTTGAACCAGATCAAGACATACTTTTGTTACTTCCAGACAAACGAAATTTATTATTGACCTCATGGCAAGGGCCATTCAAGGTGGTGCGTAAAATTTCAGATGTTGACTATGAAATATCGATAAACGGACACTTAAAGATATTCCATGTCAACATGTTGAAACCTTACTTTTCACGACAAGAGACAGAAGTAGAGACAGACGAACATAGTGCACCCACACCTAGTGATCAGACGACAGACGTACACAACGCAACTACACTAGTTAGCGAGACTGGCAAATCCGACGATATCCATACATCTAGTGAGAATACAGAATACGCACTTAGCACCACCACCGTACTGAATCAGGTAGACGACGACGGATTGGAACTACCTGTTCCTATTGTAGACAAGACTGCGACTTTAGATAGCATACTGATAGAACAGGGACTAACAGACGGTCAACGACGACAACTATTAGAATTAGTGACGGAGTATAAAGACATATTTTCTGACATTCCAGGTAGAACGGACAGAATCGAGCACTCCATTCTTCTTTCGGACTCTAAGCCTATTAAATGCAGGCCGTAATCAATCCCACTTAGCTATAGGGAAAATCTAAATAAGGAAATACTTAATTTAGAAGCTAGTGGGATCATTCAGAAGTCTACATCTGAGTACTCCTTTCCAATCGTCCTAGTTAAGAAAAAAGACTCCACAATTCGTCTGTGTGTGGACTATCGAAAACTTAACAACGTCACCAAGATCGACGCAGAGCCAATTCCTTCCTGCGAAGATCTTATTCTTGACATGTCCACCTCCAAAATCTTTTCTAAATTAGATCTTACTAAGGGATATTGGCAGGTCCCTATGCAGACTCAATCCATTCATCTTACTGCTTTTTCAACACCTTTAGGACGTTACGAGTGGCGTTTTCTTCCCTTCGGACTCCGAAACGCTCCTGCCACTTTCGTACGCTTAACTAGAGATCTACTGCATGGAGTGACGAATACAGTGACGTATATAGATGATATATGTGTCCATACTGATGACTGGACAACACACCTACTGAAACTAAGACATGTCTTTGATAGGTTGCGACTCTTCGGTCTCACTGTCAAACCGAGCAAAGTCGAATTGGGCCTAAAAGAAATTGATTTTTTGGGTCATGTCATTTCACAAGGTCAACTAAAGACTGACAATAGAATCATTACCAGAATTATGAACCTGACCATGCCTACCACAAAGAAGCAGGTCAGAAGCCTTTTGGGGTTAGTAAATTACTATAGCAAATTCATACCAAACTTAGCTGAAATTGCAGGTGTATTTTCAAATGTTTTAAAAGCATCTGTAAAACTAGATGTCAAAGATGCATTATTAATTTCTGCATTGTCAAAATTGAAAATCCTGTTTAGTAATGTACCAATCCTCCGCTTGCCTAATCCTAGGCTCGTTTATTATCTTAGGACAGATGCCAGCAGAATCTCCATCGCTGCAGTGCTAGGCCAATTTTATGAGGGCATCTTCCATCCGATTTGCTACGTGAGCCGTAAGATCACACCTGCTGAGTCCAGATATTCCATATCAGAGTTGGAAGCCCTAAGCGTCATCTATGCGGTGAGGAAGCTTCATCGATTTCTGGCGGGTGTTCACTTCGTTGTCCAGACTGACAACTCCCCAATCACGGTCATACAAAGTGGTGTGCATCGGAATGACCGTATATACAGGTGGTCGCTAATACTACAAAACTATACGTTTAGTATAGAGCATATTAAGGGTAAGGACAACATTCTGGCTGATACCCTTAGTCGACCATCTGAGGTAGAAATACCGCAGATTCCGCATAAGAGTGTAGAGTAATAGATTATTAGTACATTAGAATATTCTATGAAAAATATTTTACAAATACATAGACATTATGTGCTGAACTATGTACTAGGAACACCGATTTACCATGTGTCCGTAGACATCAAAAGAAGAACTATGCTCCGAGTACAAATATATCACCGTGTGAACTGGAACAGCTCGTTACTAACTAAGCTCCATATAGGTTCCGGTGAATCATTTGTGGTAAGCAGAGAAAAACAGTGTCAGAACATTACATAAATCCAGACACGAAAATACTGGTCTACGACACAATCGAACTCTACAGGTGCAATACCCATAGGACACAAGTATGACTGTGTAATGTGTTTAATATACCCATGACAAGTGTGAATATATAGTATGCCAATGAAAGCAATTTCTGAACATTAGGGCAACGACTAACCTGAGGTATTTAAATACTATGTATATATAAACTTATTGTGATATGTATTATAACATTTTAATATAGTGATAAATTATAGGTAGATTAGGTCACTTTAATTTACATTTAGAGTTAGACAATATAATAGTTTTCATTTTTTTTTATTAGTTTAGATAGGATTAATTAGATAGATCAGTAATTTACCCACTTACTTACCTTAAAAGTAGAATAGGATAGTAATTGAAACGTAATAACAGCTAATTATAAACTAGAATAAAAAGTTTAGATAGTATTAGTACCATTTAGGTTTATTACATTTCACTTTGTTTCATTTCATTTGAGTTCATCCCATCTTAATGAACCAGTCCATTTAACAAACGTGATCATGTAGTATTAGGATTAATGTACATCATTATCATAGGATAAAAAGATTATACAATTAAACATACATCATTTACACCATATAAAGTAAAAATAGTAATCATATATTTTTCCATTTAAAAACATTAGTTATAATTTTGTTATATTTCACATTACCCATGTTAGAAAGGTACATAATTGATTACATTTCACATTACCCATTTCATAAAGGTACATAACTCATCTCACATCAATTTCATTTTAAATAGTTAGATTACGTCCCTTAAATTAGATAAACATTATAATTAATGTGGCAAATTAAATTAGAATAGGTAACACATTAGATACATATGTTTAGATCTAGTATGTCAGTATTTAGAGTATTATTTCAGTAGAATATAGTAGTTACTAATACCAGGGTACAAACCATCAACCCTTTTTCTTACATGTAAATATGTGTAAATACATGACTCGTGCAGCAATTTACGCACAGTCATTTAGCTCAACTTTGTCAAACTGAGCCAAACTTGTACAGTGTCACTCCAAGGGTTTTAAATAATTGTGAGGGTAAAAGATGTGTGACAGAAGTGAGGGTAAAAGATGTGTGATAGAAGTGTGAAAGTAAGAGCGAATGTAAATGATACAGGAGAGGGTGAGATCGGCGGAGTTTTTCTGCCGCTCAACGCGACTTTTTGTTTTTTGTCTGCGTCAAGTGTGTGCTTTCTATGTTGAAAATGTGCTGTCTTGAATGTGTTGTGTGTAGTTTAGTGTAGATCTTAGAGAAAGTATTTTAAGTATCATAAGACGGAAACGTAGTCACGAATTAGTGTTATACACTTGTTTGTGGCCACATTTAACGGAATTATGGCACTTCAAAACTAATTTACATACACATGATAGTTAGATACACATGTTAGAAGTTAGATTATACTATTAGTTAGATGCAAACACGCAAACAACCAGAAAAACAAACATATAAATTGCATACATTTTTCGTAGATCAAAGTGAGATAACTCCGGGTCAGGGGACATAATAGACAACGAAACACTAACTTAACAGTGAAAGATAACTTTACACGCGGAAGCGAGATAGGTAAAGCCTGTCGCACACAGCTTGTGTAATGGTTGTTTAATATTATATGGGGGACATGAAGCAATTCATGTGTTGACCCTAAGAAAGTTAACTTTGTATGGGTAGTGAGTTAATTTACTATTTGAGGGCAGGTCTTATAAGACAACGGTCCGGTTCAGACATACCTCTAAATAATATAATATTGCGATTGAGAAGAGGGCTCACGCCAACCAGACAAGTTTGTGGCGATTGCCAGTAGCCAAGTAAAGTGATACTACATTGTGACAATAGTCAGTAGAAGTCTATTGGGTTACCCAAAGCCAGGTTATCAGCAGTCTTTGACAAAAATTAGATACACTAATTTTTTTTTACAAACCTCTTGCGTCACAACCAATGAGTCAAAGTTGATGACGCAACACAGGAGGGGAGGGTGTGTGTCAAAGACTGAAAGAGGTCTACCACAAGATAGAAGACCACCGGGAAGAGTGGTCAACCTCAAGTAGATTAGAGGTAACATAGTGCCCCGATATAAGGGCAAGGTAGGTGAGAGAAAGGGGGACTATTAACTAGTTCTCTCATGAGACACGGAGGCATCGACCAGATTGTTAGTACTCTGGTCACGACAGAATCACGCCTACGTGATAGCCACGGAGAAGAGTGCCACTCAATAGGAGAACGGCTGCTACAAGCGTGCTGAGTGTAACCGCACTCAAAAAGCCGAAGGACGCAACAAGGTCCTTCTGCGTGCTGTGTAGCGAGGCGTGTAGGAAAGTCAGACTGGGGACTGACTTCGTAGAGAGCAGATCATTTAGTGTCGATAGGAGTTTTTTGTAGCCAATTAGATAGAGATTAGCAATAGGGTTTAGGAAACTAGAGATAGGCAATTCTGTGGCTTTGTGTGTGATTTGATAGCGACTGTTTTGTAAATGTAAAGAGCCAACGGCAATAAAATGTACCATTCATTTCCTCTCACACGACTTGCAAGTTTCTTGTGTGGTGTGGGAGATGTAATCCTCTGACGCCTGACACATTGGTTGTTGACACATGTTGCTAGCTCACATTTTCATATATAAGTGTCAAAGACTAGAATACATAGGAGGGAAGACCACCCTGAATGAGTGGTCTACCTCAAGTAGATTAGAGGTAACCCAGTGCCCCAACAAGAGGGCAGGGTAGGTGTAGGGAGTAGATAGGGAGGAGAACTATCAACAGTTCTCTCATGAGACACGTAAGTGTCAACCAGAGGGTAAGCACTCTGGTCACGGTGTAATCACCTCAACGTGATAGACACCAAGAACTTGGAATAGAACTCAGGAGTAGGCTTACTACTCTAAGCGTGTGGAATGATGTAGCATGCAAAAGCCGAAGTGCGCATGAAGACCCTCCGCGTGCTGTGTAATCAGGACGCGGAGGATTGTCAGACAGGGGACGGACTTCGTAGCGGACACATCGCTTAGAGTCGATGCGTCCTTCTTTAAGTGAATAGATAGATTTAGCAGTAGGGCTAGGGACGACTAGAGATAGGAAGTTCTGTGTATTCATGTGTGATTCATTAGAGACAGTTTTGTGCATTTATGTATTGTTAGAGCCAGTGGCAATAAAATGTGTAATCAATTCCTCTCGTACGACTGACAAGTCTTTTTGTGTGGTGCGAGAGAAGTTTATCCCTGAATGCCTGTAGCAGCGCTTGATGACAGGCTAGGATAAAAGTGGTGTCAGAAGTGTAGCTTGGATATTTGGTCAAGCTAAAACACTCACCCACGGCTCTAAAATAGCGTTACTGTCAGTTAATCACAGGGTTTAGTTTGTGTTAGTGTAAAATGGCGTGTGCAGACTAGAACAAGATGCGAGCTATGCCCATCGTGACAAATTACCATTTATTTATACTTATTGAAATGTTTTGTGCTTTATGAACATGTTTTCTTCTGATTTGTAAGTATTATTAGTATAGTTTTGCATCATTTATTTCTACAATTATTTGTTTATTTATGAGTATTTATGAAACATGATTCACGGCGGAGCAATACACTAAGAAATGAGCCGGCGACAATATCGATTTTTCAATCTAAGAATAGCGCTGCGCCTGTGACGTGTCACGGTTGACCCACAGCTGTCCTACGCCATTGGCAAACAGCGACAGATTGTTTACAAATCGCCAAGCCGCTGCTCGCCTGAATCTTTGAATTATAATGAGTATTATTTGTTTATACAAGCTATTTATTGAATATATTTAATAATTTGAACATTATTATTTCCTTTATATTTATTTTAAAGCATTTATTTATTTATTTGTGGACATATTCTATTTTCTACCGTCACGATGGCACTACTTTCTTTATGCAAATAGGATTCAGTCTGCACAGCACTATCATAGATTAAACAGCAGTTAGTTAAGGAAAGCAGAAGATATTAGAACGAAGACAGGACAGTGACAGTCTCTATCAACCATACCACATTGTGTTGTCCGGGGGCATGTAATTGTAAATTTCAAACAAATGTCTAAATGTATATGTCGTTTGCAGTTAGTTAATTATTGATGCTCTTAATAAACCAGATATAACAAGAGCTGTTTAGAAGAGTAACACAAGGTGTGTGTCGGGGTTGCCAAAGGATCGTGCCTGATTGTTCCTGATTGTTAAGTTGAGTATACCCAAATTATTTGTGAATGCAATGTGATTAATAATGCATCTCTTTTTCAGGGTTTAATCTAATGGTATTTTTTGTACACAGGCATTTAAAATCTTAACATATCGAATATACCTGAGTAAATATTTGAGTGCCTATCAACTCTAGCTAATTATCCAACAACATGTCAACTTTAGCTGATTGCATACAAGCAGGCAAGGAATTAGGATACACCGGAAAGGAATTAGAGCAATATGCTGATCAAAAATTTAGGGAAGCAAAATATGCTGATAGAGATGAACGTGCACGAGAAAGACAACACCAGAAGGATATTGTAGAACTAGCTGAAATAACAAAACAAAAGGAGTTAGAAATAAAACACAAAGAGGCACAATTAGCTGAAATAACTAAACATAAAGAGTTAGAAATGAAACAACAACAGTTAGATCAGGAATTAGAGATTAAACAAAAAGAATTAGAATTAAAGCAAAAACAATTAGATCAGGAGAGAGAGTTGAAGCAAAGAGAGATAGATGAAATGGAAAGAGTGAAAGAAAAACAAATACAGATTGAATCAGAGACACAGTTAAAGATGAAAGGTATGGAAGTAGATTCACACGTAGAGATCTCCACCACAAAACTAAAGAGTCAGCAAGAAGAGAATAAACTTAATAAATACAAATATATTATTAAGCCATTCTGTAAAGAAGATTCCATATCAGCTTGGACAGAAAATGTCGAATATCAGCTTAAATACCATCAAGTACCAATCGATATGTGGGCCATGATCTACATGAAAAACCTCTGTGGGGAGCCCCTTAAAGTTATTGAATCAATACCAACTGATCTTAGATCTAACTATCAGTACATTCACGATAGGGTAATGCAACATTTTTTTACTTGATGCCCCTGGGTATCAAGTTCAATTTTCTAACTTAAAACCAAAACCAAGTGAGACCTTCATCGATTATGTCTCGAATGTCCAAAGCGTGCTGAATAGATGGCTTAATGCAGCAAAAATAGGAAACGACTTTGAAAAACTTAAAAATGTAATAGCCATGGATAAAGTTATATCCACAGTCCCAACTCCTTTCGCGAAGTTCCTTCAGCAGTCAGACATCGAAACAATACAACAATTCGAGAAGAAAGGCTCCGCATATTTTTCCTCGAATAGGGAAGTTTTTAAAACATCAAACATCGACTCTGAAATAGTCTCTTTTGTTAAGGACCAACCTAAAAGTTATCGTAGCAATAAAAAACCATTTCAGAGAGTCGACAAGAAAGATCAAAAATTGCCTAAATGTATGTATTGCCAACTTTTTCATGATACTTACGCTATGTGTGATAAATCACCGAACTATCCGACACATCTTGAGATAGTCATTAAGAAACAACAAAACAAGAGAAATGCATACAGGCGTGCGGTTAAATGTTTTTTCTGTGCTAGCTACGGGCATTACTCCAGTAAATGCCTAGGCCGTCAAAGAATGAAGGCCAACAGTGCAATGTTAATTGATACATCTTCTGATAGTGAGAGTGAGACTGAGTGCGAGGTCGAGAATGAATTACCTTTTAACCAATCTGAAGATGTTTGTTGTGTAAACGATATCTTAAGTTTGACAGTTGTGAGCGCTGTCACCAATTTCATGCAGACGGAAAATTAGAATGTGGACACACAGTGCCATTCTCCACTGAGAGTGCAAATGCAGCATTAGCCTCCAGAGGCAATTTGGTGTTCCACAATGCACTGGTCAATGAAATACCATGCCAATGTTTGCTTGACAGTGGAAGCACTCTTATCGGTCTTAGAAAGGAATTTGTGAACCCAAATGATTATACAGGTGACTCAGTCAAATGCCGAACCTTTTCGGGTAATATCGAAATTTACCCGCTGGCAAGAGCCCGTATAAACACTCCTTTCCTTTCTGGTACCTTTACATGTGCTATTTTAGATAACCCTTGTACTGATTTAATTTTGGGATGCTTACCCCAATTGAAGCATCGCACTAACAAAGAAATAGCTGCATGGAAAAAATTAAATGCAGCAAATGCAACAACCAGAGCAGATACTGTTAAACACCAAGACACACTACAGGAGGAAAGACTACTGTTGCTATCACCAACTAGGACGGATGATACCACCAGACAGAAGTTTATAGACCAGCAAAAAGCTGATCCGAGTGTGTCTCCGTATCTAAAACTGTTAAAAGAAAAAGCTAAAGTAACAAAAAACGCATCATGGTTCTTTATACTTAATAATGGGATTCTTACTCGTTATTATACAACCAAAAACCATGAGATTCAGCAAACGGTGTTACCTGTACAACACCGCCAAACTGTGCTAAAGATTGCACACGAGTCACCGTTTGCTGGTCACCTTGAATACGACAAAACCAGGGCCAGAATTCAGGCTCATTTTTACTGGCCGGGTTTTTGTAATGACATAAAATTATTCTGTCGGTCATGTAATGTCTGTCAACAACTAGTACGTAAGGGTAAACATCCTACAGCTGAAGTACAACCTTCAAAACTGGCCTCTAGACCATTCGAGAGTGTGGCGGTGGATATTGTTGGACCCCTGAACCAGGTGTCCAGCAAAGGAAATCGCTTCGTCTTAACGCTAGTAGACCTATGTTCAAGGTGGGTTGAGGCGGTAGCTTTAAAATACATCACCTCCAAAGATATTGCCAATGTATTTTTACATTTGTTCTCACGATTCGGATTTCCACGTACCATCTTATCCGACCGGGGAACCCAATTCATATCGGCTGCAACGCAAGCCCTTACAAAAATGTTAGGAATTAAACAGCATTTTACAACAGCTTATCATCCAGCCATCAATGGAATCGTAGAGAAGATTAACGGAGACCTAAAACATATGCTGGCTAAGGTGACAGCAGAAAACCCATCTGAATGGGATACACTGTTGCCAACAGTGCTGTTCGCCTATCGGGAGATTCCCCATTCAAGCACGGGTTTCTCACCTTTTGAGTTAGTATACAGGGCTAACCCACGTGGACCCCTAACAATTTACCATCAGTTAGTAACTAATGCGATTGAAATTCCAACCCCTAAAACACCTTATGAGATGGTAACAGAAACACGCGATAAAATTATGAAATCGTGTATGATAGCCAAGGCAGCTTTGGAGAGGAAGGGTCAAATCTACCGCCAATACGCAAATAGAGGTGCTAGGACTATTAATCTTGAACTAGATCAAGACATACTGCTTTTACTCCCAGACAAACGTAATTTATTATTGACCTCATGGCAAGGGCCATTCAAAGTGGTACGAAAAATTTCAGATGTCGATTATGAAATATCGATAAACGGACACTTAAAGATATTTCATATCAACATGTTGAAACCTTACTTTTCACGACAAGAGACAGAACTGGAGACAGACGAACATAATGCACCCACACCTATTGATGAGACGACAGACATACATAACGCAACTACACTAGTTAGCGATACTGGCAAGGACGACAATATGCATACACTTAGTGAGCATACAGAAAACGCACTTAGCACCACCAACGTACTGAACCAGGTAGACGACGACGGGATGGAACTACCTGTTCCAATTGTAGACAAGACTGCGACATTAGAGTGTATACGGTTAGAACCGGGACTAACAGAAGAGCAACGACGACAGACATTAGAATTAGTGACGGAGTATAAGGACATATTTTCCGACATTCCAGGTAGGACGGACAGGATTGAGCACTCCATCCTTCTTTCGGACTCAAAGCCTATCAAATGCAGGCCGTACTCTATCCCACTTAGCTACAGAGAAAGTCTAAATAAGGAAATTCTTAATTTAGAAGCTAGTGGAATCATCCAGAAATCTACATCTGAGTACTCCTTTCCAATCGTCTTGGTAAAGAAAAAGGACTCCACAATTCGTCTCTGTGTGGACTATAGAAAACTCAACAATGTCACTAAGATCGACGCAGAACCAATTCCTTCCTGCGAAGATCTTATTCTTGATATGTCCACCTCCAAAATCTTCTCTAAATTAGACCTTACTAAGGGATATTGGCAGGTCCCTATGCAGACTCAATCCATCCATCTTACTGCATTCTCAACACCTTTAGGTCTTTACGAGTGGCGGTTTCTACGTTTCGGACTTTGTAACGCTCCTGCCACTTTCGTACGCCTAACTAGAGATTTACTACATGGAGTGAAGAATACGGTGACATATATGGATGATATTTGTGTCCATACAGATGACTGGACAACACACTTACTGAAACTCCGACAGGTCTTCGATAGGTTGCGACTCTTCGGTCTCACTGTCAAACCTAGCAAAGTTGAACTGGGCCTACAAGAAATTGATTTTTTGGGCCATGTCATTTCACAAGGACAACTAAAAACTGACAATAGAATTGTTACTAAAATTATGAACCTGACCATGCCTACAACAAAGAAGCAGGTCAGGAGCCTTTTGGGTTTAGTAAATTATTATAGTAAGTTCATACCGAACTTAGCCGAAATCACGAGTGTATTTTCTAATGTTTTGAAAGCATCGGTAAAATTAGATGTCAAAGATGCATTATTAATTGCTGCATTGTCAAAATTGAAACTCCTATTTAGTAATATACCAATTCTGCGTTTGCCTAATCCTAGGCTCATTTATTATCTTAGGACAGATGCCAGCACGATCTCCATCGCTGGAGTACTAGGCCAGTTTTACGATGGCATCTTTCATCCAATTTGCTACGTGAGCCGCAAGATCACACCTGCTGAGTCCAGATATTCCATATCAGAGTTGGAAGCCCTAAGTGTCATCTATTCAGTAAGGAAGTTACATCGATTTCTAGCGGGTAATCACTTCGTAGTACAGACCGACAACTCCCCAATCAATGTCATACAAAGTGGGGTGCATCGCAATGACCGCATCTACAGGTGGTCGTTAATCTTACAAAATTATACTTTTAGTATAGAGCATATTAAGGGTAGGGACAACATTCTTGCTGATACCCTTAGTCGACCATCTGAGGTAGAAATACCTGATACTCCACATGAAATGTAGTCTAAGATAATGTAATTTAGTACACTTAAAATATCCTGTGTAAAATATCCTATGTAATACATAGACATCATGATCAGAACTGTGTGCTAATAACAGGGAATCACCATGTGTCCATAGACAGCAGAATAAGAACTGTGCTCCAAGAACAAGTGAATCACCGTGTGTACATAGACAGCTCGTTACTTACTATGCTCCATTTGTGGTCCGGTGAATCACCTGTGTTAATCATGGAAGAACAGTGTCAGAACAATGCGTAAATAACAGACACGAATATACATGTCTACGACACAAGCGGACTCTACAAGTGGAAGAATACCCATAAGACACTAGTATGACTGTGGAGTCTATTTAATATACCCAGGACAAGTGTGTAACTGTGAACTGTGCCAACAAAATCAATTTCTGAACTTTACGGCAACCACTAACCTGAGGTAGTTAAATACCATGTATATACATTTAGCTATTGTGATATGTATTATAACATGTTTTTAATACAGTGAGAAATTATAGTTAGATTAGTTACTTTAATATACAATTAGAATAGAATTAGGTAATATGATAGAATTTTTTTTTTTTTTTAGTTTAGATAAATCACTAATTTACCCATCTACTTAGGATAGTAACTTTAAATTTAATAATAGCTAATTAAATACGAGGATAAAAAGTTAAGATAGGAACAGTACCAGTTAGTTCATTTCATTTCACTTTATTTCATTCCATCTTGATGAACACTTTAACAACCTCATCATTTAGGATTAAAAGTAGTTTATACCTTATAGGATTATACATTTGAACATACATCATTTACACCATGTATAGTAAAATTATCAATCATATTTTTTCATTTAGACATTAAAGTGTTTATTATTATCAGAGTATAAACTATCAACCCTATTTCATCCATGTAAATATTTTGTAAATACATGACTCGTGCAGTAAGTTACGCACAGTCATTAAGCTCAACTCTTTTCAAACTGAGCCAAACTTGTACAGTGTCACTTCAAGGTTTGTAAATAATTGGGAGAATAAAAGATGTGTGACAGAAGTGTGAAAGTGAGAGAAAAAGGAAAATATAGAATGGAGAGTGAAGACAATCTGCGGATTTTTTCTGCCGCTCAACGCGACTTTTATTATTTGTCTGCGTCAAGCGTTTGCTTTCAATGTTGAAATATGCTGTTTCGAATGTGTTGTGTGTAGTTTTGTGTTAGCCATAATTACATTAGACCTTAGGGAAAGTATTTTAAGTCTCATAAGACGGAAACGTAGTCACGAATTAGTGTTATACACTTATTTGTGGCCACATTTAACCGGATTATGGCACTTGAAAACTGACTTACATACAAATTATAGACAGACACACATGTTAGAAGATTAATTACGTTATTAGTTACATCTAAACACGCAAACAACCAGGAAAACAAACATGTAAAGTGCATACATTTTTGGAACAAGGGGAGATAACTCCGGGTCAGGGGACACAGTAGACAGCGAAACACTAACTTAACAGTGAAAGATAACTTTACACGCGGAAGCGAGATAGGTAAAGCCTGTCGCACACAGCGTGTGCAAGGGTTGTTTAATATTATATGGGGGACATGAAGCAATTCGTGTGTTGATCCTAAGAAAGTCAACTTTGTATGGGTAGTGAGTTAATTTGCTATTTGAGGGCAGGTCTTATAAGGCAATGGTCCGGTTCAGACAAACCTCTAATAAATATAATATTGCGATGGAGAAGAAGGCTCACGCCAACCAGACAAGTGTGTGGCGATCACCAGTAGCCAAGTAAAGTAATACTACATTGTGACAATAGTCAGTAGAGGTCTATTGAGTTACCCAGAACCAAGTTATCAGTAGTCTTTGACAAAAATTAGACACACTAATTTTTAGAAACCTCTTGCGTCACAACCATGAGTCAAAGTTTGTAACGCAACACAGGAGGGGAGGGTGTGTGTCAACGACTAGAATACATAGGAGGGAAGACCACCCTGAATGAGTGGTCTACCTCAAGTAGATTAGAGGTAACCCAGTGCCCCAACAAGAGGGCAGGGTAGGTGTAGGGAGTAGATAGGGAGGAGAACTATCAACAGTTCTCTCATGAGACACGTAAGTGTCAACCAGAGGGTAAGCACTCTGGTCACGGTGTAATCACCTCAACGTGATAGACACCAAGAACTTGGAATAGAACTCAGGAGTAGGCTTACTACTCTAAGCGTGTGGAATGATGTAGCACGCAAAAGCCGAAGTGCGCATGAAGACCCTCCGCGTGCTGTGTAATCAGGACGCGGAGGATTGTCAGACAGGGGACGGACTTGGTAGCGGACACATCGCTTAGAGTCGATGCGTCCTTCTTTAAGTGAATAGATAGATTTAGCAGTAGGGCTAGGGACGACTAGAGATAGGAAGTTCTGTGTATTCATGTGTGATTCATTAGAGACAGTTTTGTGCATTTATGTATTGTAAGAGCCAGTGGCAATAAAATGTGTAATCAATTCCTCTCGTACGACTGACAAGTCTTTTTGTGTGGTGCGAGAGAAGTTTATCCATGAATGCCTGTAGCATCGCTTGATGACAATAAGATACTAGCCTAAAACGGCTACCAGAAAACTTCTTGGGAAATAAAAGTTGCCGGCGGGATACCGACCACACCACCTATAAGAGCCAGGACTGGCATCAACAATATCAGCCTAACCCCATAAACACAACGCTCCTCACGACGTTAAAAGAACTCCTATTCTTTCCCTTTCCACAGGTGGATCTGCTGCTCTCAATATCTACAACAAAATTAGACTTGACATTAAAATGCAGATTGCGCGAATCCGGAAAGACGATCCCTAGGACACCAGTCATTAGATCTGTGGAATCTCCCAGCCCGAGGCCGTGTCTGGCAAAATGTCACTTCCAGATTTGGTCTCTGTTGGGGCGTGCACAGACGGAAGCTTGGGAGGACAAAAGGGAAGGATTTGAATTCATGGGAGTAAAAAGGAAATTTTAATATGTATTGACAGAGGTCAGCCTGGCCGAATGGATAATAATGTATGTTCTAAAACATATGATGTAGTCTTGCCGAGGTAAGGGGTTCAACCACTACACCGGGCTAAAATGTTTTCTCGTCATTGACTTGGGGACGTACATTACAAGTACCTCTGAAGTCGGAGTTTGTTCGCCTGATGGCAGAAGGTACTGTTAATAGGGAAAGCTAATCCACACGCAAAATTCAGCCCAGCACTACTATAATTAGTGTATATGGACTACGCTTGAGTTCAAAGCGAGCAAGCGTGGAAACAATATGTGTTGATTGGCACTTATGAAAGAGACTGGGAGGGGTGACGAAAATATTATAGAACATTTATCATTCCTTAGCTGTGGTTTATGGGTAGTGAACGCGTAACGGAATTCCCTGGCATAAGGAGTATAGGGTTTGCAATCCGCTCGTGACTATTTGGGATCAGACCGCTTTGCGTTGAATTTGATGTACGTAGCGTCGGTAGCTCAAAAAGCAATGTCAAACTCATTCATTCAGTTATTCAGTAGCATGTCCTTTGCAGAACTTCGCTTCCATAACAACCGTTCGGAAAACTTCTCGGTCATAAGCAAGATGTTCCGCGTCCGACACACACATCTGGAGATTATCTGCCACATCTTGCACCAATCTTCTCTTCAGCCTTCCTCTTCCTCTCTTCCCGTGCATTTACCCCTCCATGCTTGTTCTCTCCAAACTTTTATGGCGTATCAAGTGACCAAAATATTTTAATTTTCTTTGTTTCTCATCTCATCTCATCTCATCTCATCAAGTTCCTCTTATACCTTGCGGTATTTCTTTGTTTTATCGTCTTTATTAGCCAACCTTCTTCAACATTTAACTCTGGTCATATGGAAGCATTAGTTCTTTTCTGTATCCAAGATATTCTTAGAACCCGTATTTTATATGCTAAACTGCTGAACGTAAAAACTAGGTAGCAAATCACAAAAGCCAACAATGCTGAGGTTGACTGCGACTTCCTCTAAAGAACGTGCAACAATCTTTTTAATCTGATACTACGGGCGTGTTAATGTAGTCACTAGGGGATTGCGCGGGTTATGTCATTAGCGCTGTCGGACTAGATCTTTATGTCTGCGTTCGTGGTTCACTAAGACAGGGAAGGAAAAAAAAAACCAGGCTACCTTTTCTTCCATTCACAGGGCCTTACAAAATGCCTAGGTCCCAGAACATCCTTGACACATAGCAAGTTATGCTTCGGCGCTTGGTCTTGATTTTTTTCTGTTTAGCCTGACAGAAGAAAGAAATTAAAACCACAGGCACATAAAATGGGCTTAACAGACAAAAAGATCGACTTCATTGCACGGGTTTTATCCCATATAGTTTAGTCTCTTTCAGCATAGCCGCCTGTCAAAACTGTTGCACAGATCACGAACTCTGATGCCCTAGAGCAGTGGTTCTCAACCGGTGGGGAATCCCCCCCCCCCCCAGGGTGAATTTTAGGGTTTCCAGGGGGATGGGGTGGAGAAATTAAGATTATTTCAAGATCGCGTTAATACAAGAACCGATTACTTTATATTGTTTTTCCCTTCATACTTTACGGTTCTGTACGTCTCACGCTTCTATAATTCATTTTATAAAGTAAGTAGACCCACAAATCAAGTTTTATGTGGATGTCTAGACTTGTTTTAGTATGTGCTATTAAATTTAGCTTCCATTATTATGTATACTGTGTAGGAGCAGGGGGATCTTTAGGTAGGAAATACGAAAAGGGGGGGGGGGATGACGTTCTGAAAATAGGGTGAATGGGAGCACGGGCCAAAAAAGGTAGAGAACCACTGCCCTAGAGTTTCCCTGCCCAAAGACACATACCAGCTAAAGATAACACGGTGTCTCCATGAAGGACAAGGTGTACGTCGATGCTCGACCTACTAAAGCTTTTGTGTACCCACACTACCCATAGAGTGCCGTTTAGCCTATACCAAACACGCGCAGAGCACCATATATCCGATATGGTTGCAAAGGAAACATTCACTTGTTTACTTTTTACATCATTATCACTTTGTAAGATTCAAGGGATTTAATTATTATGTAAGAATTTTAGATCGTTAGAGATTGATTATTCACGCCCTATTAAACTTGTGTTACCATTTATAGACACACAGAGACACAGACACACAGACAAACACATACAACGACAAGTAGATTGAGAGAAAGGCAAACAAGCAGATAGCGATTGATGGAATGGTGGGTTAATGTATGGATGAACAGGTATAAAGGTAGGTGGATATTGGATAGCCAGCTTTTTGGAGAGACAGACTGACTGAAAGACATGTAGACGTAAAAATATAAGAAAAAACAAACAAACAAACAAACAAAGAAAAAGAACTTAGGTTAGGACAGAGAAGCAGAGAAATAATTAAAGACAGCCTCAGATAGACACAAATACAGACGTATTTTTGTACTTTAGCTAGACAGATAGAATGACCGACATAGGGACAGACAGAAGAAAGAGTAACAGAAGACACGCACAGTAGACGTGTCTGTCTCACTCTCTCATATCTTCCATACTTTCTTTCACACGTGTGAAGGGTATTCTCTCACTCTTTGCCCCACACTGCATCTCTCTTACAACCATTTTTTCTCTCACACCCACTTTCTCTCTCACACTCGTTTCTCGCTCAAACCCAATTTATCTCTTACACCCGCTGTCTCTCTTACACCCACTTTCTCTCTTACAACCACTTTCTCCCTTACACCCACTTTCTCTCTTACACTCACTTTCTCTCTTACATCCACTTTCTCTCTCAAGCTGTCTCACTTACTCTTTTATTTCTTTCACACAGTCATTTCATGCAGTCTATCTCATTCTGACTATAACGTACACTCACTCTCTTTCTCACCCTCTCAGTCTCCAACACACTTTCTAATTCTCTCTTTTTCTCCCCCTCTCTCTCCCGCTCTCTCTCTCTCTCTCTCTCTCTCTCTCTCTCTCTCTCTCTCTCTGAACACACTCTGGCTCGGTCTTTTACAATGTCTTCTTTCTCTCTTATTCGTGGTTTTACCCTAATCGAACTCTCATAATTTCTTTTCCTCTAACAACCTTATATATTGTATCTCTCTCTCTCTCTCTCTGTCTCTCTCTCTCTCTGTCTGTCTCTCTCTCTCTCTCTCTCTCTCTCTCTCTCTCTTTCTCTGTCTTGCTCTCTTTCTCTCTCTCTCTCTTCCTATCTCTATTTCTCTCTCTCTTTCTCAAATTTTCTCTCTCTATGTCTCTCTCTGAATCACAGAATCACATTATCTTTCTCTCTGTCTTTCACATTGTCATCCTCATTCTCTCTCAATATGTCTCTTACCCTCCCCACAAGATCATATTTTCTCTCATTCTAACATACTCAAACAACCTCTCTCACTCACTCCCATCCTCCCATTCTCGGCTTCCATTTTTCCCTCATCATTCTCAACAGTGTCGTGGTGACGCTGAAGTCTTCCTGTGATTATAAATTGTCCGATCTCTACCACGGCTCCATTCCAGCACATTGGTTTCCTCGTGCCGCCAGGTCGCAACATTAGCACTTTTCTAACCTGAGTTAGAACACTCTTTCAGATTAACTGGGGAAATTCCCCGTTGACCAAGTGTCAGGGAGTTTGTCAGTACAGTAGTTTTTGTAATCAGGAGAGAGGGAGTGTGAAGCTTGAACGAAGACAGACGAGATAGACGGACGGGTAGACGACGGATAGATAGGAAGGAGCCTGTTATACTTATTTACACACATATACGCGACACACACACAAACGCAAGCATATTTATTGAGAGATACAATGCGGCAGACAGACGGGGTAGGATGGGAGAGATGGAGAGAGAGAAAGAGATAGAGATAGAGAGAGATAAACAAATAGACACAGTTACAGACAAACAGAGAACATCAAAATACACACATGTAGTGAGCAGACAAACTTGGGGACAAAGAGATAGACTGACAGACAAATAAACAAATAAAGAGGCAGAAGGATGAGGTGAATGAAGAAAGTAGCGAAAGATAAGTAGATTAAATCAACTTTATTGAGAGAGACAGACATATAGATCATTATATATATATATATATATATATATATATATATATATATATATATATATATATATATATATATATATATATATATATATATATTCTTCTTCTTCAGCGTTCCGAGCCATTGAGGTTCTTTGCTGCAAATACAATCCGTCTCCATTCGTCTCTCTGGTGGACCTTCTCTTGCCAGTCATTGATTCCAAGTGCTTGTAGGTCTGTACATGTATTATCTCTCCACCGCCTTCTTGGTCTACCTCGGGGTCTACGGTAATTTATTTCCTGAGTGTAAGCGAGTTTTGTTTCCCTATTATCTTCCATTCTTTCTATATGCCCCAGCCATTGTAGTCTATTAGCATTCATGATACCAGTGATTAGCGGGGACTTAAACAGATCATAAATGTCTTTGTTACTTCTTCTTTTCCACTCTCCACTTTGTGTATCCCTAATGGGTCCAAAGATGCGTCTTAAAATTATTGTTCTCAAAGGTTTGTAACAAGGCTTCGTCTCCTTTCGTTGTACTCCAGGTTTCAGAGCCATACAGCATAACTGGTCTGATCAGTGTTTTGTATATTGTGATTTTGGTGTTACGAGATAGCGCCTTTGATTTTAGTAGATGTTGTAGTGCATAGTATATCTTATTTCCAGAGTTGATTCTAGTTTGTATTTCTTCCCTTATGATGTTGGAGCAGTTGAAGATCGTACCCAGGTATTTGTATGTTTCCGTTCTTTTAATGGTCATATTATCTATTTGTATGTGGCCAGAGTTTCTAGCAATTCCGTCTCTTGAAATTACCATATATTCTGTCTTATCTTGGTTGATAACCAGCCCCATCTGTTGGGCTTTTTCCTTTAAGTGAGTCAATATTTCCAATGTCTTTTGTTCACTTTGCCCTATAATATCTATATCATCTGCATAACCAAGCAGCTTGGATGTTCCTCCAATATCACATTCCTCCTTTACCTTCCTTACAACTTTCTCTAGAGCCAGATTGAAGAGTAGCGGCGATAGTGCATCACCCTGTTTCAAGCCAGATGTTATTTGGAAGGGGTCTGATTTCCTGCCTTTATATGTTACTATATTATAAGTATCTTCCATGCATAGTCTGGTCATGTTGATTAACTTCCTTGGTATTCCAAATTCCTGCATATCATTCCATAGACTATTCCTATGGACACTATCATAAGCCTTTTTAAAATCCACAAAAATGTTATGGAGATCTCTTTTATATTCCCAATGTTTCTCGGCTATTTGTCGTAAGATAAATATCTGATCTATTGTTGATCTGTTTTGTCTAAAACCCGCCTGGTAGTCACCTAATATGTCTTCTGAATATGGTTTTAGTCTATTTAGTAATACTGCGGATAGTATCTTATAGCTTGTGGACAGTAGTGATATTCCTCTATAATTTCTACATTGGAACTTGTCTCCTTTCTTAAAGATAGGTATCAATAATGACTCTTTCCAGTCATGGGGTAATTCTTCTGTCCTCCAGATTTTTATTATTAGTTCGTATAGCTTTAGATGTAATGCATGGCCACCTGCCTTTATAAATTCAGCAGCAATTCCATCAGTCCCAGTTGCCTTATTGTTTTTAAGTCGTGTGATTACACGACTTAAATATTATATATTATAATATTATATATATATATATATATATATATATATATATATATATATATATATATATATATATATATATATATATATATATATATATATATATACTGCAAGAAGCGTTGTACTGGAACCATGCGTATCTAAACCTTACTATGAATGCGACAGCGCATCTATAAGTTTACCCGAAGTGATATAATCTCCATTCTTCATAAACTATTACCCAGTATCCATGTGTCTTATATCGGTGCCAATCACTTTCCATGAGTGTATTTATCCAGTTAATCAAAGAATAACATAACACTTAAAAATGCCACCAGCGGAAATGAGATAGAAACCGGAAAGATTGAAGATTGCGCAGTTTTCTAGCGTCAGTTAAAAAGTCACAAACTCAAAACTAATCGAGAATAAACTCACCTGAAGCAGAAAATGTTTGAATGGGCGAACTTCTTCCAGTGACGGCGTACAGATAGAAGGATAAACGATTGAAGGAAGCAGACAAACAGATCGCCCAGCCAGGAGACAAAGCAGGCAAGAAAGAATTATACAGACACTTTATGGTTGGGTTGAATGCTTCCGTGGGGAATCCTTTGGGGTCCGAGTTTTAAACGCTCTAGTTTGGTGCATTGCTGCTCATGTTGTTTGAAGTTGAAGTAGAGACTTTACTTCTCACTTTAATAACAACAGATAGAGAATTTATTACTGAAGTTAAATGTATAATATTCTAGGCAAAGGCAGCATATAACATTACAATTTATCTTTGTCAACCGATGTGACAGAAAGAGTTCTTAATTAAGAGCTATATTGAGCAAAACCTTATATGAGGAAGCAATTCATTGACAATTAGCAGGCAAGTGAGAATTTATGTGGATGTTGCTGAGATGTTTATTTTTTCATCGCTCACTTTGAAATCAAGTGTAGCCCACACACTACTATTTCTAAAGCACAGGACTGATTTTCGCGCGTGGATTAGCTTTCACTGTTATCAGTGTCTCTCTCCCTAAGTTGAACCCACTCCGACTTCAGAGGTACTTATAATTTACGTCCCCTAATCAAGGACGAGACGTCAACATTTGAGTCCAATTAAGCGGTTGAAACCGCTACCTCGGCATTAAAACACCGGAAGTATAAGAGCGAGAGCATTTATACATGAGTATAATTCAGAAACCACACCAGAAAATAGACACGTTCATAAGTTTAGAAACGCAGTGAATGGAACTAGCAACATGCTAGCCACTGCAACAGCTCCGTGGCAATGAAGATGATAATGTTGAAGGTAATGTTGTTATTTATTATGGTGATGATGTTGGTGGTGGCAATGTTTGCATATGGTGATGATGCTGATGTTAGTGGGGTGGTGATGATAATGATGTTAGTGGGGTGGTGATGATGCTGATGTTAGTGGGGTGGTGATGATAATGATGTTAGTGGGGTGGTGATGATGCTGATGTTAGTGGGGTGGTGATGATGCTGATGTTAGTGGGGTGGTGATGATAATGATGTTAGTGGGGTGGTGATGATGCTGATGTTAGTGGGGTGGTGATGATGCTGATGTTAGTGGGGTGGTGATGATGCTGATGTTAGTGGGGTGGTGATGATGCTGATGTTAGTGGGGTGGTGATGATGCTGATGTTAGTGGGGTGGTGATGATGCTGATGTTAGTGGGGTGGTGATGATGCTGATGTTAGTGGGGTGGTGATGATAATGATGTTAGTGGGGTGGTGATGATAATGATGTTAGTGGGGTGGTGATGATGCTGATGTTAGTGGGGTGGTGATGATGCTGATGTGACGAAACGCGTTTATCTGTCTTGGGTCGTCAAGTTCCCGCACTATTTTGGCGCGTCATCGGGGACTTTCCCAGCTAAAAATAGACTGAGGGAAGCCGATGGAGGACTTATTATCTAGAATCGTCTCGAAACACCGGAATTCGAGTAACCCGTGATGTTGGGTATCGCTCTAACTTCCCGTGCAGAGAGATCTAGAAACTCTAGGCGGGGAATGACGTTTTCCCGAGAAAGTATCTTTTCTCAAGAAGCACTCGCTTCTTGTGCGCATTGAGTTGGCACGAAGCGGGAAATTGGCTAAAGCAGTCATTCACTTACTTTTGTTCGAAGAGAACAGACGCTGGCCTGAATGTGAGCCATTTTTGTGTTGCGTCTCACCTCAACCATGATTCGGCTGACTGTTATGAAAAGGAAGCTGAGAAGCCCTTGAACAGTTCGGAAGCTGACTGGAGAGCTGGTTTCACCATCCAGGTAGATATTTGGTTAAATCATTTAACTTTGTACGTGTGTTTCACACGCCATTGTTCTAACCTCATTACCTATGCGGATGCCCTCGCATACTAATTAGCAAACCGATCGATAACGCCGGTGACAATTAAGCGTGTGTTTGTTTACCGTGTGCTCGCGAATCAGCTGTTAGGAACGCCGTAATGTGATGTGAGCGATTTGGGTTCCAAATATATGTACCATATATTGCCAATCGTTGCATCTATTAGGTTGCTGTGTTAGAATAAAACCTAGTTACGTGTGCCGGATGGAAACGTAGATTATGTCAGTCAGTTGCTGAAGCCAGAAGAACGGTTAGAAAACCAGGTAAGTTGGTAGGTGGAGATTCAGACAAAAGTGTGCTTAGTTACTAAGTAAAGGAAGAACTTAGTTCTGTGCTCCAGGAATGATGTAACTATTATGTAGTAACTTAATAGTGAATTCATTGTGTGGAACAGCGGATTTCTGTGGAAAGGTAAGTGGCTTTGGTGCTATATCTATATATATATGATGTGGCATTGTGTATATATATTAGGTCATGACATGTGATACTTCCTGGGGTAATTCCGAACGCCGAATAGATCGACGCGTGATAACACTGCGTGCCGGCGCGATGTAAATATGCGTTCTGAAATCTTGTCTAAGCTATCCTGTTTCTTTCATACTGGCGCTAGTGCGAGTGAATGCTAAGGTGCTGGAAGTATGGAAGGGTGCAAGGAGGCTGTATGAGACTGGGGAAATATAGAATATGGGGATGGGAAAGCAAGTTATGAAAGTATGTGTTGGTAGACCAAACCAACGATGAAGTTCAGTCCAGGCCAAGGCTAAACCACTTGGGAGGACAGAACTGGAACAGTACCCTTGGAACATGGGGGGGAACATGTATTCTCAAGAAGGCTTCTTGACTCTAAGGCAGAGTCTGATAAGAAGAGTTTGCTGTGGCGTGGGCAGGTGGTCCCACCAGCAAACAGGCTTGTGTACATAGTGGATGTGATCATGTACTATTCCTATATCCCGAGGGATGGTATATTGATCAAGTTTAGGTTTCTTAATGTACATTGATGATGTTAGGAATGAGTCTAGGGACTCTTTACCTATTTGTTTAGTTCGATTAAATTAGAACAATAACAGCCTTGTATCATTACTGACGTTAGCGACGACTGGTAGATGATTAGGGATAGGTGAGACCTAGGATCAGACTCGTCATTCTGATTTCTTGCTCTGTTTGACGGGCTGTTCTGTGAGGCCAGCTGACATTTGTGAACCCATGCTTGACTACTCTCCATATAGAGATAATGCTTTGGTTATATGGATAACTAACTAGCATGACTGAGAGTTGAGTAGTTATTGGTAGGATGCATGTGGACTAATGTTTGGGCCAGTATACTCTCACCGGTCGCTCTTCCTTTTCAGGAGTTTGCCTGTTGAGGAACCAGTCAACTATAATTGTTGTTGGCAGAAAACCACTTCGTGTGACAGAGCGAAGGGTTCAGTTCTTTACTTATCACGCCAGACTCCATCACACCAGGTACCCAATGTGATTCACCATGCGTGAAGGTTGCTTCAAGACATACAACTGCCCTGAAGGTGCACGTGTGGGAAGGGATGGTTTGTGATCGTTTAAAATAGAAGATACTCTGTTTTTGCCAGGAACCTTTCAGCATGTTGAGTAATCATGCTCGACAGGGAACACCGGTCCGTCTGGTTTGACGGGGGTTCTGCCTAAACGCAGAAGTAATTAATCTTCAGACACTTGAATGGTTCTTTGGACAGCTCGAGTGGCAGGTCTTGAGAAGAACTACACCAGTATTGACGTGGGTCAAGTGTAACCCGGTGGAAGGGACTATGGATTATAGTCCAACCTGAATTGTTTCAGTAAAATAGATGTCTGATTCTATTAATGTACTGTTACCGTATCCAGATTATCAACTGTGTTCTAGAAGGACTCAGTAACTTTTCAGTAGCCATATCTGATCCACCAAAGTGTGACTGTAAGAGACCATTGAATTGGTCAATGACAGATCGGTTCTGCAGTGGGACTGTGCTATGAGTGACAGACCATTCGGTTGGTCAGTGACTATTTAGTTCATCGAAGTAACCAATACTTGGAGCCAAGTCCAGGAAGATTGTCTCCAACTCGGTTGTGTTCGAGAACTGTATTACCAGTGACTCTGTGGGAGTGTTATAGATGCAGTTGGTCCAGTGAAGTGTGGTCCAGCAGTGACTCTATTGTTGTGGTTCCACGTTCGGGAGACGGAGTGGTTTCCAAGGTTCTAGTCATCTCACTGGAAGGAAGCCGGGTGAGTGGCGGACCGACTGGACGGGACATCTGCATCCACTCTACTTCTCAACTCGATGAAGACACCTACATCTCTAAGTCTGTCTCTACTCTATCTTCTATTTGTGTAAATAGATTCTTCTATCAGGATGTTCATTTCAGTTCTATATTCTCAAGGGTAGAATAAACTTTATGTAAGTTGACTTGCTCTTTGTATAATGATTGAGTGTGGTCTCGGACGATGCCTAAGTGTTCATTGTTCAACATGTGTAGGTAGTTAGTGGGGGTCTAGAATCTGGAGGGGTGTGTAGACGTAACTAAATAACCTGAGATCAACCACAGAGAAACAAAGTGTATCTGCTCGTCCAACCCCTGGGGCTAGAATACACGGGAGTGCTAGAGACACCTCGGGTGTGGTTCACTCTCACTACCCAAGGTGAACCCGAAACACTCCGTTACAGAGTGGGGGCTCGTCCGGGATTATTCCAAGATCTTTGTGTGTTGTAGACCTCTCACATAGGGATAGGGACTTTGTCTTTATCCTCTACTACAGTCTACATAAGATTCTACTACTTCTACCTATCTCCTAACTGTCTGACGGACATTTGTGTTGTGGTGATTAGTTAGTACTATTGATTATTGATTCATTGTATTGCTTCACCCACCCATACTTGAGTACCCACCTATCATAGTCAACATGACTACCCAAGAGATAGACTTGGACAAAGTTCAGGAAACTGGACGTAAGTCTGGTCTTGAAGGAGATGCTTTGAAATCCTATGTCCAAGAGGTGGAAAGAAATTTTCGCCAAGAGGAAAGAGAGAGGAGGAGAGCAGAAAGAGAACTGGAAGCCAGTAAAGTGGCTCTGGAGGAAAAGAGGATAGCGGCTGATACTGAAATGAAACGGCTTGAGTTGGAAGCCGAGAAAGAAAAACGTGACCATGACTATCGAATGAAGCTACTTGAGGCACAAGTGCCTGCTACAGGTGTAACTGATGGAGCTATGGGAGGAGGTGTACCTCCTGGCTCAGAGTCAACCAGTAGACGTGACTACCAGGCTATGAAATGGCCTTTACAGCCGTTCGAACCTGAGAAGGAACGGATAGACCAATACTTAGAGAAGTATGAAGCCATGTCTATTGCAATGGGTCTAGACAAACAGAAATGGTGTTTGAAACTCTCCCAGGGACTCCGTGCCGAAGGTTATGAGGTGTATGCACGCTTACCACCGGGTTTACAGAATGATTACCCGGCATTGAAAGCGGCTCTCTTGAAGAGATTCGAGATCACAGCGCACTCATACCGAAGGAAGTTTCGAACGGCGAAGCGAGAACCTGGTGAACTGTTTTCAGCATACAGTGTGAGATTGAACTCATACCTTCTTAAATGGATGGCCTTGGCCGGATTTAAGGAGGAGTATGAAAGTTTGCGTGAGTTGATGGTTGTAGATCAGATGCGAATGCAAATGTCTAAACCCTTGCGAAACTTCTTAGGTGAGAATGGGGCTGAGAGATTGGATATAGTCACCAAGTTAGCCGAAAGATACGTTGAAGTCTATGGCGAGACTGGGGACACCAGTCCAACAGATCCGAGATCGAAAGATCCGGATCAAGGTAAGTCAAAGAAGAAGTCAAAGAAGACCACAGGTTCTGAGGAACCAAAGAAACAGGTAGGCTCTTTAGAGAAGATCTCTAACGTCAACCAAGGTAAGAATAGCCCACCTAGTTCTCCAAAGAGGAAGTGGAGTGAACGATGGTGCAAATTCTGCAAGTCCAGCACTCACAATACGAGTGAGTGTAAGAGTAAGCCCAAGGACTTTCACTTTGCTTGTCTTGCAGAGGTTAGGGATAGATCTTGCAGGAAAGTGAAGTCGGTTGATGGGAATGGAGAAACTAGACGACCTCCAGTGGTTGAGAGAGTAGAAGTGAATGGGCGACAGGTGTTGTGCCTCTACGACACGGGATTGCAATTTTCAGCGGTAATTGCATCCCACCTGACAGGCCCAGAGCAACTCACCGGGGAAATGACGGAGATACAGCCAGCCAGTAGGAGTGCTGTAGCGCTACGTTGCCCGATTGCCAATGTGGAGATTCGGAGCAAGTACGTTACTGGACGCATTCAGGCGGCAGTCGTACCGGATCCTCTCTATCCCCTAATTCTAGGCCGGAAGTACGTGTTTCTGGGCGAACCAGAACACCCTAGCATCCATAAGTCTAGGCAGGTCAGAGATACAGAGGAAGAGGGTCTCGAAAAGGTAAGTCTCCGAAATACTCACCCGGATAGAATGAGTCATGCTCGGAGCAAGGATGCGACGGAGTGTCCTTGTTCGGAATGGTTGCCCAACAATGAAAACCCGTTAACTCAGGGTAAGTTCAACTCTGATAACCAGTCACCGTTAATTCAGACTGGGACAGAGAAAAGGCAGAGGGAACGTAAGTTGGTTCCTGAGAGCTTCAGAGCTAATCTGCTGCGAACGGTACATGTCAGGTCCCCAACCGGACATCTGACTGTAGGGACAACCAGTAAATGTCTATCCCGGTACTATTGGTGGCCGGGAATGACAGGCGACGTGCGCAGGTATATTAGGTCTTGTCCGGAGTGCCGTAAATGCACACCTGAGAAACGGACGAAGACGAAGATATCCTTAGAGGTTGGAGACCGAGTTCTAGTACTCCTCCCAATCGAGGGGAACGAATTCGAAATCGGGTGGCAGGGCCCATTCCTAGTGGATAAAGTGGGGCTCCACAAGCACTATGGAGTGGTGATCCTGGGAAAGTCTACTACTTTCCATTCCAGTCTCCTCATGCGCTATGAGGGGAAGCCCGATGATAAGTCCACCAGCCCAAGGGCGCAGAGATTCGCTGAAAGAACGGTTCGGGGTTCAGGTCAGGTAGCGGAAAGCCTGTCACACCATAGGAAGTCCTATATGTATGTGCAGGTACCTTCTTCGGTTCAGCCCGGTGCTCGGGGGAACATGACCGGCCAAAGGAACACCCGCAGTGCTAGCTACACTGAGAACCGTGGTAGGAAGAGGTGGGTTGTGTCGGAACGAACACAGACCCTTGGTCCCTCCATCCGACCGACTGCAGTCCAGCTGGGTCCTCGAAAGGGGAAGCTGGAATTGCAGAAGTCCAGTAAACTCTGGCAGGAACGATCGTTAAATCAGGTCGAGACGGGAGCTCTGGTCCGCAGGATACTGCGAGATGCCCGATCGCAGTAACGGAGTAGGCGTTGATCACCCGTGATACTGAATAGCTTGTCACCCCACCGAATGTGGTAAGAGTATTCTATACAATATTGACGGGTTAGACTTCCTCACCCGCCATCCGGTCTCTTAGAAGGAAGAACGAACGACATAGACAGCTTCTGCGTAGAAGTGGAACGACGGGGTCGATCCTCTTAAAGTGGGGGCCTATGTGACGAAACGCGTTTATCTGTCTTGGGTCGTCAAGTTCCCGCACTATTTTGGCGCGTCATCGGGGACTTTCCCAGCTAAAAATAGACTGAGGGAAGCCGATGGAGGACTTATTATCTAGAATCGTCTCGAAACACCGGAATTCGAGTAACCCGTGATGTTGGGTATCGCTCTAACTTCCCGTGCAGAGAGATCTAGAAACTCTAGGCGGGGAATGACGTTTTCCCGAGAAAGTATCTTTTCTCAAGAAGCACTCGCTTCTTGTGCGCATTGAGTTGGCACGAAGCGGGAAATTGGCTAAAGCAGTCATTCACTTACTTTTGTTCGAAGAGAACAGACGCTGGCCTGAATGTGAGCCATTTTTGTGTTGCGTCTCACCTCAACCATGATTCGGCTGACTGTTATGAAAAGGAAGCTGAGAAGCCCTTGAACAGTTCGGAAGCTGACTGGAGAGCTGGTTTCACCATCCAGGTAGATATTTGGTTAAATCATTTAACTTTGTACGTGTGTTTCACACGCCATTGTTCTAACCTCATTACCTATGCGGATGCCCTCGCATACTAATTAGCAAACCGATCGATAACGCCGGTGACAATTAAGCGTGTGTTTGTTTACCGTGTGCTCGCGAATCAGCTGTTAGGAACGCCGTAATGTGATGTGAGCGATTTGGGTTCCAAATATATGTACCATATATTGCCAATCGTTGCATCTATTAGGTTGCTGTGTTAGAATAAAACCTAGTTACGTGTGCCGGATGGAAACGTAGATTATGTCAGTCAGTTGCTGAAGCCAGAAGAACGGTTAGAAAACCAGGTAAGTTGGTAGGTGGAGATTCAGACAAAAGTGTGCTTAGTTACTAAGTAAAGGAAGAACTTAGTTCTGTGCTCCAGGAATGATGTAACTATTATGTAGTAACTTAATAGTGAATTCATTGTGTGGAACAGCGGATTTCTGTGGAAAGGTAAGTGGCTTTGGTGCTATATCTATATATATATGATGTGGCATTGTGTATATATATTAGGTCATGACATGTGATACTTCCTGGGGTAATTCCGAACGCCGAATAGATCGACGCGTGATAACACTGCGTGCCGGCGCGATGTAAATATGCGTTCTGAAATCTTGTCTAAGCTATCCTGTTTCTTTCATACTGGCGCTAGTGCGAGTGAATGCTAAGGTGCTGGAAGTATGGAAGGGTGCAAGGAGGCTGTATGAGACTGGGGAAATATAGAATATGGGGATGGGAAAGCAAGTTATGAAAGTATGTGTTGGTAGACCAAACCAACGATGAAGTTCAGTCCAGGCCAAGGCTAAACCACTTGGGAGGACAGAACTGGAACAGTACCCTTGGAACATGGGGGGAACATGTATTCTCAAGAAGGCTTCTTGACTCTAAGGCAGAGTCTGATAAGAAGAGTTTGCTGTGGCGTGGGCAGGTGGTCCCACCAGCAAACAGGCTTGTGTACATAGTGGATGTGATCATGTACTATTCCTATATCCCGAGGGATGGTATATTGATCAAGTTTAGGTTTCTTAATGTACATTGATGATGTTAGGAATGAGTCTAGGGACTCTTTACCTATTTGTTTAGTTCGATTAAATTAGAACAATAACAGCCTTGTATCATTACTGACGTTAGCGACGACTGGTAGATGATTAGGGATAGGTGAGACCTAGGATCAGACTCGTCATTCTGATTTCTTGCTCTGTTTGACGGGCTGTTCTGTGAGGCCAGCTGACATTTGTGAACCCATGCTTGACTACTCTCCATATAGAGATAATGCTTTGGTTATATGGATAACTAACTAGCATGACTGAGAGTTGAGTAGTTATTGGTAGGATGCATGTGGACTAATGTTTGGGCCAGTATACTCTCACCGGTCGCTCTTCCTTTTCAGGAGTTTGCCTGTTGAGGAACCAGTCAACTATAATTGTTGTTGGCAGAAAACCACTTCGTGTGACAGAGCGAAGGGTTCAGTTCTTTACTTATCACGCCAGACTCCATCACACCAGGTACCCAATGTGATTCACCATGCGTGAAGGTTGCTTCAAGACATACAACTGCCCTGAAGGTGCACGTGTGGGAAGGGATGGTTTGTGATCGTTTAAAATAGAAGATACTCTGTTTTTGCCAGGAACCTTTCAGCATGTTGAGTAATCATGCTCGACAGGGAACACCGGTCCGTCTGGTTTGACGGGGGTTCTGCCTAAACGCAGAAGTAATTAATCTTCAGACACTTGAATGGTTCTTTGGACAGCTCGAGTGGCAGGTCTTGAGAAGAACTACACCAGTATTGACGTGGGTCAAGTGTAACCCGGTGGAAGGGACTATGGATTATAGTCCAACCTGAATTGTTTCAGTAAAATAGATGTCTGATTCTATTAATGTACTGTTACCGTATCCAGATTATCAACTGTGTTCTAGAAGGACTCAGTAACTTTTCAGTAGCCATATCTGATCCACCAAAGTGTGACTGTAAGAGACCATTGAATTGGTCAATGACAGATCGGTTCTGCAGTGGGACTGTGCTATGAGTGACAGACCATTCGGTTGGTCAGTGACTATTTAGTTCATCGAAGTAACCAATACTTGGAGCCAAGTCCAGGAAGATTGTCTCCAACTCGGTTGTGTTCGAGAACTGTATTACCAGTGACTCTGTGGGAGTGTTATAGATGCAGTTGGTCCAGTGAAGTGTGGTCCAGCAGTGACTCTATTGTTGTGGTTCCACGTTCGGGAGACGGAGTGGTTTCCAAGGTTCTAGTCATCTCACTGGAAGGAAGCCGGGTGAGTGGCGGACCGACTGGACGGGACATCTGCATCCACTCTACTTCTCAACTCGATGAAGACACCTACATCTCTAAGTCTGTCTCTACTCTATCTTCTATTTGTGTAAATAGATTCTTCTATCAGGATGTTCATTTCAGTTCTATATTCTCAAGGGTAGAATAAACTTTATGTAAGTTGACTTGCTCTTTGTATAATGATTGAGTGTGGTCTCGGACGATGCCTAAGTGTTCATTGTTCAACATGTGTAGGTAGTTAGTGGGGGTCTAGAATCTGGAGGGGTGTGTAGACGTAACTAAATAACCTGAGATCAACCACAGAGAAACAAAGTGTATCTGCTCGTCCAACCCCTGGGGCTAGAATACACGGGAGTGCTAGAGACACCTCGGGTGTGGTTCACTCTCACTACCCAAGGTGAACCCGAAACACTCCGTTACAGTGGGGTGGTGATGATAATGATGTTAGTGGGGTGGTGATGATGCTGATGTTAGTGGGGTGGTGATGATAATGATGGCCAAGGTGGGAGTGGTGTAGCCATGATGATGGTGGTGCTGTTAGTGATGGTGATAGTGCAGATGATGGTGGTGAAGATGACAATGATCATTACTAGTATTATCATAATCGGCATCGTTGTAATCATCCTCTTCATCATCTTTATTATCGTCATTATCATGACCATCATTGATATCGTCATAATTATCACGATGAAAATAATCATTGTCATCATTGCCATCATCATTATATCGTCATCAACATCATCATCATTATCATCATCATCATCATCATCATCATCATCATCATCATCATCATCATCACAATCATCATTATTATCATCTTAGTCATTATCATTTTCATCATTACCACAATCATCATCATCAAGTTCCATGCCAGCTGGTGTAGGTGTTCATGTCTCTCCACACATCTCGGACTTTGACGTTCTGGGTCAATTCCCCTGTTGATATCTCTCCATGCCATTGTTTCAATCCATACAGCACCATTTCTCTTGGTTGGTCCATGCCTCTCTTCCCCTCGATCTTACAGTCGTCACGATGTTCTTCAATTCCTCTCTTCTCATCACATTGACAAAGAAAGCTGTTTGTCTCTTTCTTACTGTTGTATATAATGTTCTAGTTTCATTTGCCTCTTTTAGGCAATCGTCATTAGCTACTCTGGTATTTCAAGGAATTTACAACATTCGTCTTAGGAACGACATCTCTATTGCTTCCAAGTTCTTCCTAATTTGTTCATTTATATTCCAAGAATCACTGCTATACAGCAAAACAGGTTCTATATAGCACTTCAGCACTCTCTTTCTTATAGTGAATGATAATAACTCATCGCATAAGACACTTTTAATTTTCTGAAATGCACCTTCTGCTTGCCCTATTCTGCTCTTAATCTCTGTTGTGCGCCTCCCGTCTGATGCTATAAATGCACTTAGGCATTTAAAATTATCCACTTTGTTAAGAATTGTCCCTTCTATTGAATTTCACATTTTGATGTCACATGTTTCTTTGATATCACCATTATTACTATTTTCTTGCTATTCAAGGCGAGTCATTTCCTTGCACTCCCCGTTACTACTATGACCAACAATTGTTGTAGGTCATTATCAGTATCAGTACATCACAATCATCATCATCATCATCATCATCATCATCATCATCATCATCATCATCATCATCATCGTCGTCATCATCATCGCAATCACTATTGGCATCATTATCACCATCATTACCATTATCATTACCATCACCTTTATCACATCGTCACCATCGTTACCATCATCATCACCAATATCACTATCATGACGATGATATTGCAAAAGAATCAACTAACCAGTTCAGATTATCAAAAACATAAAGCTCATCAGGACTCAAAACATCACTCAGCCCTCCCCCTTCCCCTCCCCTTCTTTACCCGTATATCTTTGATGCCACAGACATTAATAAAATTAATGACACTGTCTTGTAGACAGAATGATGAAATGTCGAATATCAAAACTCAGCACAGGATAAAATATCGAATGTGAATATAGGCTAGACGAAATATAAGTGAGATTGACTGGGAGGATGTCTCGGGAGGTTCTAGGGATCAACAGCTAGGGAAATCTGTGTAACAAAAAATGTTGAAAGAGTTATCGAACTCGGCATTTTGCGATTTGATACAGCAATTAGTGGGACAGTTTGTGAACACCGCATCCAGTTATATATATATTCTATATATATGTAGTAGGAGAGAGAGAAAGGAAAGGCGAGGAGAAGAGACGAAACACGAAAAGAGAAGAGAACAAAACAGAACAGAACAGAAGAGAACAGAACAGAACAGGAGAGAACAGACGAGAACAGAAGAGAAGAGGGAAAGAAAAGAGAAGAGAAGAGAAGAGAAGAGAAGAGAAGGGAAGAGAAGAGAAGGGAAGAGAAGAGAAGAGAAGGGAAGAGAAGAGAAGGGAAGAGAAGAGAAGAGAAAAGAAGAGAAGAGAAGAGCAGAGAAGAGAAGAGAAGAGAAGAGAAGAGAAGAGATGGGGGCAGAGAAGAGAAGAGAAGAGAACAGAAGAGAAGAGAACAGAACAGAACAGAACAGAAGAGAAGAGACGCGAGAAGAGAAGAGAAGAGAAGAGAAGAGAAGAGAAGAGTAGAGAAGAGAAGAGAAGAGAAGAGAAGAGAAGAGTAGAGAAGAGAAGAGATGAGAAGAGAAGAGAAGAGAAGAGAAGAGATGGGGGCAGAAAAGAGAAGAGAAGAGAAGAGAAGAGAAGAGAAAAGAAGAGAAGAGAATTGTAGATAAGATAAGATAAGATAAGATAAGATAAGATAAGATAAGATAAGGTAAGGTAAGATAAGATAAGGTAAGGTAAGATAAGATAAGATAAGATAAGATAAGATGAATTCCCTTATCTCAATCATTACTCTACTGTCTCCGTTCCCACACAACGCCTCCTGTTTCCCACACAGATTACTACCCTGTGTCTCCAATCAACATGCTATTTACGTACGTTCATTAATGTCTACATTTTTGCTCTAAATCCACTTTTTATCCTAACTAATTAAATATAATATCAAGGAAAGGAAAGATCGAGGAAATTCTGTCATTCTTCTACCTCTTTACCGTCTTTCGGAATAACAAAAAATCCTTCGGATGTCCGTTGATTATCCTACATTTGAGGGTTTTTCTGTATTTGAACAAGCCGGATCTCAATGTCTTTCTTGCGGTTGCTATCACATTACCTGTGTGTATGGGTGATTCCAAGAGATCTATTGATGTCTTGGGAGGCAAAAACAACGGATGTTCTGTAATGCTGTGTTGTGTGTGGTCGAGAAAGCAGACAAGGGGCGAGATCGGGTGGGTGGGTTCGAATCACGTGTGGGTATAGTTATATAGCTGTATTTTATTTATTTATTTATTTATTTATTTTTTGCTGTATATTTCAGATTTATCTAATTACATTGCTTTGTGTTGTGTGATTCCTACAGTATGTACCTGGCGAGATGCAGCGACATATTCCAATCAGTCAATCGTGCAATCTATTATTTGTGTCTTCGTTATTCAAATTCATTACACATTTTGAACATATACACAAACACATACATCTGCACGCATTCATCCATCCATTCACCTTGTCGGCCTGTCTGCATGCCTGTCTCAAACGTTGAAAAGCGAATTGTTTATGATTTGTGTATGTTTACAACATTAATTTTAAAATTGTATTATTTTTTACCTGGATAGCTTGGCCACGTGGCATGGTCGAGACAGGAATACAGGGCTGATCCACGACTCTGGTGATCTAGTGAGATAGCAGAACATGACCGCCCACGCTTACCGGCATGGCACATGATGGATGGAGGGATTATTTATTTCCCCGATGTAAATGTAACATTAGTAATAGATAATTGATGTGAGAAAGATGATTCACTGTACTACGGGCCAATGTGCCCAATTTGAGACGCTTTGAAAATAAAGTCCGATAATTCGTTCGTTCTATCTATCTGTCTGCCTTTCTATCAATGCATCAGTCTTCTGTCTGTCTTCTGCTTGTCTGTTGTGTGTCTATTTGTCTGCCTATAATGTCAACCAGAAAGAGACAGAGAGCGGCAGATAGACTGACTGACCGACAGACAGGCAGCGACAGATAGACCGACCGACAGACCTACTGACCGACCGACAGACCGACCGACCGACCGACCATCCAACAGACGGACGGACGGACGGACGGACGGACAGACAGACAGACAGACAATCAAATTAAAATAGTGTCTTTGTTATCGCTACCCAATAGTCAAAAGCAGATAACTAGTGCCATTCACAGGTTCTTTCATATGCAGATTAGCCTCGGTCTCAGCTGCCATTCACTCGATTGTCTGATGTTAATTTAGGGCCAGAGAATTATTCTGCCGGCAGATTTCTCATGTGTTTCTTCAGTCGACCAAATTATGTGAAATCGTTTCGTTGGTTCTGTTTGTCTGTCTGTTTTTTTTTATTTCTTACTTTGTGGTTCAGTTAGTTAGTGAAAAAAGTTTCTTTATTTTTGTAATGTTGTATTTGGTATAAACTTCAGTTGTGGTTAGTTTATTTAGTTGTATCTCTCTATGTCTGTTCTTTCTGTCTTTCTTTCTGTATTTCTTTCTGGCTTTCTTTCTGTCTTTTTTTTCTGTCTTTCTGCCTTTCTGTCTTCTTTCTGTCTTTATGTCTTTCTTTTTGTTTTCTGTAATTGTTTCTGTCATTTATTTCTGTCTTTCCGTCCTTCTGTCTGTATTTCTCTTTCTTTTTCATTTCTTTCTGTCGTTCTTTTGTTTGTCTGTCTGTCGTTATTTTTTCTCTCTTTCTGTCTGTCTTTTTTCTCTCTTTCTGTTTGTCTTTTTTCTATTCATCTGTCTGTCTTTATTCTCTCTTTCTGTCTGTCCTTTTTTCTCTTTTACTGTCTGTCTATTTTCTCTCTTTCTGTCTTTCTTTTCCGCTCTAACTGCTTTTCTTTCTTTCTGTCTTACTTTTATTCGTTCTTTTATTCTTACTTTGTTTCTTTGTTTCTTTGTGTCTGTCTGTCTGTCTGTCTGTCTGTCTGGTCGTCTTTCTTTCGTTCTTTCTTTCTTATCTGTCTGTCTGTCTGTTTTTGTCTGTATGCCTTAGAACATAGTTTGTTGGCATAATACTAACAATATCATTCACAATACACCAACCATTAATGCTGGGATACATCGCTGGTTGTAGAACATGAAGAGCGGGTATGGAGATGTCCCGTGTGTTGTCTGTCCGGGTGTCAATTCAAGTCAAGTCAGGTCACGTCGAATCAGCTCAGTTCAACTCAACTCAACTCAACTCAACTCAACTCAACTCAACTCAACGCAGCTCAACTCAACGTAACTCAACTCAACTCATCTCAAAACAACTTAAATCAACTCAACGCCAATCAACTTAATTCAACTCAGCTCAACTCAGCTCAACGCAACTCAACTCAATTCAACGCAACTCAAATAAATTCAATTCACCTCAACGCAACTCAGCTCAACTCAACTCAACTCAACTCAAAGCAACTCAACTCAACTCAACGCAGCTTAACTCAACGTAACTCAACTCAACTCATCTCAAAACAACTCAAATCAACTCAACGCCAATCAACTTAATTTAACTCAGCTCAACTCAGCTCAACTCAACTCAACTCAACGCAACTCAACTCAACTCAACTCAAACTCATCTCAACTCAGCTCAACTCATCTCAACTCAGCTCAACTCAACGCAGCTACACTCAAGTCAACCCAAAACAAAGACTACCTTCAGGTGAAGACAGTTATCGACCTAACACAATCATTTCAGCTGTCGTGATACTGATGCCATCATCTTCAATTACAGATTGAACGATAACAATAAGGTAGCACCAACAATAATAATAAAATAAAATAATAACAATAAAATAGCACCATGTGCTAAACGCACCTTCAGGTATTAAATGGGCCCTGTATGTTTTTCTTTTATATTATTGGGTGGGGGAGCGGGCGGGGGTGGTTCAAGCATGATACGTAATCACAGGTCATCTAAAGAATAAAATTAATACTAAGAACATCTCTGGGAAGTAAAAGTCACCGGTGTGATATTCACTACACGGCACTTCGAGTGTCGATTCGTCTATACACGGGTTCAAAAGTCCAGAGAACCGTCTTCATCGCACAGGACTTTATTCCATATGGTTCGGTCTCTTCCTGCGGGGCGGCCTGCAGAAAGCGTCCAATAAAGCACGAACACTGTAGCTCCAGCGACGACCCAAGAGGAGTCTCGGTGACAATTGCACTCCTGAACCGAACGATGTAGCCTGGAACTGAACTCACAACTTTGGGAGCGCAAGGAAGAAGACCATACCACTTCGCCAAGGAGACTGTCGATTGGTCTATACACATATAGAGTATACTGTGTGCCCTTTACATCAATTTGTGGACATGAGTCCTTTAGGTTTTACATACCATATTCCCAATATCTGAAGGGGTCCTATAATTGTCAAAACCAATGTCTACAGCCGGCGTTATAATGACTGCATGACTCATCGTGCCTGGATGTTTCTAAAACAATATAGATTTAGCACCACACTCCCAATACTCCTCATTATATAAAAAGAGGTGGGACGCAGAGGTGTTTCCAAGGCACCAGGGCCAGGTTCTATATTGGCCAAGACCTACTAACACGTCCTAGTCGTGCGTCCTGGGCAACGGGTCCCTTCGGGGTCCTGGCTAACGTAGTAGGATTGCTGATTCTTCCGAAGTCGGAGAGTATCTGCCTGCACGGCGAGGAACCACCAATCTGCACACCAATAAGCTAGACATGGGACAATGGATACACACGCAAACCTCAGTCCGGTATGACATGACACTGATGTTGGACAACAGGATGTCTTCATCCGACATACAAGACTTCTAAATATTGAGCACAACCCACTACTGGCAACGCCGATCGCACTCTGGTATGAACCTAAGGCCTATCCACGTCAATATGGAAGCACTATACTCGAGTTTCGCCCTCGTTTGAGCTCGTCAGTAGTGCATATCCCTGACCGGATCCGGAAACAGTCCCGGATCACGCATGTGAAGCGGGTGTGTAACCACGCGGCACACACTGGACACACCAAATTATCACAACAGAATACCACAACGCTACCCATCGTAGGCAATGCTCAAGATTGCCCAATCGCCGCGACCGACGTCCGTCAATCGATGGGACCCGAACGATCAGGACTTCTCACTGGCAAGGAACACCAGGCCTCCTAAATCCAGTGAGCAATAATCAATTGACTATGTGGTTGTTTCGGGATTTGAAATTTAAATATTGAGCACAACCCACTACTGGCAACGCCGATCGCACTCTGGTATGAACCTAAGGCCTATCCACGTCAATATGGAAGCACTATACTCGAGTTTCGCCCTCGTTTGAGCTCGTCAGTAGTGCATATCCCTGACCGGATCCGGAAACATTCCCGGATCACGCATGTGAAGCGGGTGTGTAACCACGCGGCACACACTGGACACACCAAATTATCACAACAGAATACCACAACGCTACCCATCGTAGGCTATGCTCAAGATTGCCAAGATTGACGGACGTCGGTCGCGGCGATTGGGCAATCTTGAGCATAGCCTACGATGGGTAGCGTTGTGGTATTCTGTTGTGATAATTTGGTGTGTCCAGTGTGTGCCGCGTGGTTACACACCCGCTTCACATGCGTGATCCGGGACTGTTTCCGGATCCGGTCAGGGATATGCACTACTGACGAGCTCAAACGAGGGCGAAACTCGAGTATAGTGCTTCCATATTGACGTGGATAGGCCTTAGGTTCATACCAGAGTGCGATCGGCGTTGCCAGTAGTGGGTTGTGCTCAATATTTAAATTTCAAATCCCGAAACAACCACATAGTCAATTGATTATTGCTCACTGGATTTTAGGAGGCCTGGTGTTCCTTGCCAGTGAGAAGTCCTGATCGTTCGGGTCCCATCGATTGACGGACGTCGGTCGCGGCGATTGGGCAATCTTGAGCATAGCCTACGATGGGTAGCGTTGTGGTATTCTGTTGTGATAATTTGGTGTGTCCAGTGTGTGCCGCGTGGTTACACACCCGCTTCACATGCGTGATCCGGGACTGTTTCCGGATCCGGTCAGGGATATGCACTACTGACGAGCTCAAACGAGGGCGAAACTCGAGTATAGTGCTTCCATATTGACGTGGATAGGCCTTAGGTTCATACCAGAGTGCGATCGGCGTTGCCAGTAGTGGGTTGTGCTCAATATTTAAATTTCAAATCCCGAAACAACCACATAGTCAATTGATTATTGCTCACTGGATTTTAGGAGGCCTGGTGTTCCTTGCCAGTGAGAAGTCCTGATCGTTCGGGTCCCATCGATTGACGGACGTCGGTCGCGGCGATTGGGCAATCTTGAGCATAGCCTACGATGGGTAGCGTTGTGGTATTCTGTTGTGATAATTTGGTGTGTCCAGTGTGTGCCGCGTGGTTACACACCCGCTTCACATGCGTGATCCGGGACTGTTTCCGGATCCGGTCAGGGATATGCACTACTGACGAGCTCAAACGAGGGCGAAACTCGAGTATAGTGCTTCCATATTGACGTGGATAGGCCTTAGGTTCATACCAGAGTGCGATCGGCGTTGCCAGTAGTGGGTTGTGCTCAATATTTAAATTTCAAATCCCGAAACAACCACATAGTCAATACAAGACTTCATTCACTCTGTAGTTCACAGCCAGCGAACACAAGCAAGCACAAGCAAGCAAGCATAAAAAGAGGTTAAGAAAAGACGTCAGCCCTGGGTAGGCTATATATTGAGATAATTCGAGAATAGTTTAACAAGAAAAGCCTTAGGAACAACAGGGCAACAGAAATAGTGGAAGAGGTAAAACCTCACGCAGAAGAGATGTAGACATGAAGAATATGGGAATGGCATGAACAAGGATACACGGGTTAACTAATGTTAGGGGAGGTTGCAGTCAGTTGATTAAGAATCTATTCTATGTATCAATAAGGGATGTTAGTTACATATCCTTTACATGGTGTGGCAGTGAATTCCAGAATTTTGTGGCTGTTTGTATTTCCTGGGCACGTTTTATGTTCAGTAGTGTGCCGTTGCTTTCTGAACGACCGGCACTCATACAGATCATATTATTTTATGGAAATCGACGCAATGCGGTCTGCTTCCACATCGCTCACTGCTGTGTTTCAAACACGGTATGAGGGATAAGGAAGTGCGTTCGCCACTGAGCTGGCTTGAGGGATAATGGACAAAAATAAGAAAAGAAATAAGAAGAATACAAATACCATATGCGCAATACTCGTCAATTTGTGGAAATCGCTCCTTGACGTTTTTTTTACTACCGGGTGTTTGTAAAATCACACTACACTGTGTATGTTGAACAAATTTGAAAAGTGAAGTACATGATGTCATCAAACAATGTGCTATACAGTCCATCGTGAAGCAATATGCAGCGAATGGCTCTAATCTGCTGGAGTAATTCTTTGCACTCCAAACAGAATGGTGTTATAAACGGAAGAAAGACTTATTCAAATTTCTTCTACATACAAATTATAGTGAGGATTTACAAACACTCGGTACATCTGCACTATCGTAAATGTCTGTACCTGCCAAAACCAATTCATGGTTTTATGGCAGTTTTATCGTATTTAATGGACTTCACAAATCAAAAATTCTAAATCCAGATCGTCACAGTGTGATGCATTATTAAATAAAGAACCACCATGGGGAACAATTTCTGAGGCTACTAGATGCATGCTACAGATTTCCCCCTACAAAACGCGACCAGCAAATCTCCCAATCGCTCAACGTTATCAACTTTAATCCGCACACATAGCAGAGCTTCGACCCTAGCCAATGTTAAACAAATGTACAAAATGCGCGTATTGATTTCATCTTTGCCCGTCATATCTGGACATGTTTGACTGACATCGCACAAGAAGAACACTTGTTTTTTGACATTTTTCTCCTATCGTTATTTCCGGTATTGTTTTGAATAGCCGGTATGCTGTAAATTGCATCTGAGTACGCGGCATCTTGGAGTGATTTCAGGATAGAAACTGTTTCGTGTTTGATCTCGTGAAATTGTTCGTGCATGATTGTTGTTTCCCGTCGTGGTTGTATTCTTTTTTTTCTTCTCATCTACTTATACGTATCCTCTTACTTCTTATTTTCTTATTGTTCTTCTCCTGCTTCTCGTGATCTTCCTTCTCATCCTCTAACCTTCCTCTCCCGTCCTTCCTTTCTTCCTGCCTGCTTTCGTCCATTCGCCCGTCTGCCGCTTTTTTTTTTTTTTTATTCGTAATTCTTCTTCATTATCTTACTTCTTCTTCTTGCTAGTGTCTTTTAAATTCCTCTCATCTGTTCTTCTACTTTCCTCTTCCACCTTGATCTTCTTCTTCAATTCAGTTTTCTCCCTCTTCCTCCTCCTACCCCTACTTCTTCTCTTCCTATCTTTTGCAATTTCTTGCAGTTTCATTCATGTTTCTCCGTCCTTGATTCATTCTTCTTCTTTTGTCTGGCTATCCTGCTGACTTTCATCATGTCTAGCTTTCTTGCCTGTTTTATTACTTGCTCCTCTACTTTCTTCTCTGATTCGTTGCTTTCTTGTGTTTCCATGCTTGTTTCTTCTTTTATTCATTGCGTTCTTATGTGTTCCCACGCTTGTTTCTTCCTTGCTTCATTACAATAACACCACCACCACCACCACCACCACCATCACCACCACCACCACCACCATCACCACCACCACCACCATCACCACCACTACCACCACCACCACCACCACCACCACACCCACCAGCACCACCACCACCACCACCACCACCACCATCACCACCACCACCACCACCATCACCACCACCATCACCACCATCACCACCACCACCACCATCACCACCACCACCACCATCACCACCACCACCACCACAACCACCATCACCACCACCATCACCACCACCATCACCACCACCATCACCATCACCACCACCACCACCATCACCATCACCACCACCACCATCACCACCACCATCACCACCACCACCACCACCACCACCACCACCACCATGACCACCACCACCATCACCATCACCACCACCACCATCACCACCACCATCACCATCACCACCACCACCATCACCACCACCATCACCACCACCATCACCACCACCACCACCACCACCACCACCACCACCACCACCACCACCACCACCACCACCATCACCAACAACAACAACAACAACAACAACAACAACAATAACTCTAAATCACTGCCCGTTCCACTATTATATTTCTATGCTTTCACAAAAGTTCATGTTGATAATTTACAGTCCATATGAGACTATTTTAGAGTTCTAATTTCTGGTTTCCAATCTCCAAATCTCAATCAACCAATCAGTGCCGTCTCCACAATGATGATGACTCTCCAATACTGAATGTCTCTAGCTCTGACTGTACATTTTGTCAGATTGCTGTTCGTTAATCTTTTGATATTATCTCCCCACTTGTATCGTTGTCTACTCTTGCTCTCTTGACTTTAACCTTACCATCAAGTATGGGTTTATAAGAGTGTTGTGTCTTTTAACGTGCCCGAAATATTTCACTTGCTTTTTTTTAAATCGACTCTCTTTTCATTTCTGGAACCTCTGTAATTAATAGTTTTTGTTTCCATTCCCAGTTTTTCTAGAACCTCTGTATTTGATTGTTTTTGTTTCCATGAACTAGCAGATTTCAAAAGACTGCGACTTCATAACTGCCGGTAGGACTATTAGTATGTAACCAAGTCATGATCCAACACAGCATAAGGACTGGCTGTGATTAGGCCAGGGTTTGATCATGTTTCCTTCACGGGGTTTAGGTATCTCAATGCCGGCAGACACCATCAAAACGTCCAGCTGTGATTAGGCCGGGGATGATCATGTTTCCTTCACGGGGTTTAGGTATCTCAATGCCGGCAGACACCATTAAAACGTCCACAGGGAACAGGCACTAGAACAATCCTAATACGACACCCATGCTCTCTCCTTCAAATGTTGACAAACAAACATACAAAACAATTATTTTTTAGCGCTTACAGACAGGGAAACAAGACTTTCATAAAACAGTAATTCAATTGCATACGCTAATGTGGGTATGAGAAACGTTAGGCCTGTCTATATACTAGGCTACCGCATAATGAGATGAAACAATCAGCTTTATTATTTCCAAGATTAATTTCCAGACAGTTTACAGATAATGTAGAACTTTATCCGCCGGTGTGTAGATCAAAGTGTAAGACTTTTCTTAAGCCAAATATCATTCCATTCAGGATGTTTAGATATTTCATTGTTATCATACCCCATCACAATGTCCAGAAGGAATAGGCAATAGAACAAGGCTGGCAGAACACTCACCCTCATGTCTGTCAAATGCTAACAAACAAACACACAAACCAACTTTGATATTCACACAATCACGAAGCCGATAAGAAGATATTCTGAAGAAATTCTTTACTATCCCCGGGTGCCGTTTTCACACAATGGACCAAGAGGAATCGGCGAAAAGGGCAGCCAAAATACGGCGCCAATATTTCGTAATTTCATCAGCCGGCCTTTCAGCTGTCAACCACGATGTCTGAGCAAGATTAAAATCAATCACAAATATTGCTGCGGATTTTCTTGTACTCGTCCCAACGCTCTTTGACCTCCCTTACAAAGTCATGAAAACACCGAATAATCTACGGTCGCATCATTAGACTTGGCCATCTGAGTGAAAAGATGTACATCCATTCACTTGGATTGAACTGACAAGGGGGAGATATTTTGCCAACTGTATAGTTCAGCTGTGTCCGTCAAGTTGTTTGTGTGTAGGTAGTTTCTGGGTGGAGATGCTAAAGAATAGTCTGTCCAACTTTGGTGATTTGTTAGGAAGTTGGCTGGCGTGTGAGTGTAGTTTTTATAAAACATATGATTAGGTATGAGAGATTACATACTTGATGTTTGGATATTCCAAGTTTTCCTTTTGGCAAGGCTTTGTAATTACTTAGATAGCTAGCTCCTAGTGTATCGTGTTTCAGAAGCCGTGGTGGTGCAATAGCTAGCATTCGTTCCTACCGGCTCTGCCGTTATCTGTTCGAAACGTCATCAAGGCAGGGACATTAATTCAAAAATAGTATAGGCTCCCATGTTGATTAATCCTAGCATGGATAGGTCAAAGTGCTGCTGCGAAGTAAGGGCAGCCGTTGTGATTATGTCCACGTCACTTATCTCGACGTCACATAGTCAATAAAAAAATACGTATCTTGCACTATTAGCCAAAAATGCACCAAGGAGTGGAAAATGGTTCCTTACTAACTATAGGGTTTGAGTGGCACCTTGCAGTCTTGACGGACCAAAGTATGTGAGTTGGAATGTGGCCAATATTCCATCATAATGCCTGGGCAGAGCTTCAGAGAAACATGTGGTGCCCAAACGACATGTTCCCTCGCTCGGCCTAGTCTTGTGAATTCCAGAGGAATGGGTAACCAATACGTCTGGCACAAGGTAGGCTGCAGACGCTGGCGGCACAGCGTCAACCCTCCGAGACCTAGCCACCACGAGCAGGTGGCGAGTGATGGCCAGACCCTGGAACCCAGGGGACCCGGCTTAGAGGCGTTCAGCCAAGTCCCACAGGTGAGGGCCTCGTACGCGTCCGGACCGCAAGGGCGCGTACTTCTGTCAATCACAAGCGTCCGGACCTTGTAAAGCGTGCACTATCGTCAGACTCCCCGCCTGACTTTAGCGGATCCCACAACCAGCGGGAGTAGGCCCGTCGAAGATACCGCAGGAGATATTGCACGTCTATTATGAGTAAATCTCCCATCCTTCCACTGTGCGGATCTCGCGACCGCCGAAAATAGGCCCGCCGGAGATATAGTTCGTCTGCTGCATACAAATCTCTACCGAGACTGAATAAGTAAAGAAACGATAAACTATAGGGTCTATTACATTACAAAATGACTGTGAAGTGTTTGAAAATACTGCAGGCCTAAGTTTTGTATTCACCTTCTGTAAAGTTCATGCAACATAGTAGGTAAATGCAAAACTTGCACCGGCAATATTTTCAAACACTACACAGCCATTAAAAATACACCCTGTACAAACACCGTGCAGTACTTGCACATAAATAAGTTCACAGGTATTGATTAGTGTTCACAGAAGAAGAAAGAATTAAGATCACATAAGATCTGAAAGCTATAGCTACCCTAACGATATTCGACCCTTCCACCTCTAAATGACGACAGCCCCTCCTGCAGGAATAGAGTGAACTTCCACTCATGACCATCTCGATAGAAGTTGGGGATTACATGGCCAGTTTTTCCCTCGAGTAGCGAACGTCGTGTGCAGGGATTGAACCCTGGTCTGACAATGCTTAGCCTATTAACAGCGTAAGGCGCTAGCCATTCCGCTAAATATATGTCCCGGGGAGTGGATGTTAGCACGGCCGAATGGATCAGATTGCCTGTACTTAAACATCCGGTGTGCTGACGCCGAGGTACTGTTTCAAACCCTCTATAGGTCAGTAGGACTAAAACGTTGGCTTCTCGACCTTCACTTGGTGTACATTACACGTACGTCTGAGGTCGGGGTGTGTTTGCCTGATGGCGAGGGACACTGGTAATAGGGAAAGCTAATCCACACTCAAAAATTAGTCCAGATCACTAAAAGTAGTGACACGTGTATTTATTACGCTTGAGCTCATAGCGAGCGATCGTATTCCAATGTTTATACTTCACCTCGACACCGCAAGGTACAAGGGGAACATGATGAGATGAGATGAGATGAGATGAGATGAGATTCTAAGCTTTATACTAGAGTTAATTTAATTTCGTTTGACTTCCATGGATATCGAAGTGCTATAAAACTCCCCTTGCGTTTGTACTCTAAGTTTAATACCCCAAGAGGTCTACCAGTACGAGGATGGGAATAAGACATCACAGACACCTTGGGCATGAGGGTGAACAAAGCAGAAGAAATGGCCAGAGACAGAGAGGCTTTTTGCGAAGGGCCGTGATGAGGGCGACGGTATGCAAAAGACTTGCTACATAATGATATTGACGACTAAGCATATTGTGTCAATCATCTTTTTTATCTGGGAGGGGGCATTATGCCATACGGCGGCACGGCCCACCACGAAAAGTATAAATTGGAAAATGGGAATTCCCCACTCGGACACGAAAGTGGACGTCAACAAA